>CM074741.1:85924986-86374986 GCA_037367245.1 Phrynocephalus guinanensis | reverse complement strand
CCATAAATTTTTTTTTATTTCTGGATTCAAACCCCCCCAACACCCCCCCTTTCATTCGACATTCACAGCTTCCTTTTTTTTGTTCTTGCCCCCCCCCCCCCACCCCCATCACAACCTCCTTGTAAGAAAAAAAAATCTCCTGATATCATAATTTTATTGTATTTTGATTTGTGTGGGGGGGATTTCAAAACACAAATGTCTTTCAAAAGTGTTAAGGCATAACTCTGACAATGGGATCACCTAATTCTACAAACCAGATGGCTTACTACCCGCAACAAAGACAGCCAACTGGGATATCTCCATTGAACTCAGGATAATACAGCATGGAATTCATAATGGCAAGTTGATATTCTAGTCTTTTTAATAATGCTAGAGGGCATTCACCAAAAACTTCCCTCTCACAGTTGCCCCCTGGCTTCTTAAAAGCACACATTCTTTGTATTTTTTTTTAAGGTCTAGATTGAACAAAACTCTACTTGATCTGGCTTTAGAGCACATCCATATCTTAGCTGAATCTCCCCCAAGATCCGGTGTTTTGATCTAGTCCATTACCTCTTGGGGCTTATTTTTTTCTTATTCAAGGTGATGGGATTTTATTTGGTTCCCTTTTGTTGTATTTAATTTGCTTTTCTTTCTTCCCAACTTCCGTTTTATATGCAAGAGATTTTTTAAAAACCCTCCTATCCATCCATTTATCAGTGTCTGCAAAAATGAAAATATTAGAAATATTAAAAGAAAAAACCCAGAAATTCATATTTACATGAAGTAAGTACCAAAACTGGCCAATAAAGGCACCCAGAGACCATGCCATGCATGGGGTTCACTATCATCTCTAGTTTCCAGTACCTGAAGGGGGTATTTTTGTTTAACATTCCCTGGGGATATTGGGTAACTAATAGTAGTTAATAGTCATTGATAGACAGACCTCTCTTGGACTTTGTGATGCTTTAGCTTTCTGTCTTCCTGGTCATCATTGCCATATGTTTTAGCACTGGATTTGCTTGAGTTAGTTCTGTATTGTGAAGCATTAGAACCATCATATTGTAAAAACTTATTAAATTGGTGCATGTATTGCAGATTACAGTGGACGCTCATATAACAAGCGGTTTGTTTAACTGAAAATCTGCTTAAAGGAAAAAATATCTGGAGATAGGGGGGAATCACTTAACAGAATCACCTAAAAGCTATTTCCGTACAGCAGAAAACGGCTGCAATTTGGGATTAATCCGTTTTCAGTGCATTCCTATGGGAAATTTGTAGAAAGGAAAATTTGCTTAACTTAATTTCATTTGGAACAAATTAATTCCTTTATACAAGGTACCACTGTAATTGATTTTATCCTTCTATATGTTTAATGTCAAGAACTGCAAAACCAACAAATAGAATTGTGATTACTTGCCAAACGTACATTTTGTGTTTTGTGTGAAATGAGAATATTATGCTGTACCTTTGACATAATGTACATTTGCTATCAAAATAGTGATTGATTGACTAAGAATTCATTTTAGTTGAGGCTATGGGCCACTCTGGGCAGCAAACAACAAATGAGAAATTCAAAATATAAAATGTGTTACATAGAAGTAGCAAATACATTAAATCCAAAAATGCTATAAAATAAACATAAAATATTTGATCAGAATGAAAGGAAGTTCCCAGACCAATTATTCAGTCTGAGGGCATTTTAATAATATTTAGAGAAAATTAAGTAAGACTTTTTCAAGGCTTTGTAATTTCAGAAGACATAACAGGTGTAGCTAATAAGGATGACATGTCTGCAATATCTTTCATTTATATTTAGCAGACTTGCCAGACCTCAGGGTGCCACCTGAAGACTTAGGGAATTGGTCTGCTCATCTGGGTTTCTAGGAAGGGCACAATTTTAGGTGGAAAACATCACTAGAGGAGCTTTCCCTCCCCTTCTTTCTCCTAGGAGAGTAGGGTGTTTTGCAGTGTTATTGGCAAGAAAAGGAAACCAATGTTTTGCACATATTGAGGAAAACAGTGGAAATAATGGTTTAGAAAAAATAATGCAAATTGTGTAAAATAATGCCTTCTGCTTCTTTGCTGCATGTACTTTTGAGAATATGAGTGAGTTGAGTGTGGGCACCTTTTAAAATAACCCCTCTGTTCTGTCCATGTTATGTGGATTTGCATAGTTTCTTTTTAAAAAATGACACTAGTTTTGAACAGAAAGTACAGTGTTCCCCCACCTATTCCGTTCATATACTGCGGTCCCGCTATATCCCGGGACAACAGTATATGGAAAAAGGCCCCCTGGGGTAAGGGGGGAATGGACTATTTCAGGCCTCTCCTACTTACCCTAGGACTGGTGCTGCCCCGAACAGGCCTGTGAGGGCCTTCCCGTGCCTCCCTGCAAACCAGAAGTCACTTTTGGCTCACCAAAAAATCATTTCTGAGGCCTCTGAGGGCCTTTCTAGTCCTGTTGGAGGCCTCAGAAATGATTTTGGCAACCCGGAAATGACTTCCGATTTACCAGAAGTCACATCCGGTTTGCAGGGAGGCCCTTTTGGGGCCTGCAGAAGGCTTTTGGGAAGGCCCTCACAGGCCCGTTCAGGGCAGCAGCAGGCTGGGGGGTAAGTACAAGAGCTCCCAACTAGGTGCCCCCGGCCCAACCTGACCTGCATCCGTATATTGCGGATTTTCAATTATCACAGGTTGGGTCGGGTCCCTAACACCCACAATGGGGGGGGGGGTTTACTGTAGTGCCCTTTGACCTGTCTTTGCCTGAAAGCAAAGGATTTGATAATACTTGAACATTCCTTTTTAAGGTGTCTTGATATTATATCAGATATTAGCAAGGTTAGCATAGGAGCCCCTCAGGGCTGTGTGCTTTCTCCATTTCTTTTTTCCTTATATACTAATGATTGTACCTCAAAGGATTCCTCTGTTAAAATAGTGAAGTTTGCAGATGACACTATAGTGATTGGCCTCATTCAAAACAACGATGAATCTGCCTATAGGCAAGAGATTGAACAACTAGTTTTATGGTGTACTCAAAATAATCTTGAATTAAATAAATGCAAAACTGTTGAAATGGTGGTGGATTTTAGGAGGACTCATTCTATACAGCCACCTCTTATGATATCAAATGTAAAGTGGAGTCCTTTACATTTTTAGGTACTATTATATCTCAAGATTTTAAATAGTCATCTAATATTGAAAGTATTATT
Source organism: Phrynocephalus guinanensis (assembly GCA_037367245.1). Classification (NCBI taxonomy): domain Eukaryota; kingdom Metazoa; phylum Chordata; class Lepidosauria; order Squamata; family Agamidae; genus Phrynocephalus; species Phrynocephalus guinanensis. The sequence goes on along the minus strand of CM074741.1, from coordinate 86,371,795 downwards.
AAGAAAGCACAACAAAGAATGTTTTTTCTGCGTCGATTTAGGAAGTTCAGACTGCCAAAAGAACTGTTGATTCAGTTTTATAGAGGTGTTATTGAATCTATCATCTGTTCCTCTATAACTGTCTGGTTTAGTTCAGCGACTAAGCAGGACAGATATAGACTTCAAAGGATAATTGGAACTGCAAAAAAATTTTTGCTACTCATCTGCCATCTATTGTGGAATTGTATACCACACGAGCTAAAAAGAGGGCGATAAAAATATATACAGATTCCACACATCCTGGACATAACCTGTTTCAATTGTTACCCTCAGGGCGACGTTTTAGGGCATTGCACACTAGGACAACTAGATATAAAGATAGTTTCCAAGTGCTATCAAACTGTTGAATAATTAATTTTTACTTTTCTTCTTACTTTTTAAATAATAGGTTATATTGTATTGTTGTACTGTGTTTTTATTGTTGACTATATGATTCTTATATTTCCTTTTATATATGGAGAGCATATTTTACCAAAACAAATTCTGGGTGTGTTCAACCATACTTGGCCAATAAAAGTATTCTGATTCTCATTCTGATGGTCAGTAGAGCCAAAGCTGAAGAGAACAAAAGAGCTAGCAAGTATTCTTCATAGCTCTATAGTGACATCACAAAGGCCTTCCTTTGTGACACTCTAAAGTCATCCCCCTCATCTTTGGCTTTGGACCTAAAGTCTGAAGGAATGAGATGTTGCTGAAGTTATACAGTAGTCTTTATATTTGCCAGTCTCACCCACATTGTAGTCAAAAAGTAAACCCAATACTTGTGCTCCCAAATATTTAATGTGAAATCTAAAAATGTACAATTGCCCGTTTGTAAGGTCATATTGTGGTGTAATTAGCCAGGATATGGACAAGTATTCTGCCCATATGCACAGGTATTTCACTCCTTCCTTTGTGCAAGCTGTGGTTAAACAAGGAAATTTCTAATTAGCTGTAGTTTGAAACAAGCCAGTATATTAAATCATGGTTTGTTTGTTTTTTTTAAAAAATCCGGGTTTGTTCTTGGCTACTGTGTGTAGCTTGACAAAGCAGGAAATTATAACTAACTCAAGCTCAGTGAACTGGAACAACTGGTTGCAGAGGTGGGGTAGGGGGTAGGAGTTCAGTTCACTCTAGGAGAAGAATCAATTTCTGTGGCCTTGGGCAAGCCACATGGTCCCAGAATGCTCTCAAATGAAAGGAATAGTAACCACCTCTGAATAGAAAGCCCTAGAAAGAGTCACCCAAAGACAGAGTGGACTTAACAGAACGTTATGATGATTATTAGGGACTACTGCCTTCAAATGTGACCTGCAAGAGACATAGACAATGGTGTACTAAACAGATAAACAAACAGCTATACACGACCAGTATAAGCAACATGCTTGTTGATTTCTCACTTGGAAAAATAATGATTCTGTAAATCTTTAGCATCTGAAATAAAATTAGACCACATGACTGAAATTTCAATGTAGATCAATTATATGAATATCATTTCCAATGTTACCCGCATCATCTAGCAATAATGGCCAGTCTGCGCCATCACTCTTGGATATACAGAGACCACTGCTTATTAGTTTCAATTTATATTTTATACAGAATAATTCCCAGAATTTTACCTGAAGAAAAATTAAAACTTTAAAAATAAAAAATAAAAATTAAACAATTTTAAGGAGAATATAGAAATCAGTCAATCAAGTTTCTCATGATAGTCAGTAAATTTCTTTCTTTCTTTCTTTCTTTCTTTCTTTCTTTCTTTCTTTCTTTCTTTCTTTCTTTTGAATATATATATTAATCCATTCCGAATGTATGATGTTAAGTTGAACTATTCTTAAGTCAGGGTACCTACCTAAAAAATTGAAAAAATAAGTTTAAAAAAGAGAAAAATGTAAGTCAAGCAGACCATATATAAAATTTGTAAGATGGCAGTTAAAACGGCAACAGTTTTCTGCTCTTAAGTCAAGCTGCTCTTAAGTTGGGGTACCACTGGACTCTGGATATGTGTTTTGTGCTTATTTCATTAAAAATGTTGATGATAACACATTCTCCAAGTAATCAATTGGGCCTTTGACAGTTAGTATGAATAATAATAAACACAAATCTTCCCAACTCTGCATTAGATTGCAATATTATAACTGAACACATCTGATGAAATCTAGTCTCTTCTGTTAAAATAAAAGGCAAAACAGTCACATTTTTTTTGCAAGTTGATTGGCTTTCTACTCCTTACAACCTTGAAAGTTGCCAGCTAGAATGGCTGTAAGAGCACCAAGGGAGGAACATTAAAATTTACGGACCTGTCTTAAACTCCCCCCTCCCCACGGATTTATTCATGAGCAAAGTTCATAATGTGTTTATAGCTAAATATGTCTATAAACATTTGATTGACAGTGATGGTTGTTGGAAGATATTGTGATCATGAAGCAATTAATCTTTGAACTATAATGCGAATTTTATCCTTCAACAGATGCATAAAACAAAGTACCTCATAAATCAGGTATTGGATAGTTATATGGCACAGAATATAGCCCCCTCTCCCCTTCCCCTTCAGGGCCTTACTGTGAAAAAGTCTCAGCTTAAAACCGTGCTTTCCTGCTAGCCAAACACAAATGCACACAAAGACTAATGTACATATGTCCATTTTAACTGAAAATATTACTTTATGATTTAGTGATGTTACAATTAGTATCGCCTGTGGCTGCTCATCAGGCTTATCACTTGTGCTTCTGGCTCATTCCATCTAGACAGGACAGCCTTACTAGGTTGTTCTAGGAGGCGCTTAGCATGGTCTTTGGACAGTGGTTGTTCATCTCCTCTTCAAAAAGACATCAGTGAGACTACTGATAGTAAATGGGAATGATAGCCTGTAGCTATTTGTTTGATTTTCTTAACTATAATGTTGTTGAGCAAGATGATGGCGCATATGATGTCCACTGCAGCTTGAATTGTTTTGGTGTTTATCAACATACCATTGGGCTTGGACCTTGAACCTGAACAATTCAGCTGTGTTGCGGAGATTTTCAGTTTTTCTACAGTGACATCAGTGAAAAGTTCTGCATCCTTTCTCTGTAGAAGACTACCGATAGCATCATTTCTTAGATTTTGGTTTAAGCAATCCAAAGTGAATATGGGTTGGAATAAATAAGCACTCCACCCAGTTCCATGATCCGTTACTGTCTTTTGCCAAATTGTGGAAGGCTGAACTGTTGTTCTCTTTCTGCATTTGCCACTTGAGAAAATGTCGTTCTCCCCCTATTTGAACCTTTCTTAATTTCAAAGGTACGGTATGCACATATACCGTGGTGCTTAGACTGCTTGGCCTTCTAGCACATTCAAGATGTGTGCATCTGCAACTAATGCATAATGGTATAATTTTTGTTATTATGTTCTGTCAAGCTATTTCTGAGTTGTGATTCTCACAAAGTTTTTGAGGCAAATGAGATGTTTAAAAAGTGGTTTATCCCATCACTTCGCAATGAATTGTTGGTGTCTACAGCCAATGGTTCATTGTCAGAGGATTGCAAAGCAGAGTGAGCTTCTGTAATAATAATAATAATAATAATAATAATAATAATAATAATAATAATAATAATAATAATAATAATAATAATAATAATAAACCTTTTATTGCTTTTGAAAGCAGGAGAGTCGCGTATTGCAGAAAATTCCAAAGCAAGCAGCTGAACAGCTGTAGGATTACATACTTTACTGCTGCTAGAGACAAATCTAGGAGAACACGGTGTCTTTCCCTGCTAGGTCAGAAGGAACAATGCATGACTCTCTGATAAGCTGAAAGACTGCATGAATTGTGCATTATCAGGTAGCGCTTATCTGTTACAATGCCTCCACATTCTACAGATCTGACCTTCTTCCATTTCCACCCCCAGAGAGTTTATTTTACCCTGAACCTGGGTATCCTTAGTCCCAATCTAACATACCATTTATAGCATCACACTGGCTCATAAGACTACATGGTGAGGTTCAAACACTTTTCATTAGACTCTGTTTGCTTGGGGACCCAGCAGTGGTTCACACCCCTCTTCTAATAAAAGGCTTTATATTAAAATGACCACTTGCATGTTATAAGAAGGAGCTCATGTATTACACCAAAGGGAGAATAGGAAAGCACAATAATTTGAATGAAATTATATGTGCTAATTTGTGTGTTGCGATGGAAAATTAGAAATGATTGTTATAAGTTGAACTGAATGTCAATGGATCTTAATTGAATAAGGATGACACTGACCAGATGAAGTCTTTGCTTGCTGAGTCTGCTGTCCAGGTGCTTGCTGTGGATATAGGCAACTTCAAAGTTCCTAATCTCCCTCCTTATAGTTTTTTTATGTTTAAATCAGACTTGGGCTGGACAGCTCTCCGAAGAAAGGCCACCATCAAAGAGTGGATTATCCACTGTGCAGCAGCCTCTTAAATTGTGGACACACTGCAACCCTATTTCGCATATCCTGTTTTACTTGCTTAACCTGATTCCAAGATTGAAGAACTGCAAAGGGAAGAATATCCCAAACCCATAAGTAAGAGAGAGAACAGATAACATAAAGCCATTTTGGGGGGGGGGGGAGGGAGGGAGGGGATGTAGAGGTATTTTGCCAAAAAAAAAAATATGGTTTAGCCCACATGGGTTTTCTTGAGTGGAGTCCTGACATTTTTATACACATATTATGACAAGGTTTTATAGTCATAGGGGAAAACAAGTTTAAGGCAATCAAGATGTAGCAAAGACATTATAAGAAAAGAACACATTTAATCCATGTGCCATAATGACCTTCATATACTTGGACTGAAAGGTGAGAAATGAATAGGATAGGATAGGAGACATTGGGGAAAAGGCCAGAGGCCTCTTGGTATTCTTGGAATCATTCGAGCTTTCAATTATTATTTCACGTTTCATCAAATGTCAATCAACCTTTATTCTTAAGCAATAAAGTACTGTTTGTAAATTTATTTCTTCACTTTTGTTGTACTTTGCAAGAACAGCAAAATAAATAAATGGCAGCTTAATTTGTGAATTATACACCAGGGACTGTAGGGAGCTGAAACATATGAGAAATGTGAAACCTGTAGGTGGGGAAATGGCTTGTATCAGTTGATATGATGCTTGAGTGGATAGCAATTGTTCATTAATATTTTGATCATTAGTTTTTCAACAAGCTGCTAACAATTAAGAATAACTAGAAAGGAAAGGGTAATGACATGTTATTCTCTCTCTCTCTCTCTCTCTCTCTCTCTCTCTCTCTCTCTCACACACACACACACACACACACACACACACAAACACACACACACGCACACACAAACACAAACACACACAAACACAAACACACAAAGTACTCACAGTCCTTTCAAGAAATGCCTTGAAAATGCATGACTGGTTGCTGTTGCTTCCTATCCCCTCTGGAGGTAGTCCCTGTGCATCACACAAAGCATATCCTGCAGAAGTTTCATTCCTCCATTAAGTGGTGATGAGAGATACATTGTGAATGGGTTGCACTATTGTCATTTAGCTCTTGAACATATGTGCTTAGAGCTAGTTGATGTTTTAAAAAGTAGTAGATATAAGTTGGGGACATGGTTTCTTTCATTTCATAACAAAACAATTTATTATGCAACAAAACGACGAAACGTTGTATAGTTTTTCCTTTTTTGCCCAACTCTAATGGCATTTTCTCTCCTGAAAGCTACTTAAATTTACATATCTACCCATTCAGACTTTTATACTAAGGCAAAAAATGGATCCGATCTTGAATGGTACCAGATAGAGATGGGCACGAAATGAACATTTTTCGTTTCTGTTATTCGTTATTCATGCCGTTACATAACGAAATGACAAACAAAAATTGTGATGAAAATGGGACAAAATGAACAGAACCACAAAAATTGTGTTTGTTATGTTTCATTTTCGTTAATGGCGACACGCAATGACATGAGCTGTTTTAAATGTTAAAAACTGCCAGGACCCTGCCTGTCACAGAACCTGTCTCTGAGGGGTTAAATGGTGAAGAGCTGCTGGAGGAGCCTTGCAGCTCAAGTCAGCAGGCAATTGGGTCTGATGACTCAGCTGAAAACATATCTTCTCCCCCTAGAAGGGCTATGAGCAGGATTCTGCAAAGTCGTGCTACCAGGAGAGCTAGGGAAAGGGTCTTTGATGCTAGATGGGGAATCAGGTCGGGAAGCCCTGAGTACTAGCAGGAGCCTTTCCAGAAGTAAGGGTGTGTTCCCTGTTTTGGGATAAAGCTGGTAAGCTCACCTTGAGCTCTCTGTGGGAGCAACACGTCATTTGAACTTGCAACCACATTCCTGTCTGTGACCTTGGCTCTGTTTCCTGATTTCGGACTGGCTTCCTGGACAACGGCTTAATCTGTTCCCTTGGGTTTGGCATCTGCTGGCCATCAAGATGGCTTTTGATGTATGGAGGCATTACCTCAAGGGAGCTCGACACCCTGTTCAAGTATTGACTGATCATCGAAACCTTGAACATCTACAAACAGCCTGGCGATTGACTCAGCGACAAATCCGGTGGTCATTATTCTTTTCCTGGTTCGATTTCTGGATCAAGTACATTCCTGAGGCTCCGAATAAAAAAGCTGATGCGTTATCCCGAAAACCTGAGTATGCAGCGCCTGTGAAAGAGACATTAGTGGCACCCATCTTGCCTCCCTCTGTGTTCGCGGGCATGAATCCATGTCTCAGCTTGGCAGAAGAAAGCCGTGAATCTGAAGCTCGCGATTTATGGACTCAGTAATGTCTTCAGGAACTCCAGAATGGGAATCATGGAGAGTTTTCTGCACAACAAGGTGTGACGTCACCCCTTTCACAGACTGGGTTTTCAAAGGCACAACTGGGTTTATTTCGACATCCCACTGCTGTGCCACCAAATTGTGACGACACCTCCCTTTTACACACTGAATTCTGTGATGAAAATGGTACTGCTGCCACCTTTTATTCACTTATTAATGCTGCCACCTTTTAAACTCGTCACCTCATTAATTGGGACAGACTCAGATGAATAATATAAAAATAATAACAAAGTTTATTGAGAAGATAATAAATATAACAATATCTGAGGATGGTATGCGTTGCCTTTAACATATACTGTAATAGATTTAATCTGCTCTACAAGCCTCCCTGTCTTCAATAACTAGTAAACAGTATAGCCCTCATTGGCTGACAGAACTCTCAGAGAACAGTGCTCTCTCCAAACTGAACTCACTCTCAACTGAACTCAACTCACTGAACTGCCCCAACTGACTAGGCTCCACCCTTTTTATATCATACCATTCCCCGCCCTCCTGCTGGGATTGGCTGATGAGTTGTATATTCATTACTCCTGTTTCCAGGGTTTTGTCACAATACCTCCCCCCTTATAAAGAAATTTTAAGGGAGTAAACTTACCTCGGTTTGCTCACTTAAAATTCTCTTCTGGATCCTATTTAACTAATTCATACATCCTTCTGTTTTTTCCAAATTCAACTATACATATCTATAAACTGTTTTATAACATGTTCAACCTTATTACTATATCATATCATGAAATGCAATAATTCTTTCTATAACATTACATTTTAAGTAGACTATACTCTTATAACATTGGTTAAAATCACAAATTCAAATACCTGTAAATACCTTATCGATCATCCTAGAATCAATCTATGTTAAGATACATAAATACATATATTTGGTTTACATTTTAAGCTATTTTACTTATCAATATACATACAATTTTTATCCTTAACTTATATTCTAAATATCACATAAACAGTTTCACTGATACTAAGCTCTGATTATACATTACCTTGCATTTTTCATTTACAGTTACCTTACATTAAGTTATGGTTTTCACATTTTATTACATTATATTTCCATACTTTTTAAAACAACTTTCTCTTACATCAGCAATAAAATAACAATATTACATTATTATTATTTAACCATGGTCCATGTAATAAATGTCTCCTGCTTCTTTGCTGCAATGGCTGGACGATGATACGCCACGGGTCATCACGTCCTCTGGCACATCATAAATTCAAAGTCCAGTTCACAGTAAATTGATGCCATTTTTCCTTGAGTTCTTGGAATGTGGGATTCAACTCTTGGACACCACTCCTGGTACAGTTCATTAGAGTCCCCTCAAATGAAGCTTGATATTCAAGCGACCACTGCATGACATATGAGTGCTTCTTTTTTGTCAGTTCAGTCAGTGGTGTTGCAATGGTGCTCAAATGTGGACTAAACCTCCTATGATATCCCGCAAGTCCCAAAAAAGATCTCACCTTCTCTTTGTTGGTCTGTCTTGGCCACGGGTCCATCGCATTGATCTTCCTCTGCAGGGGGTTGATAACGCCTCGTCCCACGACGTGTCTCAGGTAGCTGATGGCTGGAATTCCTAGTCGCCACCTGGATGCTCTTTTTGTCCTCTCGTCCTCTCGGATCCGCTGAAGCACGATGTTCACAGGCTGTAGTTGTTTTTCCCAGGTGTCTTTTGCAACCACCGAATCAGGTCTGTCATTAGCATCCTTCACTTCCAAGTAGGGTTTCTGCTTTACATGGTTCTCTATTTGCTTTTCAGCTTCCTGCAGCTTTCTGAATTCATCAGCGATCTTATTCCATTCTTGTATCAATTGTTCCATGCCCAGTGACACTTTGTTCCCATCCAGACAAAGTTGCTCATTATTTAATATCTCTTTTTCAAGCTGTGCTAATTTTTCTTCTTCTTCTTTTAATTTAAAATATTTTTCCAGTTTGGAGTTCTCTGCCGGTACACGAAGTTCCTCACAAGCTTGTATCATTTTCTCCTCTAGTATGAAATTTTCAGGGTGTTTGGGATTTAAGGGTTGTGTATTTGTTTCCATTAAGTCAAAACATCCCTTCATACTGTCCTCTTGCCTTTGTTCTAGGCTAAGGTCTACTGCTGTCCCCTTTAGACTGTCAGCTAAATTAGCTTCTTCTACCACTTCAAACTTCAGAGTTTCCCTCTCAAATTCTCTTATGGACATTTGCTTTGTAACTGTGTTGTTTTCACCATTTTGTTCAGCTTGGTGTATCTGAGCTCGTGTTACTCCAAAAGCACTCTGCACATGCTCTAAGGCATCTATTCCAATTAAACCTGCTCTTGGGATTTGATCTGAAACTCCCATTCTATGACTGGAGTTCAAACCATATGAGTAATTGCAGTCATCATTTGTAATGTCTGAAGAGACAACTGTTGTGGAGCAAGGGCTTGCTGTCAATTTTGAGGAGGTAGCTAGACTTCTGTTGATTGCACTGCCCGATTTTGTCACAGGGGACTGTCTGGGCCAAGTACCATCTTCATTCTTTACCTCTATTACCACCACCTGTCTCTGGTAGAGCCCTGCATCTTCTATAGTGCTGTCAAGTTTACTTAACTGCTCATAAATACTGGTATTACTCAGATATCTGAGCCACAGCCTAATTTCCTTCCCATCAGGAATATTAAACAGCTTCCGCATCTCTTTTCCAATAGTATCAATGGTATCCGCTTTGCTGAAATAACAGCTTATGAGATTATTAGGATCATTGTTTTGACAGAGCTTCAGTTCGAAAAGATATACTTCGACTTTACAATATTTCACAAATACACCATATTCTACAACTTTTCTCACAATTGGCTTCTGCCCCTCTACACACCCATACCAATTTACTAATTTATTCCAGGCTTCAGTGGGAACTAAAACATAATCCACTTTATCAATAAGGTACTCTTTCAATATTTGAGTTTATGAATTTGCAAAAAGTCCCGAGTTGTCAATTGGCCCTGGGAAGAGGTTGGGCTCTCCCACATTATACCGGTCCCAGCTGTCAAAGCCCACATATTTCTTCCACTGCTTGAACCACCGGTAATTAATCAAATACCAAAACTCCCCTGGCCGCAAAGGCATCCCCAACAGCGGCTTAAGTTCAGACACCTCAGTATGGGCCATTTAAAAAAAAAAGGTTTTCTTTGTATCTCTCTGGCACTTTAGTGACTGACCTAAATCTTTTCCTCAGTTGTTCTGCTGAAATGCCAATTCTAGTAAACACTAACTCTTTTCCCGTTCTTAGTATTCACTTTTGGAACTGACTTGAAATCAAAATCTTTTTATTTATTTATTTGTTATATGTGGTGTATATTTCTTTATTAAGAAAAAGAAGGTTAAGTGGGTCACAGGCAGCTATTTCAATGGTAACTGTAAAAAAAAATTACCTCAGCTCTCTGGCAGTTTTTGACTCCTGTTACTGTAACTGCTCACGCTTGGCACAGTGCCCAGACCTCAAACTCTTTCTTTATTTAAAATATTATTTCAGTGTTTAGAGCACACAGATTTAGAAATGTTTCTTCTGCTTTTACACTAGAACTTTTCCTCTGACTCCCCCCAATCTCATATAATGGATTCCAGTCAGGCACTCCTGCTTTACAGAACTTTTTGTCAGCTTTAAATCTCCTCAGGTCTCTTCAGTTTGTGTGAGGTAAATTTTCTGTCCCTACAGACTCTCAGACCTTTTACTTTGGAGATTTCTTTCTGTTAACACCCAGGGTGATATTTCCAGACCTTTACCAAAGCCACCCTAAATTCCAGGGCAAACGCTTTGGGTCTTTCACCCTCAAAGGAAATTTGTCTCAGCACCTTTTAATTTTCAGGCTGCTGGACAGCACAGAGTTCCTTGACTTTCAGGCAGTTTCCCCAAACAAACCACTGTAGATTTCAGTCTATCCTTTCAGATTTTCTCTTCCAGGTGTCCTATAATTTGTCAAGCCAGACTCCTTTTCCTTTTGGAGTCCTGGCCTCCAGACACTCTAACAGGCCCACCAAAGAAAATCAGATAGCACTACAGGGTTTTAAGTCTGAATTCCTCTCTCACACACAGGGCTTCCCAAGAAACTGAAATTAGCTTCACCTAATTCTCAGTCCTAACCCTTTTTTCAGAGGAACTTCCACAGACTACCAACAACACTTGAGGGCTAACTTTCTTCACAGGGTAGAGGCTAAATATTTTGAGCTGGTGGCTTTTTCCTTCAGGCAAACTGGATGTATTCGAAATCCGACCACTGCCCACCAAATTGTGACATCACAATTGTCACACAAGGGTTATTATTACATCAAGGGCGGTTATATGTTCCTGCTGGGCCTCTTCGTAACCAGGTGTTGCATCTCTCACATGACTCTTTACCTGCTGGACACTTTGGACTTTACAAAACCCTGCATCTTCTCACAAGGGAGTTCTGGTGGCCACATGTCCATGCTGGTGTTGCCCGATATGTGGGTTCCTGTGAAGTTTGTCGGCGGGCAAAGGATGTTGTGACCAAACCCTCGGGTCTGTTACATCCTTTGCCAACACCCTCTGGTCCTTGGAATGCTGTCTCCTTAGATTTCATCATGGATCTTCCTCACTCAAAAGGGTTTACCTGCATCCTGGTCTTCGTGGATTTGTTCACCAAAATTGTCCACTTTGTTCCTTGTCCTAAATCCCCTACCGCATCAGAAACAGCTCATCACTACTTGCAACAACTCTTCAGACTTCATGGTTTACCTACACACCTCATTTCAGATCGTGGGCCACAATTCACCTCCCACTTCTGGCAAGCAATGCATAAGGCACTAGGAACACAAGTTCACCTGTCATCAGCTTATCACCCCCAGTCAGATGGTCAGGCTGAGCGCACTAATGCCACCTTAGAACAATATTTATGCTGTTATACATGCTACCAACAAGATAACTGGGCGGATTTGTTACCTTTAGCTGAATTTGCATATAACAATGCTGTACCTTCTTCCACTCGCCAGACCCCATTCATGGCTAATTATGGTTATCATCCTCGGTATTTTCCAACTACCCTTCCTTCCACCTCTGTGCCAGCTGTGGATGCATACATTCAAGAACTCCATGGTATTCAGGAATTATTGCGAGAGCAACTTGACCATGCTAAGGAAGTATATAAGAAAGCAGCAGACAAGAAAAGACAGGAAGGGCCACAGCTAAATCCAGGCATGAAAGTTTGGCTATCTACTCGATACCTGAGACATCCTGGGTGATCCCGAAAACTAGATCCTCGGTTCATCAGTCCTTATCCCATCTTAGAACAAATCAATCCGGTTGCTTTTCATCTGCAACTACCTGATTCCCTTCATATTCATCCAGTATTCCACCAATCCCTCTTGGTTCCAGCTGCAGACCCTGAACCCAACCGACCACCGACTCCTGAACCTCCTCCACTGATTTTAGTACAAGGAGAAGAATATGAAGTCCATCAAATCTTGGATTCTCGAATACACCATGGAGGATTGCAGTATTTGGTAGACTGGGAAGGTTATGGACCTGAAGATTGGTCATGGGAACCTGGGTCCAACTTGCATGCTCCTGAGTTGGTTCAACAATTCCATGACAGTTACCCTGATAGGCCTGGCCCATTGGAAGAGGGGGACCATGGGGAGGGGGATAGTGCCAGGACCCTGCCTGTCACAGAACCTGTCTCTGAGGGGTTAAATGGTGAAGAGCTGCTGGAGGAGCCTTGCAGCTCAAATCAGCAGGCAATTGGGTCCGATGACTCAGCTGAAAACATATCTTCTCCCCCTAGAAGGGCTATGAGCAGGATTCTGCAAAGACGTGATACCAGGAGAGCTAGGGAAAGAGTCTTTGATGCTAGATGGGGAATCAGGTCGGGAAGCTCTGAGTACTAGCAGGAGCCTTTCCAGAAGTAAGGGTGTGTTCCCTGTTTTGGATAAAGCTGGTAAGCTCACCTTGAGCTCTCTGTGGGAGCAACATGTCATTTGAACTTGCAACCACGTTACTGTCTGTGACCTTGGCTCTGTTTCCTGATTTTGGATTGGCTTCCTGGACAACGGCTTAGTCTGTTCCCTTGGGTTTGGCATCTGGTTTCCGTGAGATTTTCTGGTTTTGACTTGGACTGTTAATTGTTGGGAGTTGGATTCTGTATTTATCTGGCACTTGATTGTTGGCAAAGGTCTTAAACTTTCTCGGCTTTCCACTAAAGATCATGGCAAAGAACTGAACCCTGTTTGTGTGTGTGCTCTGTGTGCGGGGCTTGACAAAAACCGCCCTGGACATCCATAAAAATGCAGCGATAATTATTTATACTGTCTGATAGTTTCTACCGGGGGGGGGGGTTGGGGTCCTTAAAATGTACATTTATGTATTTTCTCAGATCGCTGTATTTTTTTCCTTTAAGGGGAGTTAGGGGACATCGACCCCAAAATGGCTCCGAGATGCCTAATATTGATTTCTTGGGTATTAAAACGCCCTGGACATCCATAAAAATGCAGCAATAATGTGATAATTATTTGAAATTATTACCTACCAGGGCGTTGGGGTCCTTAAAATGTTTGTTTTTGTCTTCTCCCATCGCGAAGTATTTTTCTTTTCCCTTTTAGGATGACAAAATGGATGTTGCCACTCCAGCCACAACATGGAGGCAAGCCATGTGATGGAATCATGTAAATTCTTGGACACCTTCAACCAATAGCATGCCCAGGTTGCAGACTGGGCAGGTCTGGCAGCCACAGAGGGCATAAAAATTTCTGGCAGCCCCCATCCTCCTTGCAGTCTCCAGTGGGAGTTAGGGTGGGATTGCTGTCTCTGTGACTCTAGCTTCAGTCCTGCAGCCTCCCTGTGTGCATGTGTGCGTACCGCTCGGTGGGTACCATCCCCTGCTCTGCAGTGCAGTCACTCTGCGGCTGCCTTGCACCCTGGGCAACGCCCGCCGCTGCCTTTGCAGCCTCCCTGCAAACCTAGTCTATACTGTGTCTGTGCCAGCATCCATTTTTTTTAGTGTTTTCCCTCTGGTCTGCGGTGTTGGGGGATGCCCATGCATGGAAATGCTTTTAAAAATCGTGCAAAAAGCGGGTAGAAATGAAAAACGAAAAAATGAAAAACGAAAATGAAATTTTTCCAAAAAATTCATGAAAAACGGAAACGAACTGAAATGGATCTCTCAACAACAAACAACAAACAAAACTCCATTTTTTTTATTCGTGCCCATCTCTAGTACTAGATTTAGGGTTAGGGTTAGGGTTAGGGTTAGGGTTAATTTATTATTAAATTATCACACAGCAGACAAGATAACTACGCTGGATTTTGTATTACAAATCACTAGTTGAACACTTCCCACGTGTTTAGAAATACATGATGTATCGGCAAATTATGCGAGCAGATCCCAGTAAGGTGGCTTTCTGCAGGTGACTGATGGTGACTTTGTCAACTCTAATTTCTTCTAAATACTTGCTTAGCTCTTTAGGCACCACACCCAGCATGCCGATTACCACTGGGACCACCTGTACCAGCTTTTGCCAGAGTCTCTGAAGTTCAATTTTCTGATCCTGATATCGGTTAAAAAATTTTCAAGTTGTTTCTCTGTGACTGTACTATCTATCACCTGGTATAGCACATCAATGATCCACACTTTTTTCTTCTCCACAATCACAATATCTGGGGTATTATGCTCCAAAACCCTGTCTGCCTGTATTTGGAAGTCCCAAAGTAATTTTGCATGCTCATCTTCAATCACTTTTTCAGGCTCATGATCCCACTGGTTCTTTGCTACGGGCAGATAACTTCATTTTTAGTAACCTTTTCTGATTGATGTTCCCACCAGTTCTTGCTTGATGGAAATTTTTACATATGTTCCAGTGGAGCATTGCCAGCCCAGACCAAAATAAAGAGGTGACACAAAGTTTGGGATTTAATAAGGGCCACAATTTATTTATAAGAGTAATTAACCTTTTAGCTGTAACAGGTGTTCAAATACTCAGCTCCTCCCCTTTCATCAGACAGGTGGTATGCTGTCGGGTAAGGTGCCATGCTGGTAGTTAAGCATCCTTACCTGGTTGAATTTCCTTAAGCTTTGGAAGCCCTCATTTAGCTAACAGGGCCAGTTGTTTAGGTGGGCCTATTGCTAGTTCCTATGTTTACCAATCAAGCACCTTGAAGGTGCGCTATTAAGGAGGGACCCACTAGACTTAAGTGGCCACTTGCACTACCCAACTATTGTGACCAATGCCAGGGTTGTGTAGAGGTTCCCCATCCCACGTTGAGGATGGAGGGATGGGTGAAAACTTGCAGTCACTCCAGGCCAATTTGAGTGACCACCAAAAATTCCCATCTGGCCCCATAGTGACCAGCTAAGCACCTCCATCCTCAATGTAGGGTGAGCGGACAGGAATGGTCATCAGAACAGGCGGGGGGGGGGTAGGGAGTGTGCTGGGTCTTAAATGGGCATGCTCCCATCGCCCCAGCTGGTGTTATGAGGCGCTTCCTTTTGCTCCTTCTTCGATCGGGCAGCAAAGGGCACCCCCTCCCAAACAAATTAGCACGGAACCGCCACTGTTGCTCTTTTATCATGACAGACTTAATAATCAGTCTGAGTGATTTTTGGACAACAGCTGATGGCATTCATGGCATTTGTTCTTAAGGGTTGTTCTTGAGCTGTCATGATTAGACCTTCAGTTTCTTTCTTCAATGTTGTTTTTCTTAACCAAAGCTATGTTCTTGGTTGATCTTATCATTGGTTTCTCTTATAAACTGACCATGCAGTGCTTTACTATGCCAGTTCTCTATACAGCTTTGCATTTGTTGACTTTTAAATTCTTGCTTAGTTTCTGGATATTCCTTTATTATGCCTTCAGTAACTAATCACTTAAGCACAGCATTTTCACTATGGTGGAGATCGTGAAATATTCCTTGTTTTTCTTCTTTGGCAGTTTGATGAACTTGCAAGAGACCTCTGCCTCTTATTTTCCTTGGCAAGTAGAGCCTACTGACATCACTTTGTGGATGTAGTGCATGGTTTAATGTCATTGCTTTTTCGTCTTTCTATCTCATGCTTCTAATTCTGCCTGGGTCCAATTTATAACACTTGCTGTGTATCGCAAGACTGGAACAGCCCATGTGTTTATAGCTTGGATGGTATTATTTCCATTTAATCTTAATTTTATTATCTTTCTAACTCTTCTGATGTATTCTTGGCTAACCTTATTCTTTACTTGGTGTTATCTGCTTGTAGTACTCCAAGATGCTTATATGATTCTTCTTCTTCCAATGTTTTTATGAAATTATTAGGCAAATCAATTCCTTCAGTCTTTAGTATCTTTCCTCTGATGATGCTGACAGTTGCACACTTGTCTAATCCAAATTCAATTGTAATGTCTTTGCTGAAAATTCACACTGTATTGAGTATTGACTCTATTTCTTGTTGTGATTTCTTCACATAAGAGTCCTTTTGGACCTGGCAGTGCCCTTTTTCCTTTTGGGTATGCATTCCAATTGAGCTTCTGTTATTGTTTTTGTGAACAGCCTCCATGCCTCTTGGAGTGTTTGGATTCTCTCAATTTTTCATTTCAGTTTCTTTTTTACTAGTTTCCTCATCTTTGGGAAATTGCCTTTTTGAAAATTTAAGGTTTCTGTGTTAGCTTTTATCAGTGATTGGCAGTCTATGGTTAAGTTAAAAGTAATTGTGTTGTGGTCACTGTTCCCTATTGGATCAGTCACATTAACATTTTGCACCAAATCCTGTGGGATGTTTGTACCTTTCGTTGGGTCTTCAACCACCTGTTCCAGGAAACAATCATTTAGCATATCTAGGAACGAACTTTATCTCTTTCTCATGTGCTGAACAGCAGTTCACCCAGTCAATGTGAGGGTAATTGAAGTCCCGCATTATAACCAGGCTTCCCTTCATGGATGCCTCCTTTACAACATTCTCCAACTGCCCGTCTTCCTCAGGGGCTTGGGTGGGAGGTCGATAGCATATGCCTACTGTTAGGCCATCCTTGTGGCCTGATACTCTTACCCACAGAGTTTGTAATGGTGACTCCAAATCACCTAGATATTCTGATTCATACAATTTTATCACTTTGACATACAAGGCTACACCACCTCCCATTTGCCCCTTCCTGTCCTTCCTGTACAGTTTGTAGCCTGGGATGACTGTATCCCATTGGTTGTCAACTGTATCCCATTGGTTCTGCCATTGTTTGCCTAAACCATTTATCCATTCATCATCTTAGAAGTTCAAACCTTTTGGATCATCAAGTCCAGCCCCTGTCAAGGAGGAACAGTGGGGAATCAAACTCCCAATCTCTTTCTCTGCAGCCATATACCTAAACCTTTGAGCTATCCAGCAGTACTAATGGAATGCACCAATATCAATCCTGTCCCCCTGCCTTTAATTATCTTTAAATGATTGATTTTTTGCAATCCATAGTTCAGCCACTGTACTAGATCACTTTTGCTTTTGTTTTCTGCCCTGAGTGTTCATAACTTTGACATAAATTGAATATTCAGGTTGACATACCTATTTTGCCCAAGCTTATTTCTGTTTCAGTAGTAGGATTCAGTAGCAATTTACATTTGACTGTAACGAGGGTTGCAGCTGTTATCTGTGATAGTTCAGATAGCAAATATATTAACATGGAGGTCTATTTCCTTTATTTGTGACCTTACTCCACAAGGCACAGGAAATTTATAACACATTAGACGGAAAAGCGCTGTCCCTTAGAAAAGATGTGCAATGCAGAGTTCAGATTTTCCAGATCTGCAGTCACTCTAGGAGCTGTAATAAAAGCTGCCAAATAGCAATTAACATGCACATCATTCACTGGGAAAGGCTTTGGCTGGTATTAATGTCCCACTCATTTAAATTCTGAGGAATAGCTTTAGTGAGTTGAACATTATGTGTGTTAATTTTGGGTCAAATAATTCCTTGCTTAGGCCAGCAATCAAGAAGAGGGGGGGGGGAATCTAATATGCTCTTAGTGGATGATGGCAGGTGATGGGATAGATGCTTAATGGCTTTTAAATATAGGAGGAAATGCATCAGTGGTTGGAGCTCATCATTTCGCTTCTCCACTATAAGTACTGTAAATGTATGTCTTTTCTTTCTGACTTGGTGTTCTCTTTCTAGGAAGAGTGAATGGGTAAATTCAACCTGTTTACATAGTGAAATAAGTGTAATAATTCATTGACTGAAATATCAAGAAGAAGAATGACCTAGCTTAAAATAATATCTGGGTTCCTTTGTTCTCTGCATCAGCAGTCTGTTACCAAGTACAATGTGAAGTAAAACAGTATCTAAGCTTCGGAAGCTCCTTGGCTTTCTTCCAAAATAGGTCAGCATGACTGGAAAATGATCCTGATTTTTGTTCACCACAACGTTCTGCTGGTTTTCTGCCAACAGATACCATAAAGTATCCAAACAGCAATGATTGATGTCTCCTGTTGGATGAAGGGAGACAACTCCAGACATACAGTGACACTTAAGTGACCACCTCAGTCAACTTTTGATGTAGCTGTGGAGGTAGGAACAACCTTGGTTTCTAGTGAAAGTGTTAGTTCTGGAGTCCTCAGAGGCAGAGGGTGAGTTTACATTCCTCAACTCTTGGGTCCTTGAGTGCACACATTTTTGTTTTTCAATATTTAAAACTAAGTCTGCCCTTCAATGGATCACTGCCTTGTCGCAGCAAAGGGGCTTGAGCAACTCAGAGAAGCTATGAACAATCCCATAGGTCATAGTGGAAAGTTTGACTAGATGTGGTCCACCTGGGGTAGGAACTGGCAAGCCACCCCAGTAACCCTGCCAAGAAAACCCCATGGAGAAGTTGTTGTTTTTTAAAGGCTAAATAATATGACACTGGAAGATGAGCCCCTCAGGTCAAAAGGCATCCAACATGCTACTGAGGAAGAGCAGAGGACAAGAACAAGTAGCTCCAGAGCTAATGAAGCAGCTGGGCCAAAGCCAAAAGGATGCCAAGTTTCAGATGTGCCTAGAAGAGAAGGAAATTCCAATGCTGCAAATAAATATACTGCATTGGAACTTGGAACATGAGATCTATGAACCAGGGTAAGCTGGATGTGGTCAGACGTGAGGTGGCAAGAATAAACATTGACATCTTGGGCATCAGTGAACTTAAATGGATGGGAATGGGTGAATTCAGTTCAGATGACTATCACATCTACTACTGTGGGCAAGAATCCCATAGAAGAAATGGAGTAGCCCTCATAGTCAACAAAAGAGTGGGAAAAAGCTGTGCTGGGATACAACCTCAAAAATGAGGCAGCCTTTTCAACATCACAGTAATCCAAGCTTATGCACCAACTACCGGTGCGGAAGAGTCTGGGATTGACCAAATCTATAAAGAATTACAACTCTTTCTAGAACTGACAGCAAAAAAAGATGCTATTCTCATCATAGGGGATTGGAATGCTAAAGTAGAGAGTCAAGTGGTAAAATGAATAACTGGCAAGTTTGGCCTTGGAGTTCCAAGTGAAGCAGGGCAAAGGCTAATTGAGTTTTGACAGGAGAACAAACTGGTCATTGCAAACACTGTTTTCCAACAACACAAAAGGTGACTCTACACATGGACATCACCAGATGGACAATACAAGAATCAGATTGATTATGTTCTCTGTAACCAAAGATGGAGGATATCTATAGTCAGCAAAAATGAAACCTGGTGCTGACTGTGGCTCAGATCACCAGCTTCTTATAGAAAAATTCAAACTTAAACTGAAGAAATTAGGGAAGACCACTGGGCCAGTCAGGTACAATCTAAATCAAATCCCTTATGAATACACAGTGGAAGTGAAGAATAGATTCAAGGAACTAGATTTGGTGGACAGAGTGCCTGAAGAACTATGGATGGAGGCTTGTAACATTGTACAGGAGGCTGCAATGACAGCCATCCCAAAGAAAAGAAAATGCAAGAAAGCAAAGCAGCTGTCCAACGAGGCCCTACAAATAGCGGAGGAGAGAAGGGACACAAAATGCAAGGGAGAAAGGGAAAGATACAGAAAGTGAATGCAGACTTCCAAAGAATAGTGAGAAGAGACAGGACCAACAGTGCAAAAGTATAGAGGAAAACAATAGAAAAGGAAAAACCTGAGATCTATTCAAGAAAATTGGAGGTATTAAAGGGGCATTTTGTGCAAAGATGGATATGATAAAGGACAAAAATGGTAGGGACCTAACAGAAGCAGAAGATATGAAAAAGAGACAGCAAGCATACACAGGGGAATTATATCAGAAAGATCTGGATGTCCCTGATAACCAAAATAGTGTAGTTGCTGATCTCAAGACAGACATTCTGGAAAGTGAAGTCAAGTGGGCCTTAGAAAGCATTGCAAACAAGGCCAGTGGAGGTGATGGCATTCCAATTGAACTATTTAAAATATTAAAAGAGGATGCTGTAAAGGTGCTGCATAAGATATGCCAGAAAATGTGGAAAACTCAGCAGTGGACAGAGGACTGGAAAAGATCAGTCTACATCCCAATCACAAAGAAAGGAAACACCAAAGAATGCTCCAACTATCATACAATTGCACTCATTTCACACTCTAGCAAGATTATGCTCAAAATCCTCCAATGGAGGCTGCAGCAGTATGTGGGCAGAGAACTCCCAGAAGTGCAAACTGGATTTCGAAGGGGCAGAGGAACTAGAGATCAAATTGCCAGCATGCACTGGATTATGGAGAAAGCCAGAGAGTTCCAGAAAAACATCTACTTCTGTTTCATTGACTATGCCAAAGCCTTTGATTGTGTGGACCACAACAAACTATGGCAAGTCCTTAAAGGAATGAAAGTGCCTGACCACCTTATCTGTCTCCTAAGAAATATATATGTGGGACAAGCAGCAACAGTCAGAACTGGATATGGAACAACTGAGTGGTTTAAAATTGGGAAAGGAGTACGACAAGGCTGTATAAGGCCACCTTGCCTATTTAACTTATATGCAGAGTGCATCATGTGAAAGGCAGGACTGGATGAATCGCAAGCTGGAATTAAGTTTGCCAGAAGAAATATCAACAACCTCAGATACGCAGATGATACTACTCTGATAGCAGAAATTGAGGAGTAATTAAAGAGCCTCTTAATGAGGGTGAAAGAGGAGAGTGAAAAATGGGCTGAAGCTCAACATCAAAAACAAAACAAAACAAAAAAACCCTAAGATCATGGCCACTGGTCCCATCACCTCCTGGCAAATAGAAGGGGAAGAAATGGAAGCAATGACAGAGTTTATTTTTTTGGGTTCCTTGATCACCGGAGATGGCGACTGCAGCAATGAAATTAAATGAACCTGTAGTCAGAGTTTCAAAGGTGACTCTTTTTTTGAAAAAATAATAATAATAAATAAATTGTTTTACAAGTCATTGTGACTCACTGTCTAAAAGTAGCTAATTGTCTGTTAGAAAACCATTGTTGTGTTTTGCTCCCTTGCCATTGGTGTTTGGTGTTTATTTAAATTCCCCTTTTAGAGGAAAAGAGGCCATTGGTAAAGGGAAGAAAACAAAATTAGACAAGAAAATAGCTAAAAGGCACTTTAAGTCCCTTTAAAAAGTAATGAGCCCGGGTCTTATACTGTATTATAAACAGCAGCAATAAGCAAAATGTTTAGTTATCAACAAATAGCAAAACATAGCAGTAAAGAAATAAGTTACATAATATTCGACCACATCACCCCAGTACTGGCTCGCCTGTATTGGTTACCCGTTGTGTCCCGAATAAGATTCAAGGTCCTGGCTTTAATTTATAAAACCCTCCATGGCCTGGGACCTGAATACCTGGCAAAGCGAATCTCCAACGACCAACTTCGGCCCAACCAATCAGAATGTCACGGGCGTGCTCAGTCCGGGTGGCCACGCCTAGGGAGGCTTGGAAAACAGTCACCCATAACCGAGCCTTCTCTGTGGCTGGTCCTGCGCTATGGAATTGCACAGTCCCTGCCAGCCTTCAAAAAGGTGTTAAAGACCTGGCTTTTTTGTGAGGTGTTTGGTGACTGTTAATTCCCCCCCCATGTCCCGCCATCTTGCCATTGATTGTTTTAGTGATTTTTTTAGTGCTTTATTATGATGCTTTGTCTAATTGCTCTATGTTATGTTCCTATTTGTTGTAAACCGCCCGGAATTCCTCTGGGAGACGGGCAGTATGTAAGCGCCAAAATAAATAAATAAATAAATAAATAAATAAATAATATCCTCCACTAAATGAAGATGCTTAAATTAAAATTAATCCTAAACTAATGTCCTAAGCACCAGAATATAAAATAATATACTGAACCCAATGACAAATCCTCACAGGTTCTCAGGCATTAGAGTATTGAAAGGTCTCCTAAAGAGTTCAGTTTTTTAGCATCTTTCTAAAGGGAACAAGGGATGGTGCTTGGTGAACTACCAATGGTAACTTCATAACCCTTTTCAAGGTTTTTCAAGTGGATAATACTCAGTAGTGATCTACCGTTCAGGTCTTCTAGGGGCCTCCTGTCACTGTGCAGCTTGCCCAAATTTTAAACATGCTGGCTATATTCACCGGAGTGATAATGAGGAATCAAACTCCCAACTTCTGGCCCCATAGCCAGATACCTAAACTACTGAGCTATCCAGCCAGGTAAATTTTTGGGGAGGGAATCAACATTTTTTAAAAATGAAATAAACAACAGTGCTAGGTCTGTAAAGATTCTCAGTCACCCAGATGAGTTTATCTGGAAGTTGAGTCCTGGTAACTGGACTTCTTTCTCTTGAGAGATTGAAATGTTTCACTGCTTATCCAAGCAGCTTCATCAGTAACTATATTATATTATATTATATTATATTATATTATATTATATTATATTATATTATATTAGTCACATATTCACTATATTAGCTTCCTTTTACCATTCCCAATTAGTTTAGCACCACAGACTACCCAAAGGAGTCAAATCCACAGATATGAAATGTCACTGTGAAAATGCCCTGTTCTTGGTATGCTAGATACATGTTTCTATAGGGCTTCTGTAGCCAAGCTGATGCAATTCACCAGCAGATGAAAAGGCTATTTTAAGAGATTTTGCTCCAGTTAAACAAACATTTCCAGGTGCAGCCAGGCACATATATTTCCACTCATCTGATTGTACCCAAAGTCAACTGCTGCTGATAGTACACGTGAATGAGATTTACATGTTTTTAAGAGAGACAAGTACATTTCCTCCTGGGACAGTTTTGATTCTTCTTAGTCTTATTTCACGTCAGCAAACACACGGAGAAAATCACATAGATGATACAGTACATGTGTTGGGGCAGCTGGATTAATCCAGAGACTCAAGTTGCATGCACACTAATATTCCTAAATTAGATCCATTGTGTGTGTGTGTGTGTGTGTGTGTGTGTGTGTGTGTGTGTGTGTGTGTGTGTGTGCGTGCGTGCGTGTGTGTGCGTGCTTGTGTGTGGTGTCTTTATAGTCGTGACTGACTCTTCGTGACTCCATGTCCATGGAGTTTCCTTGGCAGGAATACTGGAGTGGTTTGCCAGTTCCTACTCCAGGTGCTTACAGCACCTGTCATTCCCTGGTAGTCTCTCATCCAAGTATTAACCAGGGCCGACCCTGCTTAGCTTCCGAAATCAGGCAAGATTGAATGTGCTTAGGGCATCTAATATATGTTAAATTGCTAGAGTACTGCAGTGTGTTAGACTAGACTCAGGTTCAGATTCCTATTTACTGGTGATGGCAGTGGTAAAACCACTCCTTAAACATCTCACCTTGAGAACACAATTATCGCCATCAAGATTGGCTGCAACTTGTCAACACATAACACACAATATATACCCTAAAGGAATTCTGAGCCTTTCTTCCATTCTTCTCCAACAGGCTTCACATATCCACTAGGTTCATTGGATGCTTAAAGATGTAAATGCATCTTCTTTCATTATCAGAGTACATAATCTTTTATACAACATTCTACATAGGCTAGATTGTGCCCAGTGTCGTCTTCTTGGAAAATTCATTTGTAGAATATTTATTTCTTACTACTTCCTCATCTTGTATACTCTTCTTTTTAGGGGTGGATTTAGCCAATGAAAGGAAACTGCAATGAGCTAAGAATGTAGGTTCATTGATCACACTTTGGAGTGACTGTGGCTGTTCAGTGCCTTGGGTCACATTGTGTCATCTACTACTGCTCTTGATAACTCTCTTCTGTCAAGCCAAGAAGTCAGTCCAGTATCTTTGTATCTCCCCAGAGAGCATACTTTATACCAGCTTACGTTTTATTTGTAGTGCTAAAGGTTCCACTTAACTATATTGGGCACTCTAACAGCTCTCTGTGTGGGTTGTGTATTACTCTTAGCTGCAGACCTTTGTTTCCCACCAATTTCCCTGCTTCAGTGAAAAGAGCTATGACTTTGAGAACCCCACTCTTCCAAAGCTGCCTAAAAAGCATCTATTCTTGACTCTTTGTTGGATAATAAATGTACTAGAGTGTCTTTTCCAAGTCCCGGGAATGCTTCTGAAATGATACTGTGGGGAACAAATTTGTTCTCTTGTATCTAAAAGTGTTTCACACGCATTAAGATGCACATATTGTGAGGAGGTGGTGGGTCTTCCCCCACCATGTCACAAATTTACCACTCCGAATCCTTGCATAACACCATTTTTGTGTCTTTCATCTTCAAATCCACCCAACACTTCACTGAATGCTTAACCCTATTTTGTCATCCCCTATCAAACAAAGGATAAGTATAGGTGGCTGAATTCATCCAGTGCCTTCCCTCAATTATTTTTTCCTCTCTTGCCCAGTTGAACTGTATCAAATGCAAGCTTTTGGATTGGAAGGAGAGCTCAGTTTTATTTGGTGTGTTGTTGCTATTTTGTAAGGGCTGTGTATACTGAGAAAGGAATAACGGTAGTATGATTGGCATCAATCTTTTTTTTCCCTGGGTACCTTTCTGCAGGAAACTGAGCAGCTCCTGGTTTAATATTATATTCATATTTTGGATTCTATTAGTAACTGGAGATGACTTGGAGAAATAATATGCTCATATTCCGCAGCCCCACCACAACCACAAAGCAAAAGTACCTCATCTTAGCCATAATCAAGTCAGCGGGTCCGCTTACACGGAAGTAATATGAAGAGATGAATACAGCAGCCACTGTGTCAAAGGACCAAAAATAGCCCGTGAAACCTGACAGTCTAATGTGGTTAATGAACTTTACTGAATGTACTGATCCAGGACGTTATATGCATTCCATGATTATGCTTAAGAGACCCTCCAACATGAGCTAACCAATCATAGTTAACATTAAGAGCATGTTCCATGTTTCTTTTCCTCTTTAGAAAAGTAGTATCTCCAAGGGAGTACATGACTATTGTGCTCCAAAGAATCATTCTTACCTCATCCCTCAGTTCATGGAGCTAAAATACCACAGAGAACAAAGCTGCACCTGCCTCTGATTCACAACGATTTAATTAGAAATAGGTTGGTGTTGATGCATTCAGAATTCAGTACGGTAACAAAATGCTGTTATGAAAGCAGGTATAAAGAGTTGTTGTTGCCTTTTTTGTGGTCCATAGAAAGCAAAATGGAAACAGAATCAGAGCAATGCTCAATATCTGAGTTGCTGATTTTTCAGAGGAAAATACTAGAACATATGTCTTATCATTGAAATCTGTGGAAATTGGAATCACTTTGGATAGATACCATAGTGTCCAAGTTTCCCCCCAAAATACGTTTGTGGAGAAAGCACCTTTCCTAACCTGTTGACAACTCCATTTTCAGAGGTAGCATACATTTAAATGCCAAATCCTGAATCAAGCAGCTGAAAGCTATTACCATCTGTGCTTATGAACATCCATAAGCATGTGGCTACCAAGCTTGTGTGTGTTACATACAATCAAGGCACATCTGATTTATAGTGTCCCTGATAGGGTTTTCAATGTGTGTGAGATATTTAAGGAGCAAGTTTACCAATGTCATCCCCACTCTCCCTTGTGAGTTTCTATGACCAAATGAGAATTTCAAACTTTGTCTCCTGAATCCTCATGCATCTCTATATCCAGTACGGCACACAGCACAGAGCTCCCAGTTAACCCGCTACATCTATCATTAACCTGTTAGGGTAGACCAGAGATAAGAAAGAAATGGGAGCTCAATGCCAGCTTTTTCAGAGAGGGAATTTGAATTTCCATGTCCTCCTCCATAACATCTAATAAGTACCCAATGTCCCAATCACCTCTGTGAAGACATGTAATTATTCATTGTGGAGTACAATGGTGTTAGGTTGACAAAGCTGTACTAAACGTTATAGGGCGTGGAGAAGAAATACAGAGAGACACCAGCATTTGGCATAGCAACCCTGGGTTCCTCAAAGCTTTTGGCATTTTGACTACTCTGTATGCAGTAGGCAACATTTGGTGTAAATTGAAGATGATGTGTTAACATCTGGAACTGGTGCCTGTGGAAATATTTGGAAGCCAAATAAGTGAGTTTGGGATGGTGGCTAGAGAAAGGAGATACATAGCACAGTTGCACACTTCCCCCTCCCATTCATAGGCAGCATTTCACACTGAGCAGTGCTGGTGTGGTGAGAGATTGAAGCTGCTCCTGCTATGGGTCAGGATTCTCTCTCTCTCTCTCTCTCTCTCTCTCTCTCTCTCTCTCTCTCTCTCTCTCTCTCTCTCTCTCTCTCTCTCTCTCTCTCTCTCCTGTTCTTAATCATGTACCATCAAGTCAATTCTAACTTACAATGGCCTTTTCAGGGTTCTTCAGGTAGAGAATACTCAAAAGTGGTTTTCTTCTCAGGGTGGCCTGTGACTGGGCAGCTTGCCAAGGGCCACACTACTCACCCACTAAGCAGGTATTTGGTGGGCTCACAGGAGTCGGATCTGCCTGGGAAAATCAGCTCCAACACAATTTCCATATCAGTTTGGCTGATTCTGATGAGTACAAGGGTATGTGGGAATGACTGTATAACTAGGAATAGGAAAGTGTTTGGTTATATATGCACACGCACACAAAAGTGTGTGTGCACACAAACAGTGAGGTAGAAGGAAATGGTAAACCACTTCTAAGTTTTTCGTACCTGGAAAACCATGAATTTTGTGAAGGAAAAATATGTCCCATGAGCCAACAAGAAACAAGAAATTGAAGAGAATGAAGGTGGAATTTGGAGAAACATGATGGAAATGGGATTTTTCACACCCAGTAACATTTCCCATGTATACTCTTCTTTGTTGCAGCAATGTAGAGGAGGGGAATTTGGGGAACATGTAGACTAAGGGAGGTCACAGTAGTATCCTCCCAAGATCACAGGTTTCACACTTCAAAACTAATTCCATTTGAGAATAAATAGCAGTTCATGTGAAGAAAAATGACTTGTTGTTGGGTTGATTCTGACCCTTCCTAGAGTTTCCTAAGTATAATCCACTCAGAAGGGATGTACCTGACCTCAATCTGGGGACACTCTTGGACACGGTACTTTGTCCATGGCCAAGTAGTCTGGCTCATCCTCCAGGAAGCATACTGGAGAATCAAGAGCTGAACCCTTGTCTGTGCAGTCAGATGTTGCAACTTTCTATTCAGTCTGCCAGCATGTTACTTCCATGTAGAGATGGGCACGACTCGGGAAAATGACGTTTTCGAGTTGTCGTGTGTCGGAGGCAGTCCGTTTCGGCTCGTTTCAGTTTTTCGTGAAATTTCGCAAAAATTAGTTGGTTCGTTTTTTCATTTTTTCGTTGTCGTTAGTACTGGTTTGGGGGGGGGTAGCGGGCTCCTGGAGGGAGCTGCAGGAGTCAGCCAGAGCCACAAGTGACGGACTGGCAGACTCTTTGCACCCGCTGTGTCTCACGTACTTGCATGTAGTGCAATGCAAGTAGATCTGGCTTAGGGTTAAGACAGGTTAGCGCAAGGGCTAGGGTTAGGCTAGTTACGGGTGAGGTTACGGTGAGTATTGGGGTGCATCTGGGTGCCTCTCTGACCCACTTAGAAGGACAGTGTACTGGCGTATGGGTTAGGCTTAGGGTTCGGGTTTGGGCTACGATTAGTGGGCTGTTTATGCCCGATTGGCACATCCCAGAAGACTCTGTGGTCAACCTGGCCAAGTGGCCATGCGATTGGTGGAAAATTTGCATGGTCCACTCCCATGGGCGAGCCCATCATTGCGAATGTGCAGTTGTAAAAAAATAAAATAAAATAAAATAAAATAAAATAGAATCAACGGAGACTTTTTTTTGCAAGAAAAACCCACTGCTGCTACTGTAAAAATTCAAGCATTTAAAATAGCTAATTTTCGCATGTTTCTGTGGTGCTTTGGTGGGGTTTTGGGCAACGATTTCAAAAAAAATATTGCGGTCACCATTTTGGATCCCCCGCAATGCATGGCAAATGGATGCGCCCTCCCAGCCTGGTACAGTCAGCAAAACCTGGCCATGCGATTGGTGGAATGGCTCCAAAACTTTGCATGGTCCACTCCCATGGGCGAGCCCATCATTGCGAATGCGCAGGTGTAAAAAAATAAAATAAAATAAAATAAAATAAAATCAACGGAGACTTTTTTTTTGCAAGAAAAACCCACTGCTGCTACTGTAAAAATTCAAGCATTTAAAATAGCTAATTTTCGCATGTTTCTGTGGTGCTTTGGTGGGGTTTTGGGCAACGATTTCAAAAAAAATATTGCGGTCACCATTTTGGATCCCCCGCACTGCATGGCAAATGGATGCGCCCTCCCAGCCTGGTACCAGCAGCGCAGCAGTAGCAATAGCCAAGGAGAGGGGGGCGGGGAAACCCCCCCCCCAAATAAAACACCCTTCTGGCCTGGTAGGTGCCCTCAGACAGTTTTCGCCTACTTTTAGGGCCGGGAATCGGGTTTTTTTTAAACTTTTAAAAACTTTTTTTCTGTGCCGCTTGGCATTGCGCGATCGCCGCGATGCAAGTAACGAGCACGACAAATCAGACCAAAATTGTTCGTTCGTCGGTTCGAGCTCGAAGTCTGGCGGAGTAATTCCCGTTTCCGTTTCCGTAGAGTAACGGATACGAGTAACGGAAACGGAAACGGGAATACCGCTAAGTTGTGCCCATCTCTACTTCCATGCATTTCTTCAGTGATTTTACTAACCATGTGTGTGAGTGTAACAGTGTTGTGTTGTTACAGTCGTGACTCCACATCTATGGAGTTTTCTTAGCAGGAATACTGGAGTGGTTTGCCAGTTCCTACTCCAGGCACCTACAGCACCTGGTATTCCCTGGTAGTCACCCATCCAAGTACTAACCAGGGCTGACCCTGCTTAGCTTCTGAAATCAGGCGAGATCAGATATACCTAGGGCACCTACTAACCATAGCTTTTGCCAATAAAAGGTCTGAAAACACATTTTTCCTTGCATACTGTGAACAGGATTTTCCTGTTTTGCTCCAGAAGGGTAATGTTGTTGGGACTTCATGGAACTGAGTGCAAGTGCAATGTTATTTCTTGTGTCACTTTAATGACAAATCTAGACTTTCAAAATAAATCACTTGAGGGCATATCACTTGGTTTGGAATGAAAGTTGTTATTACATCATCTGTCAGTTGTAAAGCATGAGAAATCCCCAATTTCTCTTTGGGATTTGCCTTCATGAGTGAAATAACTCATGATGTTCAAACAAAGAAACATCTCTGGAAGAAAAAAGCATGCTTTTTTTTCTCACCCCCCCAAGAGCAAGAAGCTGTAATATTGACATTCTTACTCCTAAGTGAGTGAGTATTGGATGGACGCTTGCCAGGTTTCTAAATAAACTCTGTAGGAAGTAGGAACCATTTCCAGATGATGATCTATGTGGACAGAGTGGGCTGAGGGATGTGACTATGTAGATGTTGGATTTCATCTCCCATGGGTCGTAGCCTTCACAGGCAATGGCCAATAATAATGTGAGTTCAACAAAACCTAAAAGGCTACCTTTCATCCTAGATGTTGAGTGAGCCACCATCAATGATTCATACAGGTCAATTCTCTAATAATCTTTGTGTGTTTATTTGTAGGGCTAGTAGCAATTGTACCACTTCTCACTGCAGGTGGAAGGGTCAAATGTATGAATAAGCTGCAAAGAAAATATAAAAATGTCCATTTATATAAAGTGACCACAGAAGGCTTCATAATACAATGAACTCTACCATTGGGAAGAGTGAGGTAAATTCCCCTGGCAGCAGATGCTGGGGTGCTGCAGTGGGAAGTCTGACTGAAACAAAAGAATCATGAGACACCACACGGTGGTATAAATAGGGCTATCCTGTTTGTTCAGTTAGAGGTTTCTGCCCATTGCTCTGGTAAAGAAATAGAAAACCCTCATATCACAGTTTAGTGGATCAAAATTTGGGGTTGATTTGAGAACACACACATACATTTCAACAAATATAAAGTGCAATGTTTTAAGTGTGTCACTGGAAAATGTACTTCAGACTGAGAGTGTGAGTGGATCAAGTGAACTTTACAGATCAACCCCACTCTTCTGCCTACTGGTTCAGTCCTTTAAGCATTATGCCATGCTGGCTCTCATCCTATAGGGATAATTAGTCATATTAATGGAAAGAAAGGCAACTGACAGCCATGGCCTGTGATTGTTACCCTCCGTGCACCTTCCATATACAGAGATACATACTTCAGTGATCCTAGAGCCAAAACACAAAGTAAAGCAAAGCAAAGTGTTCTGCTTATATACCTCCCCATAGCACTTCAAGCACTCTCTGAGTGGTTTACAATTTAATTATGCAGGCTACACATTGCCCCCACCCCACCCCAACAAGCCGGGTACTCATTTTACCAACCTCGGAAAGATGGAAGGCTGAGTCAGCCATGAGCCTGCTACCTGGGATTGAACCCCAGGTTGTGAGCACAGCTTTAGCTGCAGTACAGGCATTTAACCAGTGCACCACTAGGAGACATCCAGGTTATGAAGGTGACAATTGCAATCTTCCAGA
Source organism: Phrynocephalus guinanensis (assembly GCA_037367245.1). NCBI lineage: Eukaryota > Metazoa > Chordata > Lepidosauria > Squamata > Agamidae > Phrynocephalus > Phrynocephalus guinanensis. The sequence goes on along the minus strand of CM074741.1, from coordinate 86,341,056 downwards.
GTTGTCTGTTCTTTTAGTGTTGAAAACAAAGTAACAGAATCAGCGACAACTTTTGTCTAATCAAGCAGAAAAACATCCACACACATTTTGGCTTGTGATAGTGATTGTCATCCCGCACCACAAGCTTTCCCCCTTTACATTCATGGAAATGATCCAACCATATCTGCAGTAATACTAGAGTGACAAAGTCAATGATTTTAGATGAGGCATCTCCTACTGCTCCTGAAATGCAGTGGCTGTTAGACCTGTGAGTTGCATGCTCTCACATGCAATGTCTCTTTGTATGAAAATATGTTTCCCAGGGATGCTGAAAAGAGATGAAAGTGACATGTGTGCTTTCCTTGAATTTGGTTTCAGTGCCTCGTCACTGCTGAGGGGCTGTGTTGACAAGATTTCTCTGTCTCTCCTATTTTCCCAAATCCCCTTGGGTGTCAGAGAGCAATGAATATACTTTTATAGTGTCAGTTATTCCTTGGGGGCTTTTTTGACATTTTTGAGTGAACACAAATCCCTAATAATAATCAATGGATAGACAGTCCCAGTGGAAGCTTGTGGTGTCACCTGTGGCTGCAATAGGTTGAAGGCTTTATTAAGTTAGCTAGCAGAACACCCAGTCTCTCAGCATTAAATTTTGTGGCAAAGGAGTGGAGGGACTGGACCATTTTCCTTTCCTTTTTCTTCTTGTTACATCCTTTACGTGTCCTGGCTTTCACAATCACAGACATTGATTTTTAAAATGCCCATGTGTATGTGAGTGTTACTGGCAGCCATGCTTTACTGTAACATTTATGGTGTCTATAAAATCCTAGATATTTTTGGCCTTTCTAGAGAAAAGATGTAATGCTAGACAGCATGAAGGTTTAATGTTGAAATCTTTTCTGGCAGCCTTTGTCCAATGCCATCTACAACAACCCAACCCTCGAGCCAGTTTAACACAGGATAGTACAAATGTTGGGTGAAAATGAACCAAATAAAGAACAGGTAAAGAGGCCAATTGTTTTCTGCTTTGTGTTTATTAAAAGGCCTCTCTAAAATTCATGTTTTCATAAACTGGAGAGGAAGTTTTCATTGATTGGTAAGGATTTATTAAAAAAGAAATATGTGTTTTTTTCTTAAAAATTGTCAGGGTCTGCTTGAAGTACAGGTAGAAGGCGTTAAATGTGTACGGCTCTTATATGTCTTGCTGCAAAATCCCTCTGGAGTCATCTAAGGGCCTTTTCACACGACCCCTAAGATCCGCTGGTCCCTTAAATTTGGACCAAAGATCTTAGGGGTTCGTTGCCCTTCCTTCCTCCCCACCAGAGAAAGAGGGGGGAAAATGCAGCTCACCTGGAGGAGCCTCCCGGAGCTCCCTCCGTTTCTCTTCCGTTTCTCTTCTGCTTGCTTTTTTCCCTCCCACCTCTTCTCTTAAAGGGGCAGGAGGCAAAAAAAAACACAAGCAGAAGCCAGGAGAGCCCTGCACTGACCAGATTAAGTCCGGACCTGGGGATTTTCACCCACCTCAAGCAGGTACAAGAAAGTGCAGCAGGGTCGCGCTTAGGTGGGCGGGGTTGCACTTAATTGTCTGCAAAGTCCGGAGCTGGTGGGAAAACACTTGTACGGTCCGGACCTTGCAGCCATTTCCTGCGGAGCTTAGGGGTCGTGTATAAAGGCCCTAAGAAGCCCTTGAGACTCTCTCTAGATATAACGCAGACAAAATAGATTAAATCACAACTCATTCAGTTCTTTTCTTTGATTAGGGCAGGCTGAGACAGCAGTATTTGGAGGGGTCATAATAACTTCCATTGCCAATGGCTGCCAGCTACACTGGCTGACACTGATTGGGGCCCAGCAGTATCTAGAGGACCACAGGATGTCTATTCCTGCCCTGCTGTGATTGGAAACTTGAGGAAATAAATTGGCAAAAGGACAGGCTGTTGTAACATTTTCAAGAGTAATGGGTTTATTTCAGTGTGAGATCTTGTGTTTCAAAATCCACTCCTTCAGGAAGAATGAAGGAAGTATGAAATTCACTTTGGCTAAGAATATTCCTTCTAGGCCCTTCCCTAGGCCAACGGTGGTGAGCCTTCGGCACTCCAAATGTTTTGCACCACAACCCCCAGAGTCCTTTGTCACTGGTAGAGATGGGCATGAATATATTTTTTTTCATTTTGATTTTCGTTTTTCATTTTGTTTCAGAACAAAACGAAAAATGAAATGATTTTTAAAGAAAAATGAAGCAAAACAAACTGGAAATTTTATGTTTGTTCAGTTTCGTTTTTTGTTAGGTTTCCCATAGGAGTGCATTGAGGAATGCATTCCTATGAGAAACTGCTTTAAACAACCCGTGCCTCCCTCCCCCGAGTCAAGCATGTTGGGGGGAAAGGTGCAGGTTGTTTAAAATGTCTTTTAAACAAGGATGCAAAACATTTTAAACGACTTGCACCTTTGTCCCCAACATGCCTGATCGGGGGGGGGGAGGTGTGGGTTGTTTAAAGTGGTTTCCCATAGGAACACATTCCTCAATGCATTCCCTGGGGGCTGCCTCGGTGGCTCCACGACATTTTTAAAACCCTGCACCATTTCCCCGATTGGGCGTGTTGAAGGGGAAAGGTGTGGATCATTTAAAGTTTCTTGGAGCCACTGAGGCAGCCCCCAGCCCACACTCTCCCCCCAATCAAGCGCACTGGGGGAATGCTGTGGAGTTTTAAAACTTTTTTTAGCCACCGAAGCAAGTGCTTTTTTAAGCTCCCAAAGCAAGTGTTAATGGCCATGGCCACTGCCTGTTTCAGTGGCTAAAAATGTTTTAAAACCCCATGCCATTCCCCCCAACATGCCCAATTTGGGGGGGGGGCATGGGGGTTTAAAACTTTCTTTTAGCCATTGAAGCAAGCGGTGGCCACAGCCATTAACACTGGCTTTGGGAGCTTTACAAAAGTTTTTAATCCTTGTGCCATTCCCCCAGCAACACGTCCAATCCGGGGGTTAAAAGTGTAGGGTTTTAAAATGTCTTGGAGCCACATTTTAAATGACCCATGCCTCCCCCCCCCCAATTGGGCACATGGGGGGGAGGCACAGACACCGTGTTAAAAACAAAAAAACAAAACAAAACAAAAATGAAACATTTTTTAAAACATATTTTCAAATGAAACAAAATGAAATGAAGCCCAACGAAATGAAAAACGAAATGAAACACCATTTTTGCATTCATGCCCATCTCTAGTCATTGGCAATACAGGCTTAGAATTCTGAGAGTTGTGCTCCAAAACATCTGGAATGCCAAAGCTTTGCCACTTATGGCCTAGGTCAGCGGTGGCAAACCTTTTGCATTCCAGATGTTTTGGACTACAACTCCCACAACTCCTTTGTCATTGGCAGTCTAGGCTCAGAATTCTGGGAGTTGTGGTCCAAAACATCTGGAATGCCGAAGGTTTGCTATCACTGGCCTAGGCCATGAACACTTGATGAGAATAAGAGGATCGGCTCTTCCATTCCTCAGCACTCAATCACTACAAAATTCAGGGCTCAGGACCCACTGCTGAGAAAGCATGAGTCTGAAAGTCTGTCCTCTCACCTTTTCAAAGTGTATTAGGAAACATGAGGCAACTATTACTTCCTTCCTGAGGATGTACTGTATCTGAAACTTGCATCACCATGAAATTTCTGTAATGTCTTGGAATTCTTACGCTTTGAGTTTCTTCATCACTGCAGTTGACAACCAATGCAGAGCAAGGATAAGGAAATTCACAATAAAATGAGTAAGAGGCCAGGTATCAGCTCCTTGGAAAAGGGCATATTGGGTGAGGACCCGGCATCTTTACTGCCAATTATCCATTTGGGTGGTGTCATGAATGCAAACACACTATTCAACCATTTCATTATTAAATGGTGGTTTGGTTGTGGGAAACAGTCCTGGCAGATTGAGCATCACAAACAGAAGTTTCTTATTCCCTCATATCATTCTTAATGTTGGACTTTTCATTAGAATAATTGACGACCTACAGCTGCCAACCTTCAATAATATAGGCAGATGTGCAACAATCAAATGCTGCTCTTCCTGGCTCCTTGAAAGATTCATGTCACCCTTTGAGTGTAGCTGAAATACTTAGTTGCCTTTAAAGAGAAGCCAAACTCTTTTAGCTGCCCTTCCCCCAGGAGATTCAAATCACTTAGACAAGCAGACCACACAGTACATTGACAGTGAAGCTTCATGGGATTGATGCCACAGATTTAGATTAGCTGTTGTTTAACCAGCATTCAAATATTGGGGCTGAACTGTGGTATTTTTGTGCTGTTTTTTGTTAAAGAATGGCTTTCTCAGACCCTACCTTTCGAGTGACATTCAGAATCTTTTCTTTTGCAGCCATTCCGTAGAGTGACGTTTTCAGTTGTGAGTCAGCCTCAGGACCCACATCAAGGGTCATTGCAGAGTTGCTATGACAGCGGTCTGGAGGAGTCAGAAACACCAAGCAGTAAGAGTTCTTCAGGGCCGAGGCTGGGTGCCCTTCCACTCCCAGAGGACAACTACGAAAGGACTACGCCGGATGGCAGTGTTGGTGAGGCAGAGCATATGGAAAATGGTAGGGGCAAACACAACACCCACACACTTGATTTACACTAGTGATTCCACATAACATAGACTTGCCCAGAGGTTAGTTGGGAGTTTAAAAATATGATAATAATAAAAAAACTTTAAACAGATCAAACCATATCCAGCCAAATGTAGGCTTTAACCCTGTGCACTCTAAACTAGGACTAAGATCCTACACGGAATACAATGTGATTAATTTCTAAATAAGCATGCATAGGACTGAAATTGGAAGCACTTCTGAGTGTTATTTCCAGTGCATGTAGTAAAACATGTGCACTGTTTTTGACTACAATTACAGAAGGCTTCGGTATGCCTAACTTTTGACTGGGTAGTGCTCATCATATCTAACTGGTAAAATGTATTAAGACAGGCAAAGGCACGCAATTTCTTTTCTTTTATTTTTATTCCCCAACCCACCCACCCCAAAAATTAAAACCAGGTTGCTGATACAGTTAAGTGTGTATATATAAAAATCAGCCTTGAGCTGGTGAAAAAAATTTAATTTATCTTTAACACATTAAAAGGGAGAATGTTATTTTCTTTTATTCTTATTACTATTGTTTTTCCCTTTTTTATCATACATCTCTAATATATTATCGCTGTTGTTGTTGCTGAACTGAAGATGTCCAACAGGCATAAGATAATAGGACATAAACTTTTCCTCTGGGTTGTTTCTTCCCTGGTTGCATGCTCTTGATATAGCTTGTGTTACTTACTTCACACATCCCCATTATAGCAGAGGTGGTATGGTAGCAATAAACAAGGCTGTGGTTTAAAGATTCTGTGTGCAGGTACCGTATATCCTATTGTATGCTATGCAAGGCAAAATATGATAAGTGTGAACTGCTCCCCAGCAGATAATAATAAGTCTTCAACTGCTTTTGTATTCTTGCTCACTGGATAATAGTCTTTGAATGGAGATACCAAAGACAAAGACTTACTGTGTGTATTTTATGTTGGAAATATTAACTCAAATCTTTATAGAAGGTATTCTAAATAATGACAAATTCCAAAGATAATGAGTAAATGAAAAGAGTTTGCCAAGTCCATTTATTTATTTATTTATTTATTTATTTATTTATTTATTTATTTATTTATTTATTTATTATTGGGGGGACACATTGGAACATCTTCTTTTAAAACGTGGTTTTATTGATGTCAGTGACAAAACTGTGGCACATTTTCCAGCACTATATTTAATTTGCCCCCAACTATTCTTCCCACCATCCCATAATTTCTGGACTTGTAATTTAAATAAAAATATAAATAGTAATATTTAAAAGTTTCCCTATATATTTTTCAGGGATGTTTTTAAGCATACATTTTTTAGCCTGTGCTATTATTTGATAGATGTGAAATCTTTTGACATCAACTGAATTGATTCCATTGTTACACCTGTAAAGTAAGTTATTGAATCTGAAAATACAAGCTAATGGTATGGAGTGCAACAATGCACATATATGATGCATTTGTAGTAATATAAAAGCATAAGTGGAGGAAGTATTGGACTTCAACAATTCATTTATAATATCTGAATTACTTTCTTTTGGGTACTTTTATACCAACAATTAATTAAATGTGCCCATGGCTTTGTGCACTCACAAATAGGCAACTCAACACAATTAAAGCACAATGATTTTTTGGTAAAGGAGGGAAAGGGCTTTTTTAAAGTATTGTTATTTGGGTGGGAAATGATTGCTTTAGTTACTTTTTTCAGGTTTTGATTTTGCAGTTTACTTTGCAAAGGACAAGATTTAGTGGTGCTGGTTTGGGAAGAAAGACAATTTAGTACTTCTTCATTCATGCCAGGAGCAATCCAGTGGTACTTCCAGAGTGGAAAGATCAGACAACAGGATGCTATTGTTACCCAGGGGACAACAAATGTGCCCATGACCTTGAGATACTATTTTCAATAATGGCCCAACATAGGAGAGGCAACAGCTCAGGACCAGAATCAGCAGTGTACCTCCATCTGAAGGACAAAGGGCAGTCATACAAAGATGAGGATTTACACATATAAGACAGAGAAGATAGGTGGTTTGGGAGAGGGAAGCAATTCATGTGAGCATAGAAAACCCCTCTCTCAACAGAGTTGGGGGGCTAAGGCACAATCTGTCTGCTACTCATCAAGCAGCCCTTTCATCAGTCCCCAGAAAAATCAGAAGCACTTCATGCCTTCACCAGCAAGGCCTTAGCTAACGACCCATACTTAATGGATGTTGGGAAAGGTTGCATAGGTGGAGCTTTCACACAACCTTAAACCATAATCCACGTAACTAGCCTATTCAGGCCATTGTTTAATATATCTATTCAGACCAGGGTGGTGTGAAATGAAGGTGAACAATAAAATGGAGGACTCACCACCACTAATTTTCCTCAGACTGACAAAGCTGTTTGGATGAGCAGCACAACATTTCGATCTCTCAGGAAAAGAAAAGAGGTCCCGTTGTCATGACTCAACTTCCAGATATTTTCTATAATGTAATTGAAGGAGCAACTTCTATTAAGTTCAAAAGCCTATTCTAAATAGTAATTTACAAGAAATAAGCTTGGCTTTTAAATAGTGCCAGTTTTAGTAGTTTTTTTATTTTTATATATGTAGAATATATGTCATATATTCCAATAGAACTGTTATGTTTTCCCCACTGCCACCCCAGTATTGTTGCTGCCATTGCACTTTGTACACTACCTGATTGATAAAGGAACATGTTTATTTTCTCAGGCTCAAATCCAGTTTGTGACAAATTCTGGCCTACCACAGGGTAAACCAATTGTCATGTGCGACAATTGGTCCCACATGATCCTTAATGGACTGGAGATCAAACACTACATTGGGCCAATGAGAAATAAGGGCTTGAGGTAGATGACATCACAGGCAGGGTAGAAGTGAAATACTGGGTTTAATAGATAAGGCAAAGCAAAGCAGGAGATACTCTGTGTTGTTACTTGACGTGATGACTTGTATTTGGAAGAAAGCTTTCTAGGTATTTCTCATTTGGTTTAAAGGGACAGCAGACTGTCTTTAGGTTGTGGATTAGCAGATCAGGGTCCTCCCCAATACAAGATAGCTTAATCAACTAAATGAATATTAAAATTACTTTAAGACACAGAAGACCAGCTGTGTACTCTACCATCTCTGTGATTCCTGTGCATGTTCATGGATGTATAAGCCACTAGGTTCTATGGGATTGACCTTTCGGTACATGCATCTTAATTACTTGGTGTTGCCACTGTGTGCAGAACTGGTGAGCTAGTCATCCCTTTGTCTGATCATAGTGGGTACTGGGATGGCGCTTGAACTGCAGAGCTATCACTCTCCTGCCCCTTCCTAGCTAGTATCGCTGGCAGCATACTGCAACACCTCAAACACATTAATTCTGTATTAATTGGTGACTAACAATTACTAACAAGTCAATGAGAGTCTGAGATACTTTGCTGCCTGAGGCAAAGGGTAAGATGCATAGACTTTGTTCAGAAGCCAAGCTGAATCTTACTTCAGTTCTGTGATGGGATTCCAAGACTGCAGTTTATGAGGGCCTGGGGCACATTGGATGGCATGTGTGCATAGATCTGTCCTGTAATACAGGGTGGTGGCCAAGGCTGAGTGGAAAGGAAGACAGCTGCCACTGCCAGTATCTACTGCCTGAGGCAATTGCCTTTCACTGTTGCATTGTTATGCACATGGAAGGCAAATGGCATAACCTGCAGTGATCTCTTGCTGCTTATTAATATCTCTGCTTTAGATTTCCAGCACATGCCAGTCTGATGCCCTAAAATCCAAATGGGGACTCGCTACCATATTTATCAGTGAGTTGTGCATTTGCATTTGCCTTCTGCAGAAATTGCTCTGCAAGAGGAGATGGGCTTCTGTATGGTAAAATTGTGGGAGAACAGCCCTTAGCGCCAACATTTGTACATGGACTAGTATTTCAGCAATATCCTTGATTGTTTTTACATGGCATGAAAACTGTCTACTGTGGTCCCCCACCCTTTTGCGGTTCATATACTGCGGTCCTGCTATATTGTGGGACCTCAGTATATGAAAAAAGGCCCCGTAGGGTAAAGGAGAAAAGTCCTGTTTCAAACCTCCCATACTTACCCCAGGACTGGAGCTGCCCCGAACAGGCCTGTGAGGGCCTTCCTGGGCCTTCTGGAGGCCTCAAAAGGGCCTCCCTGCGAAACGGAAGTGACTTCCGGATTCCTGAAAATCATTTCTGAGGCCTCCGAGAGCCTTTCTAGGCCTGTCAGAGGCCTCAGATATGATTTACTGGTTTGCCGAAAGTCCCTTCCGGTTCCCAGGGAGGCCCTTTTGGGGCCTCCAGAAGGCCTGGGAAGGCTCTCACAGGCCCGTTCAGGGTAGGCCCAGGCTGGTAGCAAGTTCAAGAGCCCCCAGCTAGGCCCCCACAGGCCTGACTCGACCTGCATCAGCATATCGAGGATTTTCAATTATCATGGGTTAGGTCAGGTCCCTAACCCCCACAATAGGTGGGGGATCACTGTATTTGGTGTTTTGTAATCCTGGTGGAAAAAGTTTGGCAGTTTGTTGCTGTGTTTTGAATTTTTAGTTAAATTCCTGTAGCTGCATAGCATAGTTCTGATTAACTTCAAGTTCCCCAGCTTAGTCCATCCCTTTTCTGATTAAATGGCTTGTACAGTCTAAATACTGGTAATCCACACTGAGAGCAAATAAAGGGTTTCATTACTTATAGCTGAACAGATCAAACAGCAACGAACAAACATGTCTGACTGATTTTTGGCCACAGGCCTTAACAGAATGACTGTTCCCTTTAGAGATGGAAAAAGACAGAGCAAAGAGAAAGAGCTTTCTTTGAATCAGAGGCAGAGAAGGTGGGTTAGTGCTGGATAGATTGAGAGGCACCCCAGCCCAGAAATGTCCCTCCCTCTAAAGACAGCATGCAAGTTTGCAAAAAAGAAAAAAGAAAAAAGAAAAAAAGAAAAAGAAAAAGAAAAAAGGACAACACTCTTAGAGTGGTTTTTGATGTCTATTAGTGGTCCACAACACAGTCTGCAAAACTGTAATTCACGAGGCATCAACAGGGCTAGTTGGGATCTGCAGCTCTCCATAAAAATTATGTATGGGCACCCCTCTAGCTATTTTTATAAAATCCCAGTACCACATAGCTCCACCTTCTTTTTTGTTTCTTTGTTTATTGGCTGAGCATCTACTTTTCAGTAGCTTTGGGATTTTTAAAATAAATCACAAGCCCCTCCTCTTTAGGATAATTTCATATGTTAGTTATGGACTAGTGTGTGACCTATCAAGATTTTCCTAAATGTATTTTTGAATAAGGAAATATGTATATACAGTATATCACAGAAGTGAGTACACTCCCTCACATTTCATAAATATTTTAGTATAACTTTTCATGTGACAACACTGAAGAAATGACACTTGGCTACAATGTAAAACAGTGAATTTACAGCTTTTATAACACTGTAAATGTGATGTCCCCTCAAAATAATGCAACACATAGCCATTAATGTCTAAACCACTGGCAACAAAAGCGAGCACACAAGTGACAATGTCCTATTGGGCACAAAGTGTCAATATTTTGTGGGGCTACCATTATTTTCCAGCATTGGCTTAACCCTCTTGTACATAGAGTTTACCAGAGCTTCACAGGTTGCCACTGGAGTCCTCTTCCACTCCTCCATGATGACATCATAGAGCTGGTGGATGTTGGAGACCTTGCGCCCCTTCACCTTCCATTTCAGGATGTCCCACATATGCTCAATAGGGTTTAGGTCTGGAGACATGCTTTGCCCTCAGCTTCTTTAACAAGGCAGTGGTCGTTTTGGAGGTGTGTTTGGGGTTGTTATGTTGGAACACTGCCCTGCAGCCCAGTCCCTGAACAGAAGGGATCATGGTTTGCTCCCATATGTCAGACTGAAATGAAACAAAATGCTATATTTCCTTTTCATGCCCATCTCTACAGGTGACTAGTATGAGAGAGTGAGAGTGATAACACCTTCTCCCCTTCACACCTGAGACCTTGTAACACTAACGGGTCTGAGGACACCAGGGAGGGAAAAAAGCTACTTGTGCCCAATTTGGACATTGTCACTTAGGGGTGTACTCACTTTTGTAGTCAGCAGTTTAGACATTAATGGCTGTGTTTCATTATTCTGAGGAGACAGCACTTTTACACTGTTATACAAGCTGTATACTCACTGATGTACGTTGTACAGTTATACTAAAATCATTATGAAATGTGAGGGGGTGTACTCACTTCTGTGATACACTGTATATTCCTATTTACTTTAGGGTCAAATATACAGGTAACCTGTCACTAGAAATATAATTATAATTCCTTAAGGGTTAATTTTCAGTGGTTGTTACATCAGGAACTATTCTCACATCCCTTGAGTAAATTAGTTTACTTTTCTTTCTGATCAGTCTTTTGGCCACAAGCATATCTGGTATTTGAGAATTTGGCTTCTAAGACACACATAGCTATCTCAATAACACCTTTTGAATATTATTGTGATTTCATTTCTGGCACTGTTACTTGTAGTCTGGCTTTTTTTTTAAAACTGGAGCCCCATTGAAGTGTCAGCCTGTTCATGTGAAGTCTAATGGAGATGGTAAGTGCAGCCCTACATCCCACCACTCACACAGGAATATTCTAGATTGTTGTGTGTTGAGCACACAGTTCTGTATAGGTGCTATGTGTTCAGTTGAAAGTATTACAGAGGATGCAATCAGATTTAGCCTTCCCTATATGTTGGTAGGGCTCCTAGAACTTTGTGTGTTCAGGGTGAACTTCATTAGAGAGATGTTGTCCTTTGAGAAGGCCACCTGATGTCCTGGATTACTTTTGGTACAGTTGGGTCTGATCTATTTTCTGGCAGCTACCTGAGATCACAAGCAAACCTGATCCTTTCCCATGTCTATCCATTTTTTTAATGCAAGCAGGGGTTAGCATGGGTGGTTTCACTCCATTTGAGTTTGGTTCCTGGCGTGTGCATTTTGCCAGTGTTGAACCAAAACAATGGGAGTTTCCTGTCACTTGGGTGGCAAGCCAATGCAGTGATATGCCAATTCTCAATTTGGCTTTTAAAAATCTGTTATTCTTCCATTTTCCCACAGGAGGGCATGGGGGCAGAGAAGAAGGATTGGATTAAGGCCAGTGTTTTCTTGTCCTGAGTAGCTATTCCCTAGATGGGCAGTATAAAAGTCAAATCAATCAATCAATCAATCAATCAATCAATCAATCAATCAATCAATCAATATCTGGTATTTGTGTTTGAATGCAATGATCACTCTAAGAGGCACACCACACCTTGAAGCAATCTTATTTATCCCAGTCCAACCTGGCTATTCAGTCTCACCCAGAATTTCCATTTTTAAGACCCTAAGGAAGCTGAGTTCCCGAAGAGAGGAGCTCTCTAAATATAGTCACATGCTTCACAATAAAGGTGCAAATATACTTTGTGTTAGTGTTGACATTGGGTGAGTGGGGTTATGTTCCTGCTCACAAGAACTCACAATGTGAGCATGGAAATAAGGCTCAATCATAGCTCCATTAATGTGTTTTCCCTTTAAAATAAACATAAGCACATCTGGTTTGTGCATTTAGTCAAACACCACACCCCCATGTTGGTGTGACTCCTTCAAGAACTATGTGTGTTCAGGATGAACACAATATGGAGCTTCTATGAAGGTCACCTGAATGATTCGGAACCCTGATTTTTTTTCCAACAGTCCAAAGTGGACCTACACACCTGATATTGATAGGTATGCAGGTACCAGTGCTCACCAAGTCTCTGTAAACTTGAAGGAAACCTCTCTTAATGCATGGGCAGATGCATCTTCCCAAGAGGGATGTGTAATTGTGCTCAATCAGTGTGATCAGAGTTGCTTAGGCCAATTAGTTCTTCTGCACTGAGTATAAAGTGATAACTTGTGATTTCTAGAAAGAGGATGATGTAATACTGAAAACTGTCATGCCAAAATTGGCCTTCTGCTATCACTGTCTGGATTCGGCTGTGCAGTAGGAGCATGTCATCTGCCTCTAGTAATTCTTGTTGGCACTGGCCTGTAGGTAATGACAGAACACGAGGCAATGCATTTTTGCTACTCTGTAAATGTAACATTTGACATTTGAGTGAGGTTTATTTCCCTCTTCCTCCAGCAGTTCAGTTCCAGCTCTTAAGCTTGCTTGTCCTGACTTCCAGAGTAGATGTGAACAGACTAAAATTCTGCTTAGTTTCATCTAGTTGCATCTCTGGCATTAATGGATAATTCTTACATCAAAAGCAGGGAAACAGAAACCTGTTGACCGCTCATTTGTCACATTTAATTGGAATCTAGGTAATCTGAGCCATTTTACGTGGCTGTGTTTTAATCAGAAACTCCACTGGATTTTCATTCAGTTCCCCTTCATAGGTACAGAATTCTTTTTTAAAGCTATCTTCATTCCTAATTGTTACAGCTTCAAATCTTTACACTTCAACTACAACCACTGTGAAATGTCTCAGTTGCAATTAATTGATTTAGAAGTATTTGAATATGAAAGTAGAAGATATCATTTCCCCTACAGTCAGCTAAGGCCTCTGGGTTTATTTACAATATTCTCGGTGCAAGCAAAGTGTGAGAAGGGGATGGCAGATGAGACACGGTAAAGACGAAGCTAAAAAAAAAAAAGTCACATTTTGTGTGCATTTTCTTAGGTTGAGTATTCTATGGAAACAATTGGTTGTATGGGGCTGTGGGAGCTGCATTTCAAAAAAATAAGTAACTTTTCCAAGCATAGTTTCAATATGCTTTAATTCCTGAGTTTGTACATTTCATGTTGGGAATGGCTCGAACATGCAAATTAATCACTCAGAGATGTCTCCAGGTGTGCCTATGTATAAATCACGTGCAACAAACCACATCTGTTAAAGTCCAATGAAATGAAATTTGCAACAGACACTGTGTTGCAGACCACAGATATCTGATTTTTAAATCTTTGTCTAATCAGCTGAAACTATTTCAAATTCTAGAATGAATGCCACATGTAGCCACCATCCCCCAAGACCTTCCTTTGCTCAGACCCCATGGAAAGGTATAGCAGACGCACAAGAACACATTTATACTCTGTAGGGCAGTGATGGCGAACCTTTTAGAAACCGAGTGCCCAAACTGTGATTCAAAAACACACTAATTTTTCACAAAGTGCCAAGACAGCAATTTAACCTGAATACAGGTGGCTGTGAAGGGGCGATGTCGGGTGCCCACAGAAAGGGCTCTCAGTGCCACCTTTGGCACACATGTCATAGGTTTTCCAACACTGCTGTAGGGTTTCCATTCTTCCACTAGCGTTTGTGAAGAATATCTTGCTAGACTGTATGACCCGGCCTTATATGAATAAACTGTGGGTTCCAATTCAAGAGCAGGGTAAAACATTTTCACCTTGTCATGAATACTTATATTCTAACTTCTGTGGCAGTGGTTTTTGGACCAGAACTCCTCAGATATTGGACTAAAACCCCCAGAAGCCTTCACCACTAGTTATGCTGACCATGATTTCTTGGATTTCCAAGAACATTTGTCTACCCAAAGTTGGGAATTGCTGTTCTACAGCCCCTTTATTTCTACAGCCCCTTTATTTCTAAATTATGCAGACCATGTAATGTATACAATGTTCAATCTTCATACAGGAGTCTTCTCTCATGAAATCAGTAGTGCAGAATAAAGTAGTTCAGCCTTCCTTGAACTGCCCCACTTCAGAATAATGTAGAAGAATCATAGCCAAATTGCTACTGTTGCATCCACATATTTAAGGAAAACATACTGCGAAGAGATTATGCATCAAGGAAGACATTTGGTTACACTCCTTGTTTATGTGCAAACCTATCATGCCCCCTATGTGCATGTGTCTATGTATCTAAAGACACACACATTTGGAAATCCCACCTTCTGAAAGCATGCACAAGCTTTGGTTTGGAGATTTCAGCTTGTTCCATGCATGCATGGACTTAAGGTTAGAAATTTGTTAGGAAGCTTGTGTGTGTGTGTTGTGTTGTTACAGTCGTGACCGACTCTTCGTGACTCTTCGTGACTCCATCTCCATGGAGTTTTCTTGGCAGGAATACTGGAATGGCTTGCCAGTTCCTACTCCAGGCGCCTAAAGCACCTGGTATTCCCTGGAGGTCTCCCATCCAAGTACTAACCAGGGCCGACCCTGCTTAGCTTCCGAAATCAGGCAATATTGGATGTGCTTAGGGCATCTAGGCAGCTCATTAGGAAGCTTGATAAAGACTAACTCGTCTGTCTCAGGTATGCTGCATTCAGTGTAGTCCTTAGGAAAAAAAAACCCATGTTATTTTATGTTGTCATTTTGCACATCTTCTGGTCAATTCATGCATTGGTCTCTGACATTTAGTGACTTCTAAAACAAACAGGCAAAAGTCCTTATATCAGACTGTATTTGTTAGATTAAATGAGTATCTCTGGATGTGCACTGGTCCTGCTTTATGTGGGAGCGCACAAAGGGAATCTTAACCAAAGCAGATGTTCCCTATCTTGTTTATTACTTTTTGGGAGCTGATGGATTACAGCTGGATTTTTACAAGTATATCTTCTATAGCGGAAGGGACCTGTCTTTGGTCTACTTTTCTCAGCTTCATAACCCCCCACGTGGTTACAGATGATCTTATCTATCAATAAGACCAAGTAACTAGGAAGCCACATCTCCACATTATTTAAAAGGTAGATGTCCTCCTGTCTTCTCTAAGAATTAGTCTGCATTTTTAAAGGCTTTCCATTCTACTAGCAATGGCATGCTAAAGGGTTCCTTCCATAACCCTGTGATCTTGTCCTGTAGCAAGGCTTGTGAATCTGGTTGTGACTAATGTAGTAATTATGCAGGAATGTAAATTCCAACACAGAAGGTCAGAATTTAGATAGGGAATGTGCATTCTTACTTATAATTGTTGTACAAATTCTATTAAGCCACAAGCCTGAGACTTCACTTTGCTAGAGACATAACCACACATAGCACTGTTGCCTATGAATGTTTTGAAGAAGAACATTCAGCAATTTTTCCTTTTAATAAAAGAAGCATTGTCTTCAAAATATGTTTGGATCTTAATGGAGATTATCCTTTTGTGATTATGCTTGGTTAGGTAAATCTTCACTAAGATTTTGCATTTCCTTGTCACCACTGTTAACTTGAGAAGGAGGGTTGACAGTATGTTGTTGCTGGATCAAATGAAAAGTTCACATAGTTCTCATACTTTAGTGGCAAACCAGATGGCTTGAGAACCTTCAAACAACACATAAAGATATACTGCCATGGATACACTTGTCCAGTATGAAATGTGGCTACTACTTCTTAATTATCTGTGGCCAGGAGGTTTCAGGATTTAAGCATGGTTATTAGTTATAAGATCTTTTGGAGGTCACTAAGGTCCCTAATCAACAGCTATGCTCACGTCTTGCCACAGTGAGAAGCATCTTGGTGGCACATCACAACATGATCTCTTAAGGAGAACCTGGAGTGGAAACAGCAGAGCAACATAAACGTTTATTTTATAATACCAACCAATTCCTCCTAATAGAATATGATAGCTGTGTTTCAAAGGATGGATACAAGCAATCAGTCCTGTGCCTCTCCACCCCATATGAGTATTTCTAAAGTTATTGCTTTCACAGCCACCAAGATGTTAGAACCAAATATACTCCAATTTTCTCAAAGGGGATGCAATTTGTGATTAGCTACAAAAGGAGTGGGCAGGCAGATGAAAGGGCCCAGAGAGGCTTGTGGGACAAGGCTTACATGTCTTATGATAAATCTGGAATTCAGAAGGTTAAAACTATTAAGACACATAAAAGTGATGTAATTAAAAGTGCAGGGAAAGGAAATAAAATTGATGTTACTTTATGAGAAAGATGCAGAATTCATGTGAAGGCAGACTGACAGCTCCTTCTGTCCAGGAAACCCTTGAGACCCTTCCTGGACACTCTGGGACACTAGGGAGGGTTTCTGAGTGAGATTACTAAGATGTTGCAGATGGTCATTCATTCATTCATTCATTGTGAAGGAAGAGACTTTCACTAGTCTAGAATATTTCCTTAGCGTTGCTTCCCCATTTTTTAAAAATGTGGTTACTTAAACTAGCAATCACTGCCCCCCTCTCTCCCCCTCCCTCCCCCTCTCTCTCTGACACACACACACACAGAGAGAGAGAGAGAGAGAGAGAGAGAGAGAGAGAGAGAGAGAGAGAGAGAGAGAGAGAGAGAGAGAGAGAGAGGAGAATCTGTGTTGGTAATACCTGCATTCTACTGGCTAGTACATTCAGGTTTGTGCATCTCCTGTACCCCCTTTTATTCAAGTGCCAGTTCCAAAGAAATAACTGGGCAGATTGATGTGTGTATTGATAAGTGTGTGCAAGAGTGCATACTTCCACATTGGAACAAGCTATTTAGTATGTACCTTCCACAAAAATATCTCAGAATTCTTATCTATGTGGAAGAAATATAGTTTAGATGCCTCTTTCCTGTTTCATTGGCTGAACATTTAAAAACTTCATGCATTGCAACATTCTTGAAAAGAGGTCACCTTGATTCTGCCTTAAAGGGGGCTTTACGCCTCAATTTGAAAGCACTTACACACTGTTCCTTATCAAAGTCAAATTGACTGAGTGTTTATGAGGTACACCCGACCTTCATAGACTCCCCATATGTCCAATGCTTGAGGGTTAAAAAACAGAACTTATAAATAGTTAAATGGAACTTCTGTTGGTATTTTTGGAGCAACCTATGCAATCAGAGCATGATCCTTGGGTGGAGCCAAAGTTCATCTTTTTAATGTGTCTTCTGTTTCAAGTCTTTACATGTGCCTTAGCAAATAGGGTACAAGCATGTCCTGGAGGTTTTTTCCTTTGTCTCTTTTGTGTTCCTTGATAGAAGGCAGGAAAAGAAGCAAAGGGAGAGGGACCTAAAGGTTCAAATAGAAAGGACAATGCAATATCCTGCTAGATAATTAAAATCAGTTTTAGCACAGATTTTTTTTTTTGCAAGATTCACAAGCTTAGCTCTCAGTACTTCACTCTAATTTAGGGGGAGTTAGGGCGATAAATCCCTTTTGAAAAGAGATTAGGTATCCCTTGGTTTCTGAGAGAAGAATGAACAATTTGTGTAAGGAAAAGTCAAAAGAAATTGAAGCTATAGGCTTGAATTAGCTCTGAAAAGTTTTTATTCATAGATTCCAGCTTGAACAGGTAATTAGAGTTGGCTGCTTGACCAAGCAGTTCAACATTTTGTTTAAATAGAAATTTAAATAAAGCACGCATAGCAGTTGTAAAACGAAAGAAATCAGGTTTTAAATGTGATTAATGAACAAAACATAGATAAAGGCATTGTGTGTGCCCAGACTGCTGCTGGGCTAAAAGCAGAGTACATAGACGCCCGTGAGGTGCTGTTACAGAGATCAACCATTGGCTAAGGCAGAAAATATTTGAAAGGCCCGACATAAATGTTTTGGGACCTTTTGAGTAGCATCACATATTTTAAGATGAACATAGTAAACTTTGAAACCCTTTTAGTGGTGTAGCAAGGTTTTGGGGGGGCCCTGGGGACAAAATTCTTTTTGCACCCCTCTGCCCCCCCAACCCCATCATATCCATTCAGCAAAGGGGGCAGTCCTGTGGGCGTGGGTGGACACATGGGTGGACATGCAGATGGGCATGCGGGTGGGCACACGGGCGGGCATTTGTGTGCGTGCGTGCACATGTGCTGGCATGCATGCCTTACCTCTCCCATGGTGGCCCAGAGCAAGGCGAGGAAGAGCTGGAGGAGGAGGAGGAGGAGGAGGGCACCGCAGCCACCATGCTTGCATGCCTGCCTGCCTTCCTGCTTGCTTTGCCGCTCACCTGGTGCACAGCGAAGGAGGTGGCTGCTGTGATGGAGTGGGTCCCCTCACCAAACCTGAGGACTGCTGTGGGGGGTTGCAGGGCTTCCTCCTCCTCCCCCCCAGGCACCCCAATATTGCTGCACCCAGGGCAGATGTACCCTTATGCCCCCCCCCCAGATCTGCCCCTGAACTGTTTAAAGGAAAGCAATAAATAAAGCCCATTTAGGACTAGGGTTGTCCTTCTGTGTAAATGCCACTTCCTATAAGAAAATGTGCTTGAGCAATGACATATGTTGGGTTTGTCATTATTTCAGGAAACCAATAGGCAAACCTTTGCTATAAGAACATAAAGAGAGCCCCGATGGATCACATCAAAGACCCGTTTAGTCCTTGGTATTGAATTTATATAAAATACTGTATCTACGGCTTTCATGTTGTTTCCTCACAAGCAAAGCTCTAGTGTGGAAAAAACAAAAGGAAGAAAAGTTGTGACCTGTTGTAAATAGGTAAATAACACATGGATAGGTGTGGCACTAAACAGACATTCTTTCACCAATATGAACAGAAACATTAATGAACCAGAGCTTTGAACTCCCCAAGGTATCTGAGAAAGCTCCAAATCTCCAGTTTCCTTACAAGGCAACATATTTGCCAACATATTTGCTTGTGGTTTTCTCTACTTACTTGTCTTAACCTGTGGAGGCAAGGGAGAGACAGACAGGGAGAGAGACAGAGACAGAGAGAGAGAGAGAAATCTATGGAACAAATCAACCTTAAAGGGATCTACAGACCACCTAGTCTTTTACTGAGCAGTCTGTATTACTGCATGAACAAGAGAAGTTAAATCAATGTGAATTATATCTGAAATTACCTGTAAACAAGGCATTAAATAGACTTGGATCTAAAGTGTTTCTGGGTGGGGTGATTTGCTTTCTTGTTCAAATTGTATCTCCAGTTTAAAGGAATATTCTTTATGCATTTCCTGATGAAATCTACAAGCATTCCAATAGAAGATCAGAGCCATCCACAGAGAAACAACCTTACTGAGTGTTTTTGTCAATACAGGCTCTGGAAAGCTTGTACAAGTACATAATACCAGCATTGCTCTTTCCCCTAGCATTCGCTCTTCAAAAGCTCCAGCCATATTATCCTAGATTGCATTAGAGAAGGTTAATTGGTTTTATTCTTGAAGGTGGCTTTCTCCCCCTTGCTGTCAGCACATATCAGCAACAGTGGAAAGTATGCAGTGGCCCTTTTGTGGTCCAAGAGAAATGATATTTTATATGCTCATGAATAGCTATTATAATGTGTGCATGTAAAATAGAACAAAAAGAAATCCCAGAATTGCTTTAACCTGTATGGATGACAATGAAATTTGCTAATATTCTACCACCCCTCCTCAATTATTTAATTTTACTTTATTTTGTTTTGTTTTATTTTATTTTTGCTAATGAAGAGCATACCTGCCTGCAACTATTTTCCTGATTAAGCACATTCCTATTATGCTATTTGTGAAATAGATTTAATGGCAGATCATACAAGAGCTTATTTCTATCAGTTGGGGGTTAATCCTCTTAGCTGGTGGTTCTCAAACACAGCTGTGACTCCTTGCTATAAGATCTGCATTTTTATGGTGTGACATTCCACTGAAACAGCAATTCCAAGAATGTTGTTACATAGTTAGC
This sequence comes from Phrynocephalus guinanensis, assembly GCA_037367245.1. Lineage (NCBI taxonomy): Eukaryota > Metazoa > Chordata > Lepidosauria > Squamata > Agamidae > Phrynocephalus > Phrynocephalus guinanensis. The sequence goes on along the minus strand of CM074741.1, from coordinate 86,320,939 downwards.
AAATAGGGGCAATTTTACACAGTTTACTCCTCCTGTGAATTCCAAGGTTTCATTGAAATCCAAACATTCTAATGTCCATGTGAACTGCAACAATAAAAATAGTAATAATGGATGTTTTAAATTCTCTTTGAGTAAAAGAAATTTCGATTTGTTTTCAAGCTAATGGCATAAGTGAACTCTTTATGTCAATTATGAGCAAAGAAGAACCTCTTAGAAGAAGGTCATAGAAGAAACACTTTCTATGTCCTCATCATGCGTATACCAACTTTCTTTCTATAAAGATTAACTTATCTAAGGATCTAAGTCTTCCCTCATCTCCCATGTTGGTATTGTATGTATGTATGTATGTATGTATGTATGTATGTATGTATGTATGTATGTATGTATGTATGTATGTATGTATGTATGTAGCACTTATTTTTCTGTAATTCATCAACCTTTTTTGGCTTTTTCTGTTACATTCAATCCTGGATTTGAGAATGGTCAAAATTAATGCATGACTAAAATGTCTTCTAAAATGGACTGATAAAAGAATGTGGACTGTCTCTTCTAAGCTAACTGGTTTTTTATAAACAAGCTAGTTTTATCATTGTTCTTTACCAGATTGCTGTAGACATTTTGTCACCAAAATTGTGGAACGCGAAACAGTGTGGGCAAGATTAATTTCTCTATTACAGAGAAGATAAATAGTAACAGAATTGAAGCTGTACTAGATAAGAAGTGACCAGAAGTAATTATGTTTGGTTGGCTGTTATAGCTGGCCTGAAATCAGCTTGTGTAAATCCTAACAGGAAAAAAAAATTAGAAGCAGCTCTCCAGAAGGAGGATGAAGAGATTATCATAAACACTGGACAAAATTTTGGAATGTGTTTACCTCCAAGGTCACTGATATTTGAAGGAGTTTGAATTATGTATTGCAGTAAATTGACTTGGAAGATTAGGACCAAACATCTGGTCAAAGCTAAATGCCCGTCCGTGGTTTCCACAGGAGACTCCAGCACAGCCTTATAGATTGGTTTTTGGTTTTTATATCATCCAGTGAGGCACCACAGAGTCCTCAGGTGACATATCTAGTTATTCAGTGCATTTGGCATATTGGCATCCAGTGTGATGAAACTGTGGCCTCGTGAAATTAAACATGCACCACAAATACTTTTTTTTAGGTTCATGTGGATGGCACCTCTATTTAAAAAGTGAAGTAAGCTGCAATGTGTTTGATTCCTGCAGCTCTGTAGGTATGAAGTATATTAATTTTATTGACTGTTTTGTTTGTTGTTTGTCATTTATACATACCATTCTGAACTCAGGAGTTATGCATGATTTCTGAATGAAAAACAAAGAAACCAAAATGGCCACAGAATAATGAGATCATATAACAAGTGATTAAGGATGTAAAATGCTCACATATTTTCTCATTCTTGTTTTTTAAAATGGATGCCTTTAACAATTGTAAATTTTCTTATCATTCATGAATAATGTTGAGACCTTGTAGAAAAAATGGTGAAATACTATGAAATGTTTCCCTATTGCTATCATAATTTGGAAAACAAAAACAACAAACTTTCTTTACATAAGAGTAGCATACTTTTCATGCAAACCATTAGACATGGGCACAACCAGAAAAAATGACGTTTCGAGTTTTCGTTTGTCAGAACGGGTCCGTTTTGGGTTGTTTCCATTTGTCACGAAATTTTTCAAAAATTTGTCGTTTCCGTTTCTCGTTTGTAGTTTCCACTGCAATTTAGCGCGATTTGACTTCCCAGAGCGTAGGGGCGTCCTGCAATCAGGGCCGGTGATAGGTGTTTTTGCGCCCTAGGTGGTGGGCGGGGCAGGGTGGATGGGTGCCGGCGGCCGCGGGCGGGCCGCAGGCAGTTGGCGGGGCAGGCGGACGGGCAAGTGGGCAGTTAGGATATCACTTAGGATAGAGGTTCTGTTCTTGGCTTGCACCCCAAATGTGTGTGTGTACAACCAAATTGAAGTTGGGAAAATAGAAAATAAATGGTAGTATATAATATATTTTAAAAATAAATCCACACCTCCCACTCCCAGTCGAACCTCCCCCTTTATCCAATATCAGAAAAAAATCCTCACAAACTGCCAGAGAAGAAATAAAGAATAAACTGCTATTCCCTTCAGCAGACAAAGCTGCAGGGAATCAAAGAAATTATTTTCTAAATTCAATTCCCTCCCTGCCTGCCTAACTTCAATCCTAAAGCCTCCAGCCTCCCTCCTCAATCTCGATCGGATCACACCAGCACCAGAAGCCAGCCCTCCTCCCTCAACCACATCCATACACCCGACTGCGATTTCTGGAAGGTGCCTCGGCTTTTTATGCCCTCCGAGACATCCAGAAGTGTCAGTCAAAAACCTGGCGATGCCATTGGTGAAATGGTTCAAAAAAATTGCATGGTCCCATCCCATGCCCAGCCCAAATATGGGCAGGTCTAAAAAATAAAATAAAATAAAATAAAATAAAATCAATATGACGTTTTATTGCTATAAAAAACCGGCTGCTGCTACTATTGAAATTCAGGCATTTAAAATAAATAAATTTCACATGTTTCTGTGGTGATTTGGTGTGTTTTTTGACCACGATTTCAAAAGAAAAAATGTGGTCACCATTTTGGATCCCCCCCCCACCGCATGGCATGCAGCGAGAGACAGACGACGAGGATGACCCTCCCCCAGCCTGGTGCAAGCAGCCCAGGACAGGAGAAGAGGGGGGGAAAGGCCGGGGACCCCCCAGAAACCACCCCTCTGGTAGGTGGCAAAGCCTCAGGCAGGCATATTTTTGCCTGCTTTTTTGGCCGGGAGTCGGGTTTTTTTAAAAAAAACTTTTAAAAACGTTTTCTGTGCTTCGCATTGTGCGATCGCCATGATGCCACAAATGAAAACGAAAAACCCGACCAAATTTTTCTTTTTTCGGTTCGAGTTCGAGTTCTGATGGCTTAATTATCGTTACCGTTTCCGTTATGTAACGGAAATGATAACTGAAAATGGAAACGACAATTTCGCCGAGTCGTGCCCATGTCTACAAACCATATATTCTTTGTACAAAACTTAAAATACATGGTTTTTAGTACAGAGGACAGCATAAAATGCATTACCTTTTCTGTTAAAAAGTGCTGAAGTAAGGAAAATGTACAAAAGCCCTTATAATGTTGCATAGTGGTAAGAAAACTTTGATATTCCCTCCCCCTGAAAGAAATGTCATAATTTTAATACACCAAGAGATCTAGTCAGAAATCATGTCAACTACTGCATATTTTTTTTTCCACCATGAGAGCAAAAAGACCAGTTTTTTGTTATTATTTGTTTTGGTTTTGGGGGGTTTTTTTGTCAGCAGCATTACCCCTCCCAAAAAAGGAAAGAGAGGTTTTCTTTTGTGCAGATAATCTTCCTTGGTTTTTTTTTAAATGTTGCAGGGGAAAAAAGGGAATTTTGTGCAGAATGCAAGGTTTCTGCATTAAAAATATCTCAACATGCAAACATAATCTGACTCATCTCTGGGAAGTCTTTTGAAATGTTTTGTTCTCACCAGTGAAAATGGGATAAGATTTTCATCACTACATGTGATTCATTTGGTAGCATATCAAGCCTATGATTATTGGTACTTTATTTGTTTATAGTAGTTCTGTGCTGTCTTTCTAACTTGTAGTTCTAGTCCATCCAACTTGTAAAAGAACAAGCATATTAAAATAACACAAAAAGCAGTACACACCCCAGAGCAGTAGGTAAAGCCTGAATTTCAAAGCAACAGTAGCAGTCATCTACAGATTATAAACAAAATGGTTCCCAAAGGCCATTATATAAAGTATTTCCCTATCAAAAGTTTGGGTAATGGAATAGCTTTCACCTGGCACTTGAAAGATATTAGATTAAGCTTGAGGTGGAACTCTGTTACAAGGCTGTTCCCGTCCTTATTATACAACCTTTGTTGCTGTTGTGGTGACACCGTGTGCAATGCCCTTCAACATAAACAAGGGCATCAAAGAAGAAATGGTGGAGGAGTTGGAAGATGATAGGGAGCACCAAGGACAAGACTATGGGAAATTGCCCAGGTACATGACTAAGAGTTGAGGGGAATGTTTAACAAGGGCAGGGCAAAAAGATATGTGGGATCCTAGGAAATAGCATGCTAATTCCAGTAATTTAATGGAATTATTAATAGAGATGGGCACAAAACGAGCGATTTTTTTGTTTTCGTATTCATTTTTTCATTTCGTTACGCAATGAAAACGAAACGAATTTTTTTAAACAAAACGTAAATGAAAATGAAACGACCAAATTTGCCGTGTTTTTCGTTTTCATTGCAGCAGATGCATTGAACTAAAAAGAATGCTAACGAAACAGCAAGTTTTCATTTTCGTTTTCATTTTTTTGTTTCATTACCTAATGAAACGAAAACAAATTTTTTGCAAAAACCATCACAAAAACGAAAACGAACCGAAATGGACCCCTAAAGGACCAAACGACAAACGAAACACCATTTTTTGAGTCGTGCCCATCTCTAATTATTAACTATCCTATTTAATTATGTATCAATTTTATTTAATATTGTTTGGTAAAATAACTCTTAAACAATGTATGAGATAAAATCAAGATCATAGAAATGACAAAAAAAACCCACAGCATGGTATTTGGTGTTGCAAAAAAGGTTAGTTTATTAAAGATAAATAACAAAGAACACATATGTTTCCACCAACTGGCAGAACATCAGAACTGTAGTTGCCCAAGATGTACATAAGGAGAGGGCAGTCCACAGTTTGAGGACCATGGTAGAAAAGGCCCATCTTCCCTTCAGGATAATCTGCAATGCATACTCTATAAATGGTGCAAGGAACTGTAGTTTCGAAGTCTTATTTTGATAAGTGAACTTCTCTAACTACTCTGACTGTTAACATATATTTCACTGTAACTGTCTGAACTTTTCCTTGGCCACAGCATTTATTTATGCAATTATTACCTTCATATCCGAACCTCAGTCTAATAAAGTCAAAATATGGAATTCCCTCCTAAACAACAAATTTTTTAGTTAGGTAAGGCTATGAGAGAGTGACCCAATGTGCTTCATAGCTGAAAATGGGGGTATATATTGGGTCTCTCAGATCCAGCTAAACATTTGCTGCTAATTCTTATATCCCCAAGTGGAATGTATGTGATACACAGCTGCCTATAACAAGTTTTTTTAACCATTATTGCATAATGAAATCACATTTCAAAAGTAGAGTAATGAGTGTGGATACAATGGTTTATGTTTCCTGCATGCGTTTGTGTATAATTTTGCCTATTTAGTTTTCGAGTCTTCTTTTAGGGTACCTAACAGTAACTAAGAGAAAAATAACAAGTCATGTCTCAAGTGAAGAGGCCTACTTTGCCTTTTATGATTAAACTGGGAGGCAGGAAGGGAATGAAAACATCCTTCCTGCAAATGGGAAGAACGTTTTTGTTTTCTGTTCCATTTATTTTGCATTAAACTGCTAAGCTCAGCAGACATTTTTGCACTCTTCTACATGTGCTTTTACTGAAAATGAATAGTATCAGGATTACCTTTAGTACTGTACATATAGGAAAAAAAGAAAATGAGTGTCTGTCTCAACATTTTCTCTGCTGTTATATTTAAATTGAGGTGTTCCTCTGGGTCTGGCCCATCTTCAGTCTTCTAAACAGTTTCCTTCTGTTGCTGTCATTTCATGTTTCCTACTACAGTACTTGGATAAGACATTGCCACATGTATCCTAAAAAAAGTTACTGGAATCTCTTAGTAAGTCACAAAAACAATAGACTCCATTGAACCAATGGAACCTCTGGAGTTAATTCACAAAATCTCTACTGATTCAGTGGGCCAAATATAATTGCAGTTTACCAGTGTTTTTCAGACACCGAGTGTAATGTCATTGCTACATTTACAGTACTTCCAATTTAATAAAACATTCCTACCTACAACACTGATTTCTGTACCTGCTCTGTATCTACTGTATCCATCTTCATTATTTCATGGTCAAGAATCATGCTTGTTTGCATCACTGTTGCCATTTGAAAAATGTGTGTGTGTGTGTGTGTGTGTGTGTGTGTGTGTGTGTGTGTGTGTGTGTGTGTGTGTGTGTGTGTGTGTACATTCTATAAATATTACATACATCCTAAAATGACTCAGTTGCTCCCAACATGTCACGATGTATTTTTCAAAGCAATTTTAGGAATTACTGTCTGTGACATAAAGTTGAGGGGCATTTATTTATATGTAAAATTTGGAAAGAATTACAAATAACTTCTAGATAGTTCATTTTCCCCAGTAACAGAGACAGTTGTTACTTCTCAGGAATGATGCTATATCTTTTGCATGTTTTATAATTACTCTTATTATTACAGTGGTTCCATAAATAGTGAAGGAATCATATCACTTGTTTCTCATGCTGCTCCTGTGATTATACCATTTCTTCTCTTGTAGACACTGAAGTGACAGTAGGAAGGAAGGGAGCACCATGTGATTCCTTCCACATGAAATGTTACTATTTTACTTACAATCAAGTATTTAAAAAGATAATTTTAAAAAAATCTAAAGCAATAATAGTATCTTGCTATTTCTTGGGGCTGTGGGGCTAAGTATTGTATTTCAAAGATCAAATTGCATTCTCCGGTTTTCTACATCCTCACAACATTCCCTCCATTCTATAATTCACATTTTTGGCCAAGATTTCATGGACCACAATATGAAAGCTGCAGTAATTGACTCACTGAATGTACACCTATTTTGTGATTATTTAGTTAGGAAGAATGGTAGGCCAGCCTGAACCTGTATCACTAGGTGTGCCTCTAGAAGCCCTTTTCCCTCATGGAACGTGTCCATTTACACAATCTTCTTCCCTCTGGGTTGCTAAATAATGAGTCAGCAGTTATTTTATAGATTTCACTTTAAAGTTTCCAGATGATAATTCCAAGTCTTGAAGTTCTTAGTGAGTCCTGGTCTTAATATTTTCAGCCTGGCAATGAATTTAATAAATGCTTTTGGAAAATAGCAGTTAAGAAGTCCCTTGCTCATATTTGGTTCCAACACGCTCATTAACACACATGGATCGGTGGCAATTTTGTTTCAATTTCCATTATTTAGGATGGCATGACCTTGAGATTTAAAAATGTGGAAGAAACTGAATGTGGAAGAAAATGAAACTGACAGATTCATCTGTCTCTAGTGGCAAACTGTGCATATGCCAATTTCCAAATTAATTACAAAGCATTAATGAGAAGACAGACACAGAAGAATACACAGCTAGAGCCCACTCATCAAAGAACTAGGGAGGAAACCAAACTGGAATAAACCACTCACTAATTGTAAAGCTATGCCACCATCCTTTGCATTTCCACGTTATTTCCCTTTTTTGTCCTCTTTTCTCGAGAGTTGTATATATGAGACAGAATGTCATTCTTACAGGATCTTGTGGGTGTTTTTTTCTTCCAAAAAACTTCTTAGTAGAATACTAACTATGTAATACATAATGCATTGTTTTCACAGTGTGAGCACAATTTGAACATCTCTGTTTTTGGAACTGGTTAAGAATCTGTTTTTTATTTTTTCCTTAGAGAACAAAGCTACATTTGGCCTCTGGCGCAATGGGCATTTTCAAAACGTGTTGAGGCCTGCCTTCTAATCATATTTGTAACTAGTCACAATAGAGATTTCCATTAATTGTGTTCAAGTATAGAAAATAGGTCACAAGTCTACTTATGTATTCCTCAGAAATTGCCTCTACTTGTACATATCTCAAAAATACCCTATCCATAAATAGCATTAAACATCCCTTGGCTCTTTTTGCCAGTGATTTGCTCCAGGTGCTGGCATCTGAGCACCAAAGGTACAGTAAAAATACTCCGTACCAATTAAAATTGTTGTTAACGCTGCCCTGCATGCCACAGAAGTTAAGATGCGATTACATTATGGTAACACATCTGAGTAGTACAGCTTCCCAAAATGTATTAGCCTTTCATAGAATATAGAAGGACAATGGTTACAATTTTCTTAAATCTGTGCTTACAAATCTCAAAAGGGTTTGATTTTTGCAAGCTGATCAGAGCCACATTTTCAGGGTTCGTGGCTGGATCAGGACTTATTGACCTATTATTTTTGTGCTTCCCAAATGATCTAATTCTGGTCTTGGCTCATATGTGTGTGTGTGTGTGTGTTTCTTGAGAGTTGCTGACTGATTATGGGCTTTGTACATATGTATGTAATTGTATAGGAAATGAGGGGGAAATATACTACAACATTAAATTTTATTTGTGTCTCAAATGCAGTGAGACTTTTGAGGATACAAGAGAATGTTGCCTTTATCTTTTCATTTAAAAGTGGGTAAATGCATGCTAACATAACATGGCTTGAAATCTTCATTGTAGCATGGGCCAGATCATTTCATTGTGTCCATTTATCCTTGGTAACCAAAGTGTCCTGCCACAGTTCTGAGAGATGCACGCACATGCTGGCATGATGCAGGTGTATGCACACCCTCAAGAATCCTGGCTTACAAGAGAGGAATGGATTGAATATTACAACTTGACTTAAGGTTCAAACAACTATGGGGCACTTTTTTCTTCATATACCTCTTTTCTGTGTTCCTGTTTCTCTCCTTCGTATTTCCTAAAACAACATACTTTTAGCATATATTTTGAAGTGGAAAGCAATGAGTGGGTGAGCTATTTTACTCTTTGTGTTTTTGTTTTGTTTTTCTCCTTCAGATTTTGGCTAAAGAAACTAGTAAAAGCCCAAGACTGGTTTCATTTTCAGTTTGCATTGGCATAACTTTATGCAAGAGGATTTGAGCCAATAATCTCATTCTTCTCTGTTAGAAGCCAAGACAATATGTGTAGAAATAAATATGATTAGGTATACCCACGAAAATTCAAGTAATTTCATGACATTGATTTCAATGAGATAGATTTCAACACATAGTCCACATTCCCAAATTTTGAGATTGAAGTGATTTTATTTTTCTTAACTTTAGTCAAATTATTCAATTTGGTTTAAAATATTACAAATTTGGAGCCAAACTATGTTTATGCACTCCTTTCAAATCTTCTATGTAATAGATATAATGTTGGTGGGACCAGCAAGGCACAGTGGTGTTGAGCAGAAGCTGATCTAGATAACTTTCCAGTGCTCAGTGAATATTATTTGCTGTGGTGCTTGTGGAAAAAGAACTTAGCAGTTGACTAAACTAGTTATCTTGATATATGAAGCTACATGGTAAATTATGCCTACTACACTGATGTATAACCCACCATTGCCATCCCAGCCTGGAAATAAAGAGGCAACACACGTTTGTGGAATTAAAATTGGGCCACAATGTATTAATATGAAATTCACCCAATTCAACTGTTAAACAGCCCTTAAGCAAGGGGGCCTGAATGTAGTGCAAGTGGATCAGTTAATGATTTCTAATCTTATTAGAAGGGTGCTGCCCACCTGTTCAGCACCCTCCCAAAACCTGCAGTCTGGGCAGCCCTCATTCCTAATCTTTGAACCTATTACCTAACACCTAATGTTCCTAATTTCCTATTTCATTTCCTAATCCATATTGAGGGCTACCAGCTCACTAGGGAATATTATTCAATAAATTTCACTTGACTTAAATTTACTGCTTGCACTACCCGCCAATTGTGACCAGTTATAAAGCCTCTCCTTAGCCTTAAAGAGAATGGGATGGGCAAAAACACACTGCCACTCCGGTCCAATTTGAGTAGCAACCAAAAATTCCCATCCAGCCTTTACGTGACTGGCTACTCTCATTCTCTCAATTGGGAGGGAGGTGGGAAGAGGGCTAGATCACAAAAGAGACCTCTCACCATGTAGTGAGGCCTTATGAAGTTTCTGGCCCCTGCTGGGCAGACCCTAGGCTGCACAAACATGACACTAACTAGGCATGGGGCAAAGTAGCGCCACCCAGCACTATGGCTGTTTTGGATCTTCCATTCATTGCCAATTTAATTTCCAAGAGATTCTGTGTTGGATAATACAGATGAGATTTTCCTCCTACAGACCACTTATGTCCAGTTTGCCAGTGAGCATGGGGATACATTAATTTTCAGACCAAATGAAGGTTTCCTGTGTGGAGAAAACAGAATTAATTACAGCAATATAAGAAAATGATGTTTTAATTAAAATGGCAAGCAAACCATTCATCAACAAATAATCAGTATCTCAGGTAGCAGAATATTAATCCTTTAGAGCAAATCCTATGGCATAATGCTGACGCTACTGCAACAGCAAGACAATCCCTTTAGAATTCATCTTCAGTTTGTATTTATTCCAGGTATTGGCTTAATCAAGAAAAATGAGAAATAGATTATACTGGGAACAACGAATGCCATTTCAGGATGGCAGATTCAGCAAAGTAGGAGAAAAATGCCACAATGATGGCTGTCCATAAGACTGTAGCAATTATGGCATTTAAATTTGTAAGCATGTATCCCATTATCCACATACCTCTATCTCAGGAGGGAGTATAAGACAGTATATTGATCTCTAAGAGATCCACAAGGACTGAGTCCTAATTAAGAGAAAGGTGGAACAGAAATATTTAAGCATTTAAACAAACAATAAATAAAATTGATACTGTGAAATAAAGAGAATTGTTGGTAACCAGGGCTGGATTTTTGTGTGTGGAAGGAACTTGAACTTAAGTCAATGGGATGTCATTATCTAAAAGAAAAACATTGTGAGTCTTGGACTTAGAATTCTGCATGTGTTTCTTTTTCTACAGAGCTGGTTCATGGCTCACCAATGGGTGGTGGATTCTGCATGCTCAAACACTGACCCTCTCTCAAGCTGATCAGTGAATTGTGTTCACATGGTTGACTGGACAGTTTGCCTGAAATACTGTATGTGTCTAGATGAAAGTTAAAAGTCCAGAATCATCATTTGATGAACATAAGTATGATTACTACTAGGGATGGGCATAAAACAAAAAATGAAATGCTGTTTCGTCACTTCGTTACATAATGAACTGCTGAAGAGCCTCTGCCATGCCCGGAGAGGTCAAATGGGCCCAATGGGCAGCCTTGCTGCTGCCACTGCCACTGCCAGAGGGCAAGTGGGCCCAGCAGCTACGGCCAAAGAGGAAAGGGTGAGCGGCCCCAGTGGGAGGCCTTGCCACCATGCTGCCACCAAAGAGCCACAGCTACAGCCAAAGAGAAAAGGGTAAACTGTCCCAGTGAGGGGCCTTGCCGCTGTGCCACCCCCTCTGCTGAAAACAAGAGGGCAAGCTGGCCAAATGGGAGGCCTTGCTGCTACCGCCACTGGAGAGGAGAGGGCGAAAGTGGGCCTGGCAGGCCAGCCTAGGGCCCCCCCACTGCCGCTGGAGACACCGCTGCCACCGGACCCCCAAAAGGTAACAATGTATTTCATTTAACATTTCATTTCATACAATATATATTTTTTTTGGGGGGGGGTAAAAATTCATATGAAATGAAACAAAATGAAATGCGGGGGGGGGATGAAACGGAAGGAAACAAAACACCGTTTTTCCTTTTCGTGCCCACCCCTATTTACTACCAACTGACTGTAGAATCAGGTGATGACTTGCATGTAGACATGAGTGATTTGGATTCATATCCTTGGGGATAACAAATACAAATCATGACACCACAGGATCCAGAGAGACCCATTCCTTCCCTCAGTACCTGCTGGTTGACTCACCATTCCCTGTGCAGCACATGGCTTTATTGCCAATGCAGGAATTCCCATGCAGCCAGCCACTCTGGCAAGCAGGTGAGATGCGAATCTCCCCACTCAGCTGATGAGTGGCTGACTATGTGGAAAGGCAGGGAAGAGCTGCTGGTCTGCTTCCATGATTGGTGCAACTGCAACAACAGTGGGGCTAAGTACCACACAGCCAATGGTGAGTGGACTGGCTGGTTCTTGGGGTAGGGTATAGGTTTCCATGGTGGTGCAATTCATATTCGTACCTCCAGGGCTATGAATACAAATAGTCCCTGTCTACTTGTATGTGAAAAAATAGCCATTACTAATGTAATGGCCACAGAAATAATATTGATGCCATGTGTTTCGGAGCAGCCAGCTTCAATGAAGCCAGCTTTAATTGGTGCTAGTTCACCCTTTCATGCTGGTTACACAAGGTCTCACATGATTGAAGGTATATGTTAAATGAACCAGAATTTCTATGCCCATATACACCATAGGAAGCACTGTTAGATTTATTGCAAAAGCTCCTGGGTGGTGTTATACAGTCCTTATTTGAATGCTAACCCATAACTTTTCCTTGTGTGCAATGAGAATTAGAAATGAGGACACAAGCCCAGGACAATGTGTTGCAAAAAACAAAAACAAAAAAAATACACAGGATTCAGATTTTTTGTTTAGTAACATACATCTGCAGACAGTTAAGTTGCATTGCTTGGATTTTTCACTCTCATTAATCCCATTTATTTCACTGTTAATAAATCACTGTGTGTTCTATGGTGACCAGAGGTCAGTAAGAATGTTTGCCAGGACATCATGATTGTTTTGACTTAGGTATAAGTGCCTTGTTATGTAAGGGATTGGAGCTGTTGTAGGAGCTGGAGATGACTCATAATTCTGGGGAAGCCATTTTTCATGTGTGTGTTTTTTTCATTCCCCCCCCCCCTGTAGAGATAGGTCACAGCTATCTTTATGCAAGTTGCAACATGGAAGGCCTATCTGGGTAACACTTTTCTTAACATTGCATTCTATTTCATTCATATACGTGCAAAACTTGTTGGGAAGATTAATTCTATTAATGGGGTAACAGAAATGTGTGCAACTTTGAATAATTTTGTTGTTGTTATGTTTTCTTTAATTCTTGCTTGGAATAGTAATACTAGCAATAAAAGCCAACTATTGATACTTGTGAGTAGAGATGGGCACAACCAGGAAAAATGACGTTTCGAGTTGTCGTGTGTCGGAGCCGGCCCGTTTCGGCTCGTTTCCGTTTGTTGTGAAATTTTTCAAAAATTTGTCATTTCGTTTGTCGTCTGTCGTTAGTACTGGTTTGGGGGGGGTAGGGTAGCAAGCTCCTGGAGGCACCTCTCTGGGGTGGATGCCTCCTCTGGCCCCCTACAAAGGGAAAAGGAAGGGTACATGACCGTGTAGCCATTGCGTACCAAGTGGCACTGGCAGAGGCACCTCTCTTTTGGGTGCCTCTAGCTCACCAAGAAGGACAGCATATTGGCGTACAGAGTTTTTGGAACTTTGGACTGGTGAGCAAGGTGAAAGAAGAATGCCTCTGGTGGGCGCCCTCTGGCTCACTAAGAAGGGAAATGTACTTGCGTGTAGTGCAATGTGAGTACAGATCTGGCTTAGGGTTGGAGTTAGGGCAAGGTCTAGTCTTAGGATTATTATGGGTAAGGTTAGGGTGAGTTAGTGGGCTGCACCTCTGGGTGCCTCTGACCCACTAAGAAGGACAGTGTACTGACGTATGGGTTAGGGCTAGGGCTAGGGCTAGGGCTAGGGTTATAGTGGGCTTTTTATGCCCGACTGGCACATCCCAGAAGTCTCAGTCAAAACCTGGCCAAGTGGCCATGCGATTGGTGGAATGGCTCCAAAAAATTGCATGGTCCCATCCCATGGCCAGCCCATCATTGTGCAGGTGTAAAAAAATAAAAATAAAAATACAATAAAATGAAATCAATGGAGACATTTTATTGCTAGAAAAACCCACTGCTGCTACTGTAAAAATCCAAGCATTTAAAATAGCTAATTTTCGCATGTTTCTGTGGTGCTTTGGTGGGTTTTTGGACCACAATTTCAAAAAAAAATATTGCGGTCGCCATTTTGGATCCCCCCGCAGCGCATGGCAAATGGAGACGATGAGACTGATGCCCCCCCAGCCTGGTACCAGGTCCAGCAGCCCAGGACAGGAGAGGGGGGGAGGCCGGGGACCCCCCCCCCCCAGAAACCACCCCTCTGGTAGGTGCCTTCAGACAGGCATATTTTCGCCTGCTTTTTTGGCTGGAAATCGGGATTTTTTTATTTTTAAAACTTTTTTTCTGTGCCGCTTGGCATCGCGCGATCGCTGCGCGATGCCATGAACGACAACAACAAATCAGACCCAGTTTATCATTTATCGGTTCGAGTTCGAGTTCTGACGGCTTAATTGTCGTTTCCGTTTCCGTTGCGTAACGGAAACGAGGAACGAAAACGGAAATGAGAATTTTCCAAGTCGTGCCCATGTCTACTTGTGAGAATAACATAATTAAGAGGCTGACAGTGTCCTGGTTAAAAAAAAAGAGTGGAGGAAAAAGGCCACAGAAGTATTAATTATATTACATTTAATTCTTTAAGGAAGGAAAGGAAGCACAGATAGCAGGACAGAAGAATAAATGTAGTAGTTGTATATCTGGATGTTCAAGAAAGCATGACATTTGTTCAGGATACTCTGTTTAAATCATCTGGTTAAAAAAATAAAAAATAAATTATTGCAGGGGCGAGACTAAATTGCATTACAGGCGACTGTTTCTCATTAAAGCTGTAATTAGTAATTTACTGGTGTTCACCCTGAAAAAAAAAGTGATATTTTCAGGTACCTTGAATGTTCTCAAATCCTTTCCTGGCTGTTGCTCCACATTCCTGTTGCCCCTCTCTATACAGCTCTTGGGGCCTATGATGAGTTGCTTCAGAAACTCCAACCACACCTAAGACATAAAACCACAAACTCTGGCCCCTCCAAAGTAGCCAAAGGAAATACATGGTTTGATCATGAACGTAAACTGACTACAAAGGAGTTAGAACATAAGAACATAAGAAGAGCCATGCTGGATCAGGCCAAAGGCCCATCTAGTCCAGCTTCCTGTATCTCACAGTGGCCCCACCAGATGTGTTTGGGAGCGCATGAGACTAGATATCTGTCTCCTGATACCACTCCCCTGCATCTGGCCCTTGAAGTACCCTGGTTTTAAGCCTGGAGATTACACATCTCCATCATGGTTTGTAACCTGTGATGGACTTTTCCTCCAGGAATCTGTCCAATCCCCTTTTGAATGCATCCAGGCCAGATGCCATCACCACATCCTGTGGCAGGGAGTTCCATAGACTTACAACGCGCTGGGTGAAAAAATATTTTCTTTTGTCAGTTCCTACTCTCCCAGCCTTCAATTTGAGTGTATGTCCCCTAGTTCTGGTATTTTGTGAGAAGGAGGAGAGCTTCCCTCTATCCACTTTACTCATCCCCTGCATTATTTTGTACGTCTCAATCATATCCCCCCTCAGGTGCCTTTTTTCCAGACTAAAGAGCCCCAAATGTTTTAGCCTTTCCTCATAAGGGAGGTGCCCCAGGCCAGTAATCATTTTAGTCGCTCTCTTCTGCACCTTTTTCAGTTCCACTATGTCTTTCTTGTACACAATACTCCAGGTGCGGCCTTACTATTGTTTTGTATAATGGCATTATAATGTTGGCTGTTTTATTTTCAATCCCCTTTTTGATAATCCCTAGCATGGAATTGGCCTTCTTCACCGCTGCCACACACTGGGGAGACACCTTCATGGAGCTGTCCACCAACACACCAAGATCTCTATCCTGATCTGTCACGGATAACTCAGAGCCCATGAGTTGATAGATAAAGTTTTGATTTTTTGCCCCAATATGCATTACTTTACATTTGGCTACATTAAAACACATTTGCCATTTCGTAGCCCATTCCCCCAGTTTGGAGAGATCCTTCTGGAGCTCTTCACAAGTCCAAGTACATAAGGTACTGTGAGCATAACCTGGTCAGAATTCCTTGTGAATGGTTCACTCTGAAGAGTAAATATAAAGTCCTGATCAAAAAGAAAAGAACTTCAAGCCCGGCAAGAGACTTGGCAAAGATTGAAAACGGCAGCCAACGTTAAAGACTCAGCAACCTTTTGGAAGCTAGTGGCAGGGGGAGTGAAGGAACACTCTTTTAGACATGTATCCCATATTTTACCAAGTTCCTGGGAGGAACACTTTCAGAATATTTATGTCATACTCCCTGATTGTGTTCAAAGTAGAGATGGGCATGGAACGAACATTTTTTCGTTTCCGTTACCGTTGTTGTTTCTGTTACGTAACGAAATGAGAAACGAAAATTGTGATGAAAATGAAACGAAACGAACAGAACCAAGAAAATTGTGGTCGTTACGTTTCGTTTCCGTTAATGGCGACGCACAATGAAATGAGCTGTTTTAAATGTTAAAAAACGCCCTGGACATCCGTAAAAATGCAGCAATAATTGTTTATATTGTCTGATAATACCTACCGGGGGGTCCTTAAAACGTTTGTTTTTGTCTTCTCCCATCACGATGTATTTTTCTTTTCCCTTTAAAATGGATGTCGCCACCAGCCACAAAATGGAGGCAAGCCATGTGATGTGGGATCATGTTCAACCAATAGCATGCCCAGGTTGCAGACTGGGCGGGCAGGTCTGGCAGCCACAGAGGGCATAAAAAGCTCTGGCAACCCCCATCCTCCTTGCAGTCTCTGGTGGGAGTTAGGGTGGGATTGCTGTCTCTGTGACTCTAGCTTCAGTCCTGCAGCCTCCCTGTGTGCATGCGTGCTGCGTACCTCTCGGTGAGTACCCTCCCCTGCCCCGCAGTGCAGTCACTCTGTGGATGCCTTGCACCCTGGGCAAAGCCCGCCACTGCCTTTGCAGCCTCCCTGCATACCTAGTCTATACTGTGTCTCTGCCAGCATCCATTTTTTTAGTGTCTTCCCTCTGGTCTGGGGCGTTGGGGGATGCCCACGCACAGAAATGCTTTAGAAATCACACAAAAAGCGGGTAGAAACGACAAACAAAAAAAACAAAAAACGGTAACAAAATTTAAAAAAAAAATCCCGACAAACGGAAACGAACCGAAACAGATCTCTCAATGACAAACAAAAAACCGAAACACCATTTTTTTGTTTCGTGCCCATCACTAGTTCAAAGTTCATTGATAGTAAGGAGAGAGCTCCCTGATTGGCCTCCAGTTTTCCACTGCAGAAATTTACACCCTGTTTTTTTTTTTTAAATTGAAAGCATCTAAATCTCCAGGAATGAATTATATCCCTACAGATTTTTTAGTGTCCAATTCTGACTGGTTTGCTCCAGTACTGCATCCCTATTCTCCTGGATTAATCAAAGTGCATGTATTCCAGAGGATTGGAGCCTTGCCATCATTGTCCCAATCTTTAAAAAGGGAACAGAGGAGATCTGGTCAACTATCTGCCAGTAAGTTTACTTAGTTCTGTATGATAGACACCTTTTGAGTAAACTAATCAACTGGTTACAAGCAGAGAATCTCTTGGCAAAGGAGCAGGCCAGCTTTAGGTCTTGAAGGTCTACCCTGGATCAGGGATTTATTTGTCATAATCTTGCACATAAGTACTCATCCCCTAAGGGACGCACCCTGTATGCCGCTTTCATCAACTTCAAGTCAGCCTTTGATTTTATTTCAAGATGCAAACTTTAAGTCTGAAGAAACTAACATAGACTGGAGGCTCCGTCTTCTAATTCAACGCCCTTACAAAAACACCAGATTGCAAGTTCTTTGCAATTCAGCAGGGGCTTTATCCAATTTAATTCCAGTGTTCAATGGAGGTTAAACAGGGTTGTATTCTAGCCCCACTTTGTTCAACTTCAATATTAATGGCATTGTTGATAAATTATTAAAATCTGACTTTCATCATCCTAAACCAGGCCTGCCCAAAGTCCGACCCAGGGGCCAAATCTGGCCCATCAGGCCATTCTGAGTGGCCCATGGCTGGCTGGCCCTCCCCTCCCTCCCCCTCCTTCACCCCATGATTTTTTTTTAAATCTTCCACCAACACTGACACCGCTGGGAAGCTTGAGGGGCTGGGCCGGCCGGCCGGCTGGCCAGTCAACAGAGGCTTGTGGGGCTGGGTGGGCAGGCAAGGGGGCGGACCACCACCACCAGCACTGCCGGGAAGCTTGTGGGGCTGGTCGGGCCGGCCGGCCAGCCATCATGTGGGCTGCTGCCACCAACACCGCTGACAACCATGTGAGGCTGGGTGCGCGCGCACGGCTGGCATGCGGGTGGGCTGCTGCCACTGACACCACTGGGAACCTTGTGAAGCTCAGCACGCATGCAGGGTGGCATGCAGGCGGGCCGCTGCCACTGGCATAGCTGGGAACATTGTAAGGTTGGGCGCACACGTGGGGCAGTGATCAGACGGGCTGCGCCACTGGCACCACTGGGAAGCTTGGGTGGCTGAGCGGACGGGCGCTCTGCCACCACCGGCACCGCAGGGGAATGTGTGGGGTTGGGCAGGCCAGCGGGTCTCTGCCACCACCAAGGAGCTTTGGGGTGGGCTGGCAGGTGAGCCATTGCCACTGCTGGGGAGCTTGGGGGGTGCAAGGTTGCACAGATTGCCTCTTCCAAGGGGTGACCTGTGGCCACGGCTCCCTGTGCTTCCTATGGTCCCCACCTTCCTTCTTTCCTCCCTCCTTTGGTCCCCACCTTCCTTCCTTCCTTCCTCTCTTGGTTTCCACCTCCCTCCCTCCCTCCCTTGGTCCCCGCCTTCCTTCCTGTGGGTGGGGTTGCAAGGGGTGGGTTGGGCTTATGGGTCATTGGGTGGGGCTTGCAGTGGGGTGGCAGGGTCGGGGTGCAACCAGCCCGTGACACATTCTCAGCCACCACATCTGGCCCTCCTTACAAAAAGTTTGGGCACCCCTGTCCTAAACTGTTCTCATGCCCTATTTACATGTTACTATACACCAACAGCACAGTATTTCTATCTTTAACTTGTATTGGCCTTAGAAGGTTTCTGAAGGCCTTCTCCTCATATTGTAATCAGGAACAACAGGTTATTAATTGTGCCAAGACGAAAGTACTTGTTACCAGCAGAAGGAGAGCTAAATATAAATGGATAATAAATAATCACCCTATAGAACATGTTGAGTGCTATAAAAGTATTTAATTCCACAGGCTCCTGGACTTCTAAAATAAAATACTCCCTATAAAATGCAGAGAAAAGTACCATAGCTTTAAACAGATTTGTTTTCTAATGGTGGATGACATGTTCCCTCAGCAGTACAAGTCTTTAAGGGCCAGGTGATCTCACAATATCTCCAAAATTTGCATGTGTAAATTTAGATTCCTTTGAGTCTTTCCAGACCAAATTTCTGAGATCAATCCTGGGTGTGCCTCCTTATACCCCTAATGTAGCCCTGTGTCTTGCTACTGGATTAGTTTCCATTAGAGCATGGGTAAAAGCCCTCATGATTAATTACTGACTCAAAGTTATGTTTTTTTTCCTGGTGGTCTGGCCCCTCTGACCCTTCTAGACACCTTCCAGTCAGATTGGAAACCTTTTGTAGTCAAAAGTCTTTTAACACCCTTATAGTGATAAGCTACATCAATGCCAATGCAACCATCACACTTAGGATCTGGAATATAGATTTCCAGGAACATGTGAGCCAGATGGGCACCAATAGTATAGTCATATAAAACTCATTTAAGATGTCTTTTATCGCTCTAGCTCAATGTAATTGAGCTAGAGTACCTTGATGAGTCCTCCCTGAGGACAGTTGTGCAGGCTCTGGTGGTCTCGAGGATCGACTATTGCAATGCCCTCTACGTGGGGTTGCCCTTGGGCCTGGTCCGGAGGTTGCAGCGGGTGCAAAATGTGGCGGCCAGGCTGGTGGTGGGTGCCCGTAGATACGAGCACATCACCCCAGTCCTGGTCCGCCTGCATTGGCTTCCCGTTGCCTTCCGGATCAGGTTCAAGGTCTTGGTCTTGATTTTCAGGGCCCTCCACGGCTTGGGACCAGAGTATCTGGCGGAGCGTATCTCCCTGAGGGCATCCGGATCCAGACCCACGAGATCAACGCAGGCGCGCTCGCTGAGAGTGGCCACACCCAGAGGGGCACGGAAAACGCGCACGCGCAACCGTGCCTTCTCTGTGGTGGGGCCTTCCCTTTGGAACCATCTTCCCAGCGAGCTGCGCCTGCTGGAGTCCCTGCCTGCCTTTAAGAAAGCTTTGAAGACCTTCCTCTTTAAAGAGGCCTTTGGTGACCTTATCAGTTAGTTTTTTTTCTTTCTGTTCTTCCTTTTGTTTACCTCTTACTTTCTCCACTCCCTCCACTGCCGCCATCTTACCCTCCGTTGGTTCTGTTCGGAGTTTTTCTTTCTTTCTCTTTTCTCTTATTTTATGTGCTTTTTAACATTGTTAGCCGCCCAGAGTTCCCGCTGGGAAGATGGGCGGGATATAAGTTAATAAATAAATAAATAATAATAAATAAATAATGTCCACAAACATAATCTGGGCCTTTCCCCTAGCCAGACTGAATGTGCTCCCTTCCAAACTTTTGGATGAGAAATTTCAAAATATCCCTTACTCAGAGTGATTATGCCCCTGGGAAAAATAGCCAAATTGAGTCTGTGACCCATGTACTTTTATGCTGCTCTTTTATCAAGAACTACTTAAGCAACTTATACCTCCTGCTATTTGCAAACTACCTGGGAGACCTACTAATTACAGTACTTCGCTAAGCTACTCCTTTCAGATAGGTCCCCTCAGATCACAAATTGTGTTGCCAGGTTTTGCTATGCTGCTATGCTCAAATGCAGATGTATAATTGATAGAAGGTCAAGCTTTCCTAATTATATATAGTGCTCTACCCACACGTGGTCTTATTTTATAAATTTTGTATTTTTCCACGAATATGTTTTATATTGTTTTATTCTATTATAATTTTGTACTATGTGTGATTTGGTTAACAATTGTAAATAAACATTCAATTTACTGTTGTTCCTCCTTTCCCTGAACATAAACCCAGTGTAGTTGGGGGCCTTCCACCAGTAGCTACCATTTCCCAAGTCGAAGTTTTGGGGGAAGAAGAAGAGGAGCAGATTGAAACACAAATGCTGTATGAGCACCATGTCAAGACAGCCTGCTCAAGGACATGGTGTCTGAATTGGCCTAACACTCTTTCAAGACTGAGAATAGGTCCATTAATTCCTTTACACTAGGGATGGACACAAAATGCCAAAATGGCAATTTGTTTCATTTTTCGTTTCTTTCCCCATTTTGTTTCCTTTATTACAAAATGATTTTATTTAAAAAAATTCATTTTGTATTTCATTTTGTTTCATTTTGTTGTTTTTTTACACTGTTGGAGCCGTGGTCACTTTTTTTCCCCTTCTGCTGACCAGCTGGCTTCCGGGGAGGCCAGTAGGCACTTCTTTTTACCCTAGTGCTGACCAGCAGGGCCGCAGGCCAGTTAGGCCTTTTTTTTATCCCTAGTGACAACCAGCTGGCTCATGGGCCCAGTCAGCACTTTTTTTAATTTTTATTTTTTTGCTTTTTTAACCCTAGCACCGACAAGCTGGCCCGCGGCCGGGTTAGCCGTCTTTTCTTTTTCTTTTTCTTTTTCTGTTTCTTTCTTTCTTTCTTTCATATAAAGTTGCTTTCACCACTGAAAGAGATGCTACACTAGAGAACTCTCCTCCTTGTGAGTGCTCCCCACACATTTTTATCAGCTAACATCTATTCTTCAATAATGTGAGATCACACAACAAGAAAGTTAGGACTGTGCAGCTCCAAACCTCTCTTCCTGTTTGCTTTAGCATATGACAAATTAGAGGTTGTGTTTAGTGAGGCAGCATGTGGCATGTTTAGGTCAGATTAAGTATTTCAAGGGAACTTGATTTATTCTTTATTTTGGGTTATATCATTGTCCTTTCTGTTTGCACTCCATGGGCATAATGATTTCTTGTGCCTTCACTACTCTTGCTCTTTCTCTCTCCCCCTTTAAAGGTATGTTTTATAAGCTGGTAAACAACTATTAAAAAAGTATGTGTGTATTTATTTACATGGGAGATGAAGCAGCTGTTTAATTTACCACCTTTTTACTTCAGTGGAGGTGTTTCCTTTCACCCACATATTGGGTGATGCAAGAAAGCATGCTGAATGACCCAATTCTTTTTGAAGCGTGCTTTTCATAACTGCAAATACCAGTCACTCCATTTCCCTTTTAAAGAAAGCTCAAGCTCATTTGTTGTTGATAAATGTGAGCTCTCCCCATTGCCTTATCTCAGAAATTCTTTGCTATTGATGTTAGGTCAGCAGATCCAGCTGTGGTCAATATATAGTGAAATATGCACACTGATTCATGTGTCTCTGTGGGCCTTTTCACATGACCCCCTATACTCCTTGGCAAATGGCTCCCAGATCCAGAGTTTAAAATTGTTTCCCACCCGCTCCGGAGTTTACAAAAAATTAAGTGCGACCACGCCCACCTAAGCACGTCCCAGCGCACTTTTCAGGTACCTGCTCTCTGGGGGTGAAAATTCCTGATGCGGATGTAACGTAGTGAGTGCCGGGCTCTCCTCGCTTCTGTTTGTTGTTGTTTTGCCTCCCCCCCTTTAAGAGATCTGAATGCAGTGCTGGGAGCAAAGCGAGACGGCAGAACAGAGGTGAGCGGCATTCTTTTCTTCCTTTTTCTCTCCATTTTTTTCTCCCTCCCCTCACGCAGACAGCAGCCAGGAGTGCGGAGGGGGTGGGAACACAGGAACAGCGACAAACCCCTAAGATCTCTGGTCCAAACTTAAGTGGCCAGTGGATCTTAGGGGTCGTGTGAAAAGGCTCTGTGTTTGACTTCATGTGCATCTGGAGAGAAAGGAATGGGGGGGGAGTGTTTAACTTCAAGTATTTTTTCTCTTAGGTGTAGTTTCTGCCCTTGTTTCATGATTGCGTCTTAGGAACTTTGCAAAAGCAAGATAGCAGATTCTGCTGAAGAAGCCCATGTTCTTCGGTGTGGTAAAACACACAAGATATACTGAGTATCAGACAGCAAGAAGAATGAGTTAAAGATTAATCTTTAGGCTACTAGAAACAAGGCAGATGTGTTCTCTTTGCACCTGCCAAAAATGCAGGCAAACAGGTTGGCAGAAACATTATTTTAATTATCTAATGTCTCTTTAAACTCCTATGGCACTGTTCCCTCCTAAGATTAGTGTTAAGGAAACAGGGGAATTCCTCATCACGTTTGCTAAATGTTCAGGTGTGCCAGCTTTTCATCACTCTGTTCCTATATCGCCAATTCAGATCATGTCCCACGAAACTCCACCAGTTTTTCTCCTTTCCATAGTCACTGGTTTTACCTCAAAGCTTAGAACCCCTGTAATAACCTTTTTGTGTATGTTTTATTCTTTTCCTGCATAGGCAAACAGCTGTCATCCTTTCATACTAGAGGACATGAAATGCTGCAATGGGGTGTCACTCAAGAGAGTGGCAATTCTAATGGAATGAATGAATGAATGAATGAATGAATGAATGAATGAATGCAATTTTTAATAGTATCACTGTTAGGAAAAGCAATATGTTTCTGGCACTTTTCCCTAATCCCTGTACAAAAATTAGCATCATTGCATCCTTCTCCACCTGAAGTGTCCTATCAGAATGCTTAAGATTGAGAAAGATGCACTATCCCACACCTTTTTTCTAAGCATTGTTTATCTTCTTATCTTCCCCATTTGTCTTGAGGCTGTATTTTAGAAGAACAAGGAGAACAGGCCTGCCCTTCCCACTGCTATGCTTAAAGCAGTGCCCTCGGTGGTGAATGGGAGTCTCCTCAGAGTAAGAGAGGGAAAAAGAAATGGGTTGGGTTGGGAAAAGGATGGGCAGAATTCTGTATCTATCTTCCTCCTCCTATCAGCTTTGGGTAGTGAGTTTAATTAATGCTGTGGATATCTCAACAGCACTCCCCAAAATACTGACTAATGTGGGGGTTAGAAATTATTTGTCTTTGGCATACGGAGTGCCAAAATCATATTAAGCTCCTCAAGTCTAGAGGTAAAAAAAAAAACCACGCTTGAGTTAACAATGTAGAAATAATTGGTAATGACTTCCAATGTCAGAAGAATATTACTTCTGCCCTTTGGTTTTGAAATTTAACAGGTTTGGCAGCGAACTTTCTTCCACATTCTGTTGCAATGACACACTATCTGTACATCTTTGTTAGCTGCAAAACAAGTAGAAGAAGAAGTGAAGACAATGAAAAAGCAGCATTTTGGCATTTAATTGCCAAGATATTATTTTGTTTTAGTCTGGTTGCTAGGAAATGAAATATCCATTCTTATGACAAGCACAGTCATAAAATGAGCATGTCAATTTCCTTTTAAATGACAGATTTGGTGAAAGCTTGTTTGTGCAGAGATGTACAAATAAGCAATTCATATGAAAGTGGTGATGAATGAGGCTTGCTGATCATAACAAACCTCAGGGGATCTCTCTGTAGATTTCCCACCCACTTTTCTACTAATATTCTTGTGACAATGATGATGGTGGTGATGATGATGATAATTAAAAATGATGATATTTGTGTTGTGGTTGTTGTTGTGGTTGTTGTTAAATTCAGTTATAATAGAAATAGCAGCCAAACTGAATTAATGGACTAGTGATTTTCCAACTATTTCCAGATGGATATCATTTCTAGGTCAGAAGCAATGGGACTGGTCAACAGCAGTTTTTGGACTGCACCTTTTATATAGCCTCATCATTAGTTTAGTTGGCTGGGGTTGGCAGAGGTTGTTGGTTAAGAACACTCTGTTTACAAAGTGTATTTAATTGCTGTACTTCTGATGCAAGAATGGTCACTAAGTTATATTGGGCAACAATAGATGTCGGTCAATACATGGTCAGAGCTGCCCTATGTTTATGATGATGTGTGGTGGTGAGGGGGAAGCTGGCATCCTTTCAAAATGGGATTCTGATGGAGTTAGTTCCTGCAGGCAAGCAACAGTTATCTCAGGTTTTGCATGCAGAAATAACTATGCTCTTACCAAGGTAAATGTGTTCTGCTACATTGTGCAGTGTCTCAAGTTGCTCATACTCTTTTATTTTGTTAAAATTGTTTTAATTTTTATAGTGTTGATATTTCCTACACAGAACACATCAGATGATGTATGTGACATCTTCCCCTCCTTTCTCTTTGTGTGCAATTAAAAAAGAAGAGGTCTCGTTTTTATGCAGGGTGGAGTCTAATGGTGCTTACTGAAATTACAGCCCCCTCCCCTTATTAGAAGCTGCAGAGCTTCGTTTGCATGGCACACATCTCGAGAGAGTGTAATTGGGCTTAATGGCTCTCAGTTTGCCTGTCAGTAATTTGCACAGAATACAGCCTCAGCAGATTCTGAAGCTATCCTATCCTCAGCATGTCACAGCCAGCCTCAAGATTCAAAAACAGAGCTGCTGCCAAGATGGCTAAGAAACTATTAAAAAGGCCATGAAGGAACAGCAGCCAAGCAGAGACGGATTGGATTGCAGAAGGATGCCAAGTGTCATCATTGGCAGGAATTTGTTGTAGCATCTCCTGTCAGACTCTAAATGTATCCTGATGCTTGAGCAAATAAACTTCCCAAAGTAAGCGTGGGGAGCAAAAATACAGAACAAATTGAATGGCTGTGACATGTTGATACTATGCAGGTAATGAACAAGTCCTTGAACTTTAAGCAGGCCACCTTGCAAGGTAAAAAGCCAATACATGATCACAAAGACAGTCTGAGGGCGTGCATGGAAGGAGTCATTACAAGGGCTGTGGTCTTCAACCAATTTCATTTCATTTCAGGCTAGAGATGTAAAATTTCCAGAAATTTTGAAGCTTTGGGGGTTATTTTTTTCCAGGGTTTTTTTTTGGGGGGGGGAGTGGAATGTTTTTGGAAAACTTGAAAAAAATGCTACATTAGGATCCCCCACCCCCTTTTATAGCTTGATAGTCATTCTGTTACTTTAGAAACATAAGATATGACTATGGACAATTTGACTTGGCATAAAATTATCACAACTACCATATTAAAGTATAGCGTATCCAAACAATTATTACAAACATAATGTACTTTTAAAATAATATTTATTTGTAATTGTAACTAACAAATGGAGTAACAATCTCGTAAACTGTTTACTAGTTTATGTGGAACACAAAGCACTCGATAAAACAATGTTTAAAAATCCAGAATTAACCATTCATAATTCCTCTCCACAGTATAACATAAAAATAAAATAAAACCTCATTCCTAAAAAAAGAATGGAAGAGAGGGGTGATGGAAATAAGGAAGTGGAACAAAGTTTCAATGAATGGGCATGACATTTAAACAGAATCATTTTTGTTGCTCAGGTATTTTCTTCCAGTGCTTAGAGGCCTAGTGAAGAGGAAAGAACAGAATCAAACACACGAACCCGCATGCAAAAACAAAAGTGAAATCTTTCTTCTTCTTGTGACAACAGCAGCCCCTCCTAAAGGAAGAAATGTATTTTGTTCTTGCATTGAAGAGTTCAGTTTGTAACCTAGGACTTGCTTGTCCTCAGTGCACAAAAATTAGAATAATCTGATACTATGCATAGTTTTAGAAATGATTTGGAAAATATTAGAACAACCTGTCTTAAAATATTTTATTCATCATGTTAAAATAAAACATTCCATAATCATTTTTCTTTTTTAATTTTTTTCCTTTGGAAAAAAACAAAACAAAAGGCTTCTGGAAAAAAATGGACACCCCCCCATTTTTTCTGTGCCCCCCCCCAAGGCCTTCACATCTCTAGTTGAGGCTCAGCATTAGGGATGGGTACATTATGAAAAATGATACACTGTTTTGTTGTTTTGTAAGGTTATGAAACAGCAAACAGTATGTCATCAAGAAATGAAATGAAACACCTTTTTTGTTTCAGCAATTAAATGATTCATCCTTGCCTCTTGATCCAGCTGTCTTGAGAACAGGTGATTTATTTTTAAACTGATTTTTTTCTTTATTCCCCGCCTCAGCTGTTGAGATAGCTTATCTCCTATCTTGATCTGCCTGGCTCATCTAGCCAGGAACTGAGCTCTTCCCTTTGTTGGCTGTATCTGCAAGTTGATTTAAACTGATTGGTTTGTTTTCCTTTCCTAGAACAGTAGGACTGCAGAGTTTATTTTTTACATTTTTCCTTCCCATCCGCACCACTGATCAACTGTTGAGCTTATCTCTCCAATATCTATGTGCAGTAGCTACCCATTAGGTTTCTAGCTTGTTTAGAGAGAGTTCTTTGCCTGAAAGCAAATTGATTGGACAATTTGAGGGTCTTTGATTTAGGGCAGTGGGCTCCCTGTTAAATAAATAAAAAAAGCTCCCCATTTATTTATGAAGCTTTTCATTTTATTTCGTTTTGTGATGAAAATTCTTTTTTAAAAAATCCACTATTAATGTAACAAAATGAAATGAAGACTGTAATGAAATGAAACAAAACCCTATATTTCTGTTTCATGCCCATCTCTACTCAACATGTATCCACTCTACAATGAGTTGTATTGGTTGATCTAATCAACTACTGTTTGAACACCTGAATTATATGGGGGCAGATTTTATTGTTCCACATCTACAGAACTGATGAGGATAGGGGAGTACAGGTATCAGGAGACAGAGATCTAGTCTTGTGTGCTCCTGGACACATTTGGTAGGGGCACTGTGAGATACAGGAAGCTGGATTAGATGGGCCTTTGGTCGGATCCCTCATGGCTCTTCTTATGTTCTTATGAACCTACCTTTGGATACATTTTCTCTCCCCCTCATTCAAGAGCAGAAGCAAGGATGCCATGTGCTAGGTTACTAAGGTAATTGATGATGATCTCCCCTCTGCGAAGTATGTGAAGAGACACTGGGTTTTTTTCTGTTGTCTCTGACAGATTTGTATAGATGATAGGAATGGGTAAGAAAGCAATTTCAAGGTAATTGCATCCATTTAATGCTTCCTGAACTCATAAAGCAACCAAAATGTGGTGGTACTTTATTTTGTAATGAAGTTCTTCAATCAGAAAATGCGTACAAGACCAAGATATTAAAGGAGACCTGCAGAAATATGCATATATATGTGGACATCAGATACAAAATGAATCATAGTTAGAATTTGTTGCAAAAAGAAAAGGTTACTTTTGGGAAAATGTGTGTATCAGGAAAATTCAAAATCATATACAGTGGTACCTCGGATAACAACTGCCCCGGATAATGAATAATTGGGATAACAACTGCAAATTTCCGGGTATAGGGCTGCCTCTGATAACGAATTTTCCCTATGGGCTGCCTCGGATAATGAATCGCAATTCCTAGGTATAGGTCTGCCTTGGAGAATGAATTTTTTCTATGGGCTGCCTTGGAGAACGAATCTTCCTATGGGCTGCCTCGGATAACGAATTTTCCCTATGGACTGCCTCAGATAATGAATTTCCAGCATGCATCAGTAAGAAAGTTATCC
Organism: Phrynocephalus guinanensis; assembly: GCA_037367245.1. Classification (NCBI taxonomy): domain Eukaryota; kingdom Metazoa; phylum Chordata; class Lepidosauria; order Squamata; family Agamidae; genus Phrynocephalus; species Phrynocephalus guinanensis. The sequence goes on along the minus strand of CM074741.1, from coordinate 86,292,728 downwards.
CAGGTGAAATTGCATCTGTACCTTTAAAGTGCACTTTTTAAAGAGTTTTGAGCAAAAAAAAAGTGTCTGTGCCTTTTTCCTAGGCTCCAGAACGGATTAAACGGTTTCCCATTCATTCCTATGGGAAACTGCATTTCGGATAACGACGTGTTTCAGATAACAACTAACCTCGGAGAACGAATTACCATCATTATCCGAGGCACCACTGTACAGGAGATGTAAGCACTAAATTATTTTTTAGAATATACCATATATTCATAGAAATAGGCCAATACAGGACACAGACTAAAGGTGGTAAAAATGTAAAACGGAAAGAAATCTAAACTGAAAAATTGTAATAGAGAAAGTCATAAGTTAAAGATAGTGGGTACTTTCTCTTATTATCTCCTTCTTCATGCTAGCAATTTAATTGGTGATGCATCTTTGCCAGATTGTTTGCATTTCTAATTGAAAACTTCAGGTTGAGTTTTAGTTGCCTGAAGATCTGTTTTAAAACTTAAAGTGGCCTTTGAATATACACAGATAGAAATACAAACCCCTGAGTTTATTTGAGCTTATTTGCTCATTTCTATGCATGGGATTGCTATCATTTCCTATAAACACATTTTTCATATTTTATTACTGGTAGGATTGATTATGGACATATATGTGTTCTGTGTCTGTGAAGATTCTCAGTCATCCAGGGGAGTTTATCTGGAAGTTGAGTCATGGCAACTGCCATGACTCAACTTCCAGATATGTGTTCTGTGTTGGTGTTTTTTTTTATGACTCCATCTATAAATAACAGAAAAGCATGACACATCCATATTTCTGTGTCCATCTTTATCTATCATCATGCTGCTGCTATTCTACCTAGCAAAATAAGATGACTGGTGACTACAAGGGACCTGTAACAAATATATTATGTGGTTTCCACTTAGAACAGGGACAGCATTTAAGGAAGTGCCTTCTGATTTGTTTTGATGTGGAGAGCTGTTAAGCTTTGCTCCCCCCCAGAAGAAATAAAGACACAAGACAAAGTTTATGGAGTTAATATGGACCACAATTTATTTATAACATTAATTAAGTGTAATGAATAACTGCAAGTTAAAGAGGGCCTGTGCCGTAGGGCAAGTGGTAGATAAATATATGTTATAATTCATCAGCACCTCTGCTTGATGATAAGAGATTAAACTGGCATAAATGAATAATGCCTTTGGTAAGATGCCAAACAGTAACTACACCATCTTACCTTCAAATCTCCTAAACAGTGGCAGCCCTCATTACCTAACAGTGGCTCCTTTTTAACAATAAGAATTGACATCCTAATTTATAAAGTTTTATCCATGAGGGCTGCCCAACACCAAACAGGTGCTGTATAACAGAGGTGCCTACTTAAATTACAAGACCGCTTGCCCTAACCGCCAATCGCAACCGGTGAAAGAGATATTTAATATCACCCCACCGTGCCATGCAGATGATGGGATGGGCGAAAAAACACCGCCACTCTACGGCCAATTTGAGTGATGGCCAAAAATTCCCATCCAGCCCCAAAGCGGCCAGTAAGACTCACCATCCACAATATAGGGTGGGAGGGAGGAGAGCTGTCAAAATTGTGCTGGCTGCAGTCGGGGAGTGCATGCGCCTTAAATAGGCTGCTCCCCGCCATGCAACCAGCGTACGGGCGCCAGACTTTGCGCCCGCCATCTTCTTCAAGGGGGCAAAGCAGCCCCGCTGAAGACAAGGGCTTCAAGCGGAGCCCCCATTGTTTATAATAGGTTAAATTATAACTCATGAATCATCATGCATTCCACTAACCCAAATGTTAGCCTGGGACTGGGGAAAAAGGAAAATGTTGGCCATTCCCAGCAATATGGCGCCATATTCATTTGTGGAAAGTTAATGCCACTGATAATGGTGCATAAATGCTTCTTTTCTTAGGTATCATTGATAGTTTCATTTATTTGTTCCTAAAAAGCACCCCAGGTGAGGGAAAGAAGCTCTTGTGGATCCACTGAGAATTCATAATCTATGTCTGTAAAAAATGTATACTTAAACCTTTTCTGCTGATATAACACAAATCAGGCTGATAGGCTGTTGAATGACTCAGCATTTCCCCTGGCTTGGTGCTTAATCTAGTCAGTTAAAATAAAAACATTCTGAGTTGCACCAGATGTTGTCTAAGCTGATGACTTAAGGTCAGGACCCCATTTCTGTCTTACTCATACAAACAAAATAGTCAAGGTTTGTGGTTCTGCTGAAGAAAAGAGGCTTACATTTTGGAGAACTGTGTCTGGATTTCAAGGGCCACATGCAGGGGAGTGGTATCAGGAGACATATATCTAGTCTCATGCACTCCCAGACACATCTGGTGGGGCCACTGTGAGATACAGGAAACTGGACTAGATGGGCCTTTGGCCTGATCCAGCATGGCTCTTCTTATGTTCTTATGTTCTAAGTGGTTTAAAAGAACCATGTGCCTTCCTCTACTTATTAGGGGACTGCAGGATTGAGATAATGTGTGAAACAAAATAAGAAGGTCAAAGAGGGCTTATTCAGGTGTACTGGAGAAGGGTTAAACCAATTGGGAATGAATGGAGTTCACTAGCCCTGTTCCTCTGTGACTAAAACAGTGGCTTCAGATTAGTGACTGTTAGGTCTGCCCTGCAAATCACCTATGATCAATCACCAGGAGAGTGGCCAATTCGCACACTCATTAGCATGACAGACAATCAGTATTTATACAACCAATGCAGAGACTCCACACCACTGTTTTATCAAAGTGCATTGCTTCTTTGTATGCTTCTCTCATTCTTAGTTTGCTTAGCCAATACGTGGGTTAAGAAAGATACAAGAATATCAGGCTGAGATGGCGTGTCAATGGGAATGGATGTTCCACATATGATATTAACTTAAGCTACTCAATGATAATGATGATTAGAAATAACAAAGCATAAGTACATTGTTGTCTTACACATTTGTGTTCCATTCTTGACCTCCTGAGTATGTGAGGATTAAAGGAAATGTAACTTGTCAGTGCAAGTTGCATTTAGGTACCATTGATTTAGATGACCTGCACTTACTCAGCAGTTCATCTTGACCTTGGCAGACTTTCTGCAACCGTGCACATTTTTTTTCCTTCATGGCTGAGGTGTTCCTGAGCAATTTCTGCAGCATATTAGACAGACATCTTTTACTTCATCATTAGGCATGCATGCCTTGATTTTGGTGCCTGCTTCTCTTACAGCAAACATTCATTCTGGCTAACAGCAAAGAAAATTCCATTGCCCATTAATGTTTTGTGCTTCCTTCTTATTGACTCATAGTAATGATTAGAAATGGGCATGGGCTGACCATTCAGCAGTACAGCATGGTTTGTTTACAAACCCAACAGGTGTTCTGTGGTTCAATGGCCCACCCCTTCTGGCAGATGCCCATGCAGAGGCAGCACCCAGATGAAGCAAGGCAGGAAAGGAAGGGAACTGCCTCTGAGTGGGTGCTGCTTGTTGGAAGGAATAGGGCATCGAAGCATAGAACATCTGTTGAGATGGTAAAGGAGCTGTGCCAAAATTGGCAATTTGTGCCAGTCTCTAGTAGTGGCTAATGAGGCCATGATGAGCATGATTAATTCTTCCCAATATTTCCTCCTGATGTTCTTCACTTCAAAAGCATCACATGCACACCCGGCTGCTGATACAAAACCTGCCAAAATGCTGGACATTGTGTGTGCCAGGCTACCAAGGTTTGGTATAATCCAGTCTTGGATGTGCCAGACTATGACTCCCACTACCGCCAGTCAAAATATCCAGCTATGATATACTCCCCCATCCCAAGTTGTTAAAAATTGGGGAACATTGTGTTTAATCTTTGCTTTTTTATTTACTAACCAGATTTCATAATTCACAATACTGCATGAAGTATGAAGTATTTTTTTTAATTTAAAACTTTTATAGCCTGCCCACTCTTAAAGGATCTCAGGTTGTGTTACAGAGCTGTATAAAATGATTGTAAAATGTAAGATGTTCAAAATAATTTAAAACTGAACATAGGAGAAGTATCATTGTTTACTGGGAAAGAATTATTTGGAAAATCAAGGAAAATGTCAGAAGTCAACTCTGCAAACAGCATATTGGAGACAATCTGCAGTTATCTGATAAAATGGAAGACATGATTTTCCCTCTGTTGAATTGCAAGCTTCACCTGCCACAATTTTTCCTTTTCAACACCTAGTCAATCTTCTAAATAACAGAAGCCTTGTCAGCCCTTGTATCTGTCTCTACCCTTCAAAATGTAACACTGCAGAGATAGATAACAGCAAACTAGGGAAGGGCCAATCAGTCCATCTCATGTGAGTCACTTTCACATGTATTCTATAGGTTTGTTCAACTTTGTTCTGTTCCACATTAGACTACACTCTGGGAAGAAAGAGAGGGAGAGAGAAGTATGTGTCGGGGACCCATGCATGCCAATTGGTATATTAATCATGTGTTGAAAATATATATTTCAAGATATATTTTCCACACACTGATCTACTTTTATTGCACACTTTTGAACCATAAATATATTGGATATTCTGGAATATTTTGGAAGGTGTGAAATTTGTGAATTCTTTAAGAAGTTCAAGTTCTCAACTGCACATTTGTCTGGGAGGTATAGAAAGAAAAACTCCATGCGTTGCAATTCCATCTGCATTCATTTTTAGAAGTCTCATATTTGGAGTATTAAGAAATACTGTAATTTAAAAAGTTTTGTTTTGCTTTTCAAAAACTGATTGAAACAAACTCCCCTCCTTTTTGCACCTACTGGTTTTAGTAGGTGTATCTATTCCCAGCACAGGAAAGAGCATATTATACCTGTATGACATGCTGATAATAAGAATGAGAAAAGAGGTTGCTCAGGCACCTTCATCCCATGGTGGGCACAGCGCTGGACCCGCTGCAGTTTGCCTATAGGCCAAACATCAGGGTGGATGATGCTGTTACCTACCTATTACATCGGACACTGACTCACCTGGAAGTTGCTGGAAATGCTGTGAGGGTCATGTTTTTCAACTTCTCCAGCACATTTAACACCATCCAGCCAACACTACTGCAAAGGGAGCTGGAAGGAGCAGGAGTGGATGGACATCTTACCACATGCATAATAGACTTTCTCACCAACAGGCCACAGTACGTGCGGCTGAGGAACTGCTTGTCTGATGTGGTGGTTTGTTGCACGGGGGCTCCACAGGGTACGGTGCTTTCACCATTCCTTTTTTACTCTCTACACCTCGGATTTCACCTACAATACTAGCAGTTGTCATCTCCAGAAATTCTCTGATGACTCAGCCATTGTTGGATGTGTGTCGGAAGGGAAGGAGCTGGATTATAGGTCAACCATCATGGACTTTGTTGACTGGTGTGAAAACAACCACTTGCGCTTAATCACCAGCAAGATGAAAGAGATGGTGATTGACTTCTGGAGAAAGACACTACCTTTTACACCAGTGAACATCCGGGGCTTAGATATTGAGATAGTGAACAGCATCAGGTACCTGGGTGTTCACTTAAATAATAAACTGGACTGGACTCATAACACTGATGCCCTATTCAAGAAGGGTTAAAGCCGCCTCCATCTCCTGAGGAGACTGAGGTCCTTTGGAGTGTGTAGGCCTATGTTACGGATTTTTATGACTCTGTGGTAGCTTCAGCTCTTTTCTACGCTGTAGTCTGCTGGAGTTCAGGTAGTACTGAACGGGATAAGAACAGACTGAACAAGCTGGTCAGGAGGGCTAGCTCTGTCTTGGAATGCCCTCTGGATTCTGTGGAGGAGATGGGTAAGAGGAGGATGTTGGCCAAGCTGACATCCATTATGAACAATACTTTTCACCCACTGCACCAGACAGTGGAGGCTCTGCGTAGCTCCTTCAGTGGCAGACTCAGACATCCCTGGTGTGGGAAGGAGCGCTATCGCAGGTCCTTTATTCCCACTGCTGTGAGACTCTTCAACTCTACAGTTTAACATATTCATATGGGGTGTATATACTGTAGCTTCTCTTTATATTTATTTTTATATACAATGTTTAGTGTAATATTTGTATATTGGGTTTCTTATTTTATTTAATCTCTATTAGCTATTTTGTTTTCTCTCACAAACACTTTACACTTTTTTGTGCACCTAGCTATCTTTACTTGTTTTTCATATTGGGAGCTGTGTAACAAGTAAATTTCCCCAGATGTGGGATCAATAAAGATTTATCTTATCTTATCTTATCTTAATTCAGCACTTGCATACAGAATATACAGTGATTCAAATCTAGACTTTTAAAAATAAATCACTCAGAGCCCTGGGCTTGGACTAATCAAGCTGTCAGTTTTCATTAGCCATACTGAAGTCCTTGCCATCCTAAATTTGATGAAATCTGGGGGAATTTTCTGCATTTTTACTTTAAAATTCAAAGCCTGCTGTGGCATTTCACCCATCCCTATTGAGAGATGCTGATCAGGTCAGTATGTAGTAAGATTTGAAAGTGTTAGGTTCTCTAAGCACCTCAGGAAGAAATTTAGCTACAGAACAAATACTGCAGCTTCCTTCCAGTTCAATAACTAAAGGGCTCCCATGAGCTGCAGTTTGATGCAGATGCTAAAGAATTATCTGCAAGCAATCAGCCCTGCCTCTTCCAAAGCAAAAATATCCTTGAAGTGAAACAATGACTTTCATAACTGGCTACACTGGGGATGTGCTTCCACAGAACACATACAAGGAAAAATAACTTTGCTTTAAGTCAGACCAGAACTTGTATTATGTGACATCCACGCAACTTAAACCGTTGTTGATTAACTGCTTCTTTCACTGGCCCTACAAAATCATTTGATTTTGCCTTATTATTTTCAATTATTTACCAAAGGCAACTTATATGAAAATATAAAATGTCCATAGGAAATCAAAATATCGTAAATTAAAACAACAGCTGTAAAATGAAAAAGGAGCTTCAAACCAAAACAAAAAAGCATGGGAAAATAAACTGGTGTCAGTTCATGTCTAAAGATGAGTGCTGTTATCACAGGTACTTGCAGAAGTATGTTTCACTGTTCTGAAGTTAAGGCTGATCATTAGACAATATTATATCCTATGTTTGCTGTAGAAACATAGATACAAGGGTTTCATGTAGTTATGAAACACTCTCTACATGGGGCTTCCCTTGACCCTTGTTCGGCGGTTGCAGTGGGTGCAGAATGTGGCAGCCAAATGTGTGGTTGGCGCAGGCAGTTATGACCACATCACCCCAATTCTGGCTTGCCTGCATTGGCTACCCATTGCCTCCCGAATAAGGTTCAAGTGACTGATTTTGATTTATAAAACCCTCCATGGCTTGGGACCACAGTATTTGGCAGAGCACATCTCCCAAAAATCAGCTTTCGCCCAGCCCACCAGAGCATCGCAGGCCTTCTCGTTTCGGGTCACCAAAAAAATCCTCCACTCGATGGCTGGCCCAACTCTTTGGAACCATCTTCCAAGTGAGATAAGACTTGCGGAGTCCCTTCCAGAATTTAAAAAAACATCTTAAAACCTGGCTGTTTAAAGCTGCCTTTGGTGATTGCTGAGGTTATTGGTTTGTCCATCTTGCTCCTGTCATCTTTTTATTTATTATTATTACTTTGTTTGTACTATTTTTTTTTGGCAGTTCACCACCCAGAGTTCCTTTGGGAAAGTTGGGCATTATATAAATAAATAAATAAATAAATAAATAAATAAATAAATAAATAAATAAATAAAGTCATTTCTCAGTGTGCGTGAATCCCCATCTCAATATATAGTAAATTTTTGAGAAGATCCTTGCATTCATTATAGCTACTGAGCAAATACGTTTTCCTCTTCTTAAAACAAGCATCTCTTTTATCGCTGCTGTGAGTTTTTCAGGCTGTTTGGCCATGTTCTGGAAGGACCAAACAGCCCAAAAACCTCACAGTAACTACCAGATCCTGGCTGTGAAAGCCTTCGAGAAAGCATGTATTTTGTTGAATGGAATACTGCTAAAGAGGTTAGTCCTAGTTCTACTCCTGTGTGCTAGGTCTCAGGAATGGCTAGTATGTTAGCCTTCTCCTTGAGTTGTAACTGTGGTTACTGGCTGCTACTGTTGCATGGCAAAAGGCTGCTGAATCTCTTTGTGCAGTCAAGGCACTGGTCAAGGCAACATCAACTTGAGAGTTATGTTATGGGCATTGCATGGCGAGTAACAGTGTACGTGCTGTGCAAAATGGTAGGGATAGGACGAAATGCCAAAATGGTGTTTTGTTTCATTGTTCCGTTTCTTCCCCATTTTGTTTTGTTTGTTATGAAATGATTTTTTAAAAAAAAGTTTCATATTTCATTTTGTTTCATTTTGCTTTTTTTTACACTGTTGGGGCCATGGTCACAGATTTTTCTGCCACTGACCAGCTGGCCTGTGGTAAGGCCGTGGGCACTTTTTCCCATTTACCCTAGGCACTGACCAGCTGGGCCACAGGCTGGGTTGGCACTTTTTTTTAAAAAAAAATCTCCCACTGGTCAGCTGGCACACGGGACAGGTTGCCACATTTTTTCATCTCGCACCAACCAGCTGGCCTGCGGGATGGGTCAGCACATTTATTTATTTATTTATTATTTGTTATTTTTATCTCATGGTGACCAGATGGCCCGTGGGCCGGGCTGGCACATTTATTTATTTATTTATTTATTTATTTATTTATTTATTTATTTATTTATTTATTTATTTAAAAACTCTCATGCTGACCAGTTGGTCCATGGGCCGCATTGACACTTTTTATTTTTTATTTTTTTATTTTTTCTATCTCCCACCAAGCAGCTGGCCCACAGGCCGTCAGCGCTTTTTTTTTTTTTAACCCACGGAGGCAAGCCAGTTTACAGAGGGAAAAAAACAGTTCATTTTAACAAAAAAACCTGACAGTTTTGTTTCATCTGTAACTAAATGCTGCTTCATCAATTTGCTTCATTTCATTTAGTTATGCAATGAAACGACGAAACAGTATTTCGTTTTTCATTTTGTGCCCAACCCAACAAAATGGTAATCTAGGACTAATTTAGGAAAACTGTGCCTCCACTTTTACAGAAGAGGATTCTCTTGAGGGTATGAAATGAAAATGCAACATTATTAGGGTGCCATGCACACATACATACAGGGTATTTTTGCCCATATCTAATGATGATGATACATGTTTAGAATTGTATTAATCCTGATTCTCTGGTCCCAATATTTATCTTGTATGCATCCCTAGGTGCTTTTCTTGAGCATGTTTCAAATCCCATAATCCCAAATAGAATAGGAATGAGAAGCAGGTGTGTGTCTGTGCTGTCACATGGTAACTTCAGCCACCTGTTACACCCCTTTCTTTATCATAATTTATTATGTGGACAGCTGTTAGGAAGGCAGGAATCTCGTTGTCTGTAAACATTATTAACACTCTGCTTGGTTTGCTTGATAAATTGCCCTCTTATTTCGGTCTCAGAAAGACAGAAAGAGACCCAAAGCTCTGGTCTCAGTTGTTCCTTGAGAGATGTCCAGATGTTGTGAAAAGACCATGCCATAGCAATCACAAAGGTGTATTACAGGGGCAGCTGATCATCTTCTTTTAGTTCACTTTTAAATTCGAACCTTTTCCCCCCAAATACTACTACTAATTAAAAGGTAAAGGTCTCCCCCCCCGCACATGTGTGCTAGCCATGTCCGACTCTAGGGGTGGTGCTCATCTCCGTATTCAAGCCAAAGTGCCAGTGTTGTGCAACTCCATAGCCATGCGGCCAGCATGGCTGCAACCTTCTCGCTTTTTACAGCACTACCTATTTATCTACTTGCATTTACATGCTTTCAAACTACTAGGTTGGAAGGAGCTGGGTTTAACAGCAGGAGCTCACTCCACTACATGGCACCCGGGATTCAAACCACTGAGCTGCCAAATTCGCAACTGACAGTTTTCATTGCTCTAGCCCACTGAGCCACATTCTTAATCATGAAGAAAGAACTTAATGTCTTCAAATAACCATATGTGGAAAAAACAACATCGAACTGATGTTTCTATCCTGACCCAGGACTTCGGGCGATTAACTCCTGGAAGTTTGGGTTTGAATTTCTATATATTTCACCATGGGAGATTCTTAATAGGGTTGGCTTCTGAGAAACTTGTGATGTTTATAATTTGCATTGCAGGTAAGCAGAATGTGTCCCTCTCCATTCTGAGAGTATACATACTAGATGAATTGGGCCAGTGAAAGAACTGTGTTAACAGCGTTAACAGTGGTTCTCTTTTGGAAATTCAAAAAGTCACACTGTTGCTTCATATTCAGCATGGAAATAACTTAATTTAAAAATTTAAACATTTGAAATGCAGGAGAAAGCAAATTGAAATTGTTTCCAAAGTCTTGCAGAGCATGTTTGTTTGTTTGCTTGTCCTGCCCAATTAGTGCCAGAGACATTACTCAGGGCATCAAATAGATCAGAATGATATGTAAAACTACCTGATAAAAGATCTGATAAAAGATATAGACTATAAAATACAGTAATGCCTTGAATTACCAAATTAATCCTTTCCAATGCGATTTTCTTAACTCACAATTTTCTTATCTCAAAACTTGATTTCCTACAGAAGTCCATTGGAAATAGATTAATTTGTTCCATGTGGGAAATCACCCCAATGAAAAAAACATATTAAGAGGTATGCAAACAATAAAAGCTCAGTTCCCTACCTTTCAGCCACTTGAGAGTTATTAAGCTCCAAAGGGTGTGTGGAGTTACTTAACTGAAGGAGTGTGGATTGGCATGCGTTACGAATAGACAGCGGAAGCTGTAAATTAACCCTGTAATTGGGAAAGTGCACTGAACACACTCCTTCAATTAAGCAGCCCTGCACCTCCTTTGGAGCTTAATAACTCAATTCCCTGAACTCCAAAACTTCCCAAATTTCAGGGGGTTCCCTAAAACCTCTTGCAGAAGGTACCCCTGCCATTTGTATGCCTCAGATCAGTAATTCATTTTTAAAAATAGTTTTAAAAATATGCAATGAAAAAATCACTGACCCAAGGCACGCAAATGGCAGGGGTACCTTCTGCCAGAGGTTTTACGGAACCCCTTGCTATATGGAAAGGTTTGGGAATCAGGGAACTGAATTATGAAGCTCCAAAGGGGGTGTCCCTTGGAAAAAAAACCTTTCTAATTGGAATCAATGGGAAGCCGTGGCAGCACTATCACTCACCTGATCAGCTTCCAATTCCAATTGGAAAGGCTTTTGTTCCAAGGGACACCCCCTTTGGAGCTTTGAAACTCAGATCTGTGACCCCGCCCAAAACCTTTCCAAATTTCAGGGGATTACCTAAAATAGCGTGCTCCCCTGGGTCCTCTAAGGGGATCATATTTTTTCATTTTGTTTCATTTTGTAACAAAACTATTTTAAAATTCATTTTTGTATTGAAATGAAACAAAACTACTCTAGAAACAAAATGAATAGAACTGAAATGCTATTTTTTTGATTTTGTGCCCATCCCTACTTCCTACTTCGTACTTGCAGTGCTATAGTGGGGATGGCCAGTAGATGACAGTGTTGCAGTTGGAAATATTTTGTAACTCAAAAATAAGGGTTAAATGTTTGTAATTCAAAATTTTCCCATACCCATGGATTTTCCTTCATAATTCAAGTTTGTCTTAACTCAAGGCATTCCAAATTCAAGGCATTACTGTGCAGTGAGGGGCTAAAACAAGCACATCATCAGGAGGGCAAAAACTCAGCTAACAAAACTACACTGTGATAAGTCTATAAAAGGTTTGTGAGAATATCTCAATATTCATGTGTCTCCTGGAACCAAGGAGAGAATGGACTAACGGTACCTCAGATGGGATTGAAGTCCGAAGTGATGCAGTGACCTCTGAAAAGGCCTAGAATCATAGAGTGGGAAGAGACCTCAAGGGCCATCCAGTCCAACCCCTGGCCATGTAGGAACCTCCATCACAGTGCTCCCAACAATATGGGCATCTGGTCTCTGCTTAAAAACCTCCAAAGAAGGAGACTCCACCACCCTTTGTGGCAGCATATTCCACTGCCGAATAGCTCTAACTGTCATGAAGTTCTTCCTAATGTTTAAACTGAATCCCTTTTCCTGTAGTTTGAGACCATTGCCCTGCGTCCTAGTCTCTGATACCATGGAAAACAAACCAGACCCTTCTTCAATGTGACAGCCTTTCAAATATTTAAACATAACTATCATATCCACTCCCAGTCTTCTTTTTGTAAGGCTAAACATTCCCTGCTCCCTAAACCACTCCTTGTAAGACATTTCTTCCAGGCCCTCAGTCATCTTGGTCGCCCTCCTCTGGACCTGTTCAAGATTGGCAACATCCTTTTTAAATTGAGGTGCACAAAACTGGACACAGTACTCGAGATAGAGCAGAATAGAGTGGTACTATCACTTCCCTTTATCTAGACACTATGCTTCTGTTGATGCAACCAAAAATCGTGTTGGCTTTCTGGGCCACCACAGCATATGAGGCTGACTCATGTTCAATTTGTGGTCCATCAAGACTTCCAGATCCCTTTCACAGGTACTATTTTCCATAGAGATATCTTCCATCCTATATCTGTGTAATTCATTCTTTTTACCTAGATGCAGTACCGTACATTTCCCTCTGTTGAGCCCGATTTCGTTAGCTTTGAACAAGCACTCTAACCTGTCAAGGTCATTTTGGATTTTCATGCTATCATTTAGGGAATTAGCAACCCCACCCAATTTGGTATCATCTGCAAATTTGATCAGCCTACTCTCTGTTCCTCCCTCCAAGTCATTAGTAACGATATTGAATAATACTGGACCCAGAACAGAACCCTGAGGCACCCCACTAGTCACATCTCTCCAAGCTGAAGAGAAGCCATTAATGATCACCATTTGGGTGCAATCAACCAATTATGAATCCATCTGACAGTGGCACTATCTACTAACTTCTTTGCAAGTATACCATGGGGAACCTTATTGAAGGCCTTACTGAAATCTAGATGTTGAATTCGGAGTCCTCTGTGCAGGGTCTTCAAGCTGACCCTGCTCTTCTTGGTGCAGTTCATTTTCCTGGTTGATAAGGGAAAGAGGTTGGAATCTATTGTGCAGTTGCAAGCTGTCTGTCTGTTTCATAGTTCTTCCCTTTCTGACTGTGATGTTCCTCCAAGTATCCGTCTCCTGTCTTTGTGAAATGTCCTCATCCTGATTGAGATTCTCCTTGTTGCCATTGTTAACAAAGTTTTTCTGTGCTTCCTGCAGCAACCCCTCCTGCTCCCTAACATTTTGAAGATTGAAAATACAGGTTTTAGCTGCTTGATCTTGTCCTCCAACAGGACCAAAACTTTGAGCATGTGAATCCCGGCACCTGGTTTGGCAAAAAAATGAACATGCTGCAGATCAATATCTGCCCCATGACTCTCCATCCTGACTAACTGGTCAGTTACTTTAAAATGGAAGAAAGAAAAGAAAAAGAAAAAGATGGAAAAACCAATCGCCTCACTTAATTTTCTCTGCTACTGTCATTATTGGTAAATTATCAAGGAATTCACATTTCCCCTTTTTTGTTTAAATTCTTTTAAATTCCTGCTATCAGGTGTGCGCTTCTGGCAATACTAAGATACAGCCAAACTTCCAAGCCCTCGTTCTCTCAGGATTTTCCAAGCAGTCTGAAAACTCCTCCCCCAGGTAGCCTCTTTAAATCTTGCAAGAACAGTGGCACATTTTGGACCTCCATTGGGCTCGCTACCTGCAACAATGCATGAGGTAGAGGTGGGATGGGTAGATGTGTTGACGGAGAGGTGCTCAGCTAGGTAGCAAGGCCCTAAGGTCTTACGGGCTTTAAATGTTGACATAGGCACTTTGAACTTGGTCTCCAGTTTCCACTGAGCATAATAAATCTCTGCTGGTATAGTAATGTAAGATATGCAGTTTGCAACAGTCGTGCTCTTGCACATGTTATGGTATCCCTTGAGGAGACTCAGGTTCTTTTGGGGCAGGAACATATTGGATATGTTTTTCCTGTGCATGAAGAGGGAATGTCCAGTGGTTCATGCTACGGTGTGTTGTGTGAGCATTTGACTCAAAAAAACTGCAAACACGCTTGACTGTAATATTGAAATGTGTCTGGCTTGAACCAATTCAAACTACTATAAGGTGATAAAGTATCTGAATGGCATTTCATCTGAACAAACAAAATCCAGTGCCTGTCTAATATGAATCTGAGAGGAAGAAGGCTTTACTGTCTTAAATAGGTACTGAGATTTGGTGGCGTGCAAGCATATTTCAACACATTCAGTTACCTAATGGGATAATAAGTTTTGATAAATACCTCTCTGTTGTATCATTTGAAGGTGCTGATTATTATATGCTAAATGTAGGTGCACATATTCATTCTCCTGGCTTCTCCTAAAAAAGTTTTTTCTGACTGCACAAAGGAACAGGAGTGTATACAATAGTTTGAAATCTGCAAAGGGGGTGGGCAGAAGAAGGGGGCATTGTGATTCATTGCGGAAGATTCTTTATAGATCTGTAGTCTTTTCTTCTTTATAAACCACCTACGCTCAACAAAAAGAATGGGGTGTATGTGAACATGAATTATCAGTGGCATGTCTGCAGCTGTGTTGGAGGTCCCCAATGCACCAAGGTCTGGGCTTGCCAGACGGATGCACAAACAAGGAGGCAGATTCATAGGGCAGACCACCCACTGTCATTGTGCAGCACAAACTTGTTGAAAGTTCCTTGCATTCTTGTTTTGTTTTTGTTAAAGCTTTACTCTTTGCCTAGTATCTCAAGTTCAAGATTCAGAAATAAAACAAGGGATTCTGTGTAATGCTGCCCCATTAATTTTTAGTAAAGAAGCACAGAGCCTTGGATTTGATAGCCAGGCATCTTAAAGCCTATCTACACCATATGTTAAATATGCAGCATCAAGCTAATACTATATTTCTTTATGACATATAAATAATCAGACAGGGGCAGGAATGTGAATAGGACTGGTTCAGGGAGGGGGGATTTCAGCTGCATCCAAGCAGCTTGTGCTTCTAAGACATCCTATCTGAACAGAAAGAGCTGATAGATATCAGGGTGCTAGCTGGTGTCTCTGGGTTTTAATTTGCTTCCACAGGTCACCAAGCAGAGTGAAAAAAAAATCGGAAAAGTAGTACTAGGAGTTCATCCTGTTTGACACACACAGCCATCAAGTGAATTAGCTTTAAAGCCTACATAAGAACAGCCTTGCTGGAACAGGCCACAGCCCATCCACTCCAGCATTCTGTCTCACACAGTGGCTCACCATTTGCTTAAGGGTATTCCCAAGCAGATGTCTTCACCTGCTTATGATTCCCTGCAAATAGCATTGAGAGATATCCTGCCAACCTGGAGGTTGTTGTTAGGCACCCATAATGATAGCCATTGATACCCTTGATCTCCATGAACTTGTCCAATCCTTTCTTAAAGCTGTCAAGGCTGACAGCTGTCACCAATTCTTCTAGCAGGGAGTTCCATAGAGCAGTGATCCTCAGGGTGAAAAAAGTACTTTCTCTTATTTGTTTGAGATCTAGCACCCAAAAGTTTCACAGAGTGCCCCCTAGTTCTAGTGTTGTGTGATAAGGAAAACAGTTTTTCCTTATCTGCTTTGTCCACACCATGTATGGTTTTATAAACTTCAATCAGGCCACCTCTTAGGTGCCATCATTCAAGGGATGAGGCCCAGCCTTTGCAGCCACAGATGATAAGGAAGGTGTTCCAGTCCCCTAATCATTCTGGTTGCCCTCCTTTGCAATTTTTCCATTTCCATTGTAATTTGTTTTTGCCCCAACATGCATCACTCGTCACTTACTAACGTTGAAGCTCATTTGCCACTGGTTTGCCCACTCCCCCAGTGTCAAGAGAGTCCTCTGGAGCTCCTCACAATGGCTCTCAATCTTTACTACCCTGTATAATTTAGTGTTGTCGTCAACTTTGGCTACCTCACTATTTACTCCTACTTCTAGATCATTTATGAAGAGAATGAAAAGCAGGGGTCCCAGTACAGAACCTTGGGGGACTCCACGCTTTACCTACCTCCACTTGAAGAAGTGTCCATTTAGTGCTACCCCCTGTTTCCTGTCCATTAGCCAGTTGCTGATCCAGGACAAGACCTGTCCCTTGATTCCATGACTGGCAAGCCTAGACCCTGTTCTCTATCAGCTCCCAGCTGCTATCATTGCTCACTGCATCAGTGTGAAGGTGTTTGTGTATTGTACCAAAAGGAATGATGGGCTGAAGTATATGCATCAGTGTGTCACCAAATGCAAGACAGAAAGTGTATCACTCATAAGCCTTCCTATTGTATAAGGCCTGGCAGCCATGCAAATCCTTGAAAAAAGTTTTTCTTCCCACACTTTGTCTGTCCCGCCTATGTGACTTCAGAAGGATCTAACCATTGGTCTCATCTTTTCATCATGGAATCCTAGGCAATGGGAATCTGGATGATAGAATAAAAGAAAGGGACCTCCATTGGTGTATAACAGAAGGGGCACTGTTCCTTCAGCTGTCATTGGGGCATGCATTTCCCAGCATTCCTCTCCATTGGCTATGGTAGCTAAGGCTGATGGGAATCCCAGTCGAGAAGGTCACATTTTGTCCACAACAGTCTGTACAGTACAGGGTGAAATTCTGATAAGAGTTATTCATAAGCTAATTAAATTCAAAATGAACTCCAAACCTTTCAGTGAGCTTGCTTAGAAGTGTACGATTTGAAATATTTACATTCTTGTAGAAATATGTGCATCTACTGAAAATCAGATATAAGCCAGTTTCCCACATGGTAAAAATGCACTCAAGAGGGTAATCATCTAAGTGGTTTTTCTCTCATTGGCAGAGTACCTGTGACACCACAGGCCACATTTCACAAATGATGTGAAGATAGTTGCACAATGGATGCCCCACCAACGAGAAGAATCTAATTGTTCAATTACCCTTCTAGGGTGTGGATTTTACCGGCCTTAATATCAATGTAGGCTCCTGCTGGGCTTTTCCCGGATTGGGGCCGCTTTGTCTCCCCGGTAGCCGTTAGTTTGGCGCGAAAGAGGAGAGCACGTGATCCCTGGGCTGTGCAGGGATCAAAGCCCTTAAAAGGGCAGCCAGCACTCCAACCCTCCTCTTTCGTATTGAACTGCACCCTGCCCTCCCGCCCTCCCTTAGAGGTTATGAGAAAGAGATAATCTGGTTGCTTTGGGGCCGAATGGGAATTTTTGAATGGTACCAAGATTGGCTGCCGGGTACCAGTGTGTTTTTGCCCATTCCATTTTCATTGACCGTTAGGCAGGGCCACCTAGGTTTGCTTGGCGGGCAATGCAACTAAAATGGGGCCAAGACTGTGACGTCAAAACTGTAAATGCACCTTGGACAGGGAGCAGGGCAGCTGTACAATAGAGAATAACAAATATAATAACATCCTATAGGTAAACCCCAGAGAATGAAAGTAAATTAAAAGATCATAAAGTCACTGAGCTCGTACGGCTGCCCCAAGTAATATGCTGACCTAGTTTTGGCTGGGAGGGCTGCTTTCTTTGAACAGCACCCCTGTACTGGGTAACAACAGGGCGTCACACTAAAACAACACCTGTAGGCTAAAATATAAGTTGCACTATGGGAGGCCCATCCCTCGGCTATAACTATTTAGTTACAGTTGCAGTACAGTAAATAATAAAGTTATTCATAAAGTTATTAATAGAGTTGTGGACCGATTTAAAACCCAATTATCTGTGTGGACTCCTTATTTCGGGACTGGGGAGACAAAGCTTCATGTTTCTAATAGCAGTACTTCTTACAGATTTTTTTGGGCTACAAGTCCCATAATATTTTATTCTGGAAGTACTATTTGATAGACAGCTATATACAGTATAGTTTAACTAAGTGATCTTCCTATCCCTGCAAGCTGCTTTCTTTCTAATACAGATATAGAACATCAGACAAAATGTCAATACGTCTACTCTTTTTCAGTTCAAGTTTATGAACAAAATTCTGAGAGTTGTTTGCTTCTGTGGATGTGCTGTATGGCTTTTATTCCAGAAATGCATATCTCAGAAGATTTTACTTTTGTTTTATTCCATTATTCCTCAAAGAATTATACCTCACCTTTCCCAAGAACTTTCTATTAATAGTTCATGATGTTCTTCAGATCCCACAAACTGCTCTTTAGAGAAAACTGATTTTCAAACCAAGCTTGAGGGATTAAGGACGAGGACTCTTTAAAAGGATGTAACACCAGTGCTCCTGCCCTTTCCCCTGCTCCCAGGGATATCCTCCTTTGGGTGAACCGCCCTGAGTTCTCGCTCGGGAAATAGGCGCGGTATAAAAATCTGAAAATAAAATAAATAAATAAATAAATAAATGAAATATGTGACTTCTAATCTCCAGCCTACTTCATGGGTTTCATGCTTGTTCAGATAACTTGATGATTTAAAAAATTGACAGCAGGTGTTTTCTCCTTTTTATTGGTTCCTCCTCCTTTTCCTTGAACAGCAGCTTGATTTCTAGATATGTGCAAAAAAAAAAAATCTATTTCCATTCACAGACGTATTCAGTAGCATCTGTAGATCAAACTTTTGCTAAAGCACTAGAACAGGTGAGGATGGTGTGTGGCATGTTCCCAGAGCAGCTGGCATCTCTGCTTGCATGAATGAATGAGTCATCGCAGTTCTTATTCCACATTCGTTCATATCTTGGCAAGAAAAGAAAACGAAAAAGGCAAGTACAGTAAAGACTTCATGAAAAAGAAGTCCTTCGCCTAAAACCTTTGGTTATAGGATATAATGTGTATACAGTACATTTATAAAGGTATTCTAACTAGCAAACAACAATAATGTATATTGGATCTTTATCAAAAGTTTTAGGATAAAAATTGCCCACTCCTCATGGTATCCAAAACTACATGTTATAAAGATAGAGACCCGAGTTTCCTTGTTTATTTTTATTTTCGAAACTTGCCATGTACATCACAAGCCCACAGGGCTCTCAAAGCAGCTTACAGACATCACCATAAAGTTTTACCACCACAACCAACCTCAAATCAAAATGACAAAAACAGCTAGTGGAGATCTATATGTTGGCTTGACAACAGAAGTCTTTCCTTGGGTATGTGTTTCATACAGGGACAGTGTTTGATACAGACCTTTCCTTTCTCTTTGGAATGAAAATTCACTGTAGTATTTCAGCTCTGTGTGTAGCTCTGCTGAAGATGTTTCAGATTCAGGCAATGCAGATTCAAGTTCATCTCAGTGTTCAGCCATTAAGGTGTCTGGGTAGTTTTGAAGAAAAAAACCCAAATGTATTCTATTTCGTACCTAATTTAAGAGGTGTGTCACGTCCTGATACTAGGTTATTTTAAGTGTCTTCAAAATCTGCCTGAAACATGGCTGCTCTGAAAGCCCTGTTAGTCAAACACTTTGTTAGATCATTCACTGATTAGACACCCACAAGAGGAATCAGGCTGTGCAGTCAGGGTCACCCGCACACCCCCTGTGGGTCTGATTCACAGAACAGTATCCAAGCATGGTAAGTGCCGATTTCTAGCCACAATTCAACAGCCTGCTTTAATCATTAAAATTGTGGACTGAAGACTTTCTTCCCTTCCTACTCTCACTCCAGTCCCCAAGTGCATGGGGAGGGGGATTTGGGGGGGGGCTCTGGGCAATACTGGTGAAAGCATCAGGGTTAGGGATGGGCATGAGTTAAAAAATTAAATATAAAATTAATCAAGAAATAGCTTCCTAAACTCCCACAAACTTTGATGAAGACTGAATTTTAGACATCCAAGTTATACACCCACTGAGTGAGTTCCTCCATGAAAGTATATTTTAAAAGCTAACTTGGGGAAATCCAATTTTCAGCAAACTAAGAGGGATTGTAGAGGAGAGCCAGGGGAAGCTTCTCTTAAGTCTGGTGTCTCTACCTGCCTGCGGGGTTGTTTAAGCTTTTAAATGCAAGAATGAATCGACCAATTCATCAATTCATGAGAAACAAATGTAAATTCATTATTCATTTGTTTTCATTTTTTTACTTTGATGAATCACAAATTGAACTGAATTGCCATCTTTCTGATTTGAGCACATCTCTAATCAGGATCCCATGGAAGTACATAATTTCCATTAAAAGACAATTTTCCTCAGTGGTTGATAATTATTACGTTTGATTTTAGTTTTGTAATATTTTCATGCCCAGGGAAGGGGGAACTGATAACCCTTCAAATACTGTTGAGAAGCTCAGCTCCCATCTCTTCCATTTATTTCGTTGAGAAGCTCAGCTCCCATCTCTTCCATTTATTTATTTATTTATTTATTTATTTATTTATTTATTTATTTATTTTACATAATTTTTAACCACCCCACTACCCAATGGTCTCTGGGCAGCAATTAACATTGCCAGTGCTCAGAAATGATGGCATTTTTAGGCCAACAGCCTACATACAAAGCATCTTGTTCCTCATATGCTTAGCTGCAATCTCCTGAGTCTCATGATGGCCATTCCTCCTTTAAGATGGACTTCTGAAGGCATTATTAATTTTTTTTTTTTGGGGGGGGGGAGGCGTTCTTCAATGTAGAGATTAATGCTGCAGTGTGTTCCCCTTATTTTTGTTTCCACATCAAATACTTTTAATTAGCACAGACATTTTTTTAAACTAATCTTAAATAATGAAAATCCTCTTGGGAAATTACTCTGGCATATATTCAATGGCATACATTCATGCAGTGAATTCTGAAAAGTTAATAAACCACCACTTGTGGCCCTCATTGTGTGCAAGTAGCCTGAGTTGGTGTATCATGAGGGATCCATGTGACAACTCATTAACCAACATCAGTTACATAGTCACACTAACACAGGTGTAACTTGCCGATAGGATTCTAGCTAATAAAATGAAATATGTTGGCAGTTTAATCTTTGAAATCTGAAATCATTTCAAGATACATAATCTCATTCTTGTGGTGGGACCAGTGGCAGTAGCTTTTCAGACATTACTCCTCACCCTCTCACTGGTTAACGTTGCAAATGATGCATAGGATATCATAAAATTATACAGTTGGAAGAGACCTCAAGGGCCATCCAGTCCAACCCCCTGCCATTTAGTTACCCCTATCACAGGAATCCCGGCAGATGGCCATCCAGCCTCTGCTTAAAAACCTCCAGAGAAGGAGACTCCACCACCCTCCTTTGTGGCAGCATATTCCACTGCAGAACAGCTCTAACCATCATGAAGTTCTTCCGAATGTTTAAATGGAATCTCTTTTCCTGTAGTTTGATACCACTGCCCCAAGTCCTAGTCTCTGAAACCATGGAAAACTAACTTTTTCCCTCTTCAATATGACATCATTTCATATATTTAAACATGGCTATCATATCCCCTCTAAACCTTCTTTTTGTAAGGCTAAACATTTCCAGTTCCCTAAGACATTCCTCATAAGACATTTCCTCCAGACCTTCAACCATCCTGGTCTCCCTCCTCTGTACCTGCTTGAGGTTGACAACACAGAACTGAACACAGTACTCCAAGTGGGGTCTGACCAGAGCAGAATAGAGTAGTATTATCACTTCCCTTGATCTAGACCAGTGGTTCTCAACCTGTGGGTCCCCAGATGTTCCTGGACTGCAACTCCCAGAAGCCTCCATCACTCGGTGTGCTGGGAGGGATTTGTGGGAGTTGCAGTTCAGGAACATCTGGGGACCCACAGGTTGAGAACCACTGATCTAGACACTATGCTTCTCTTGATTCAACTAAGAATCACATTGGCTTTCCTGGCCGCCACATCACACTGCTGACTCATGTTCAATTTGTGGTCCACCAAGACTCCCAGATCCCTTTCACAGGTACTATTTTCCAGCCAGGTATCTCCCAACCTATATCTGTGCAATTCATTCTTTTTTTCTCATGTCTTATATATTTATTTTATTTTATTTTTTAATTTTTATTTAAAAACATATACAAATTACATAAAAAAGACAAACATCAACAACAGTGCACCCCTTCACCAACAGGATAACTCTTCATATTTACATTCGTCATCCTCCCCTCCAGAACAAAATTGATTGTTGCGCGGAAACCTTATCCTTATCCCGTACAAGCACATATTCAATGAATCTACCCCATATATCATAGAAAATATCTCTTTTTAACTTTTCTTTTTTAACCTTGAGAGAACAAGTCAATTTATCATTTAAAGCAATATTCCATACTTCATTATACCATTCTTCTAAACATAGTTCATATTTAGATTTCCAATTTCTAGCAATTATTAATCTAGCTGCTGTCAACAAATTTGTAATCAACTCTTTAGTTTTAACATCATAACTATGATCCACAAATATTGATAACAAAGCAATTTCAGATTTGGGCTCTATAGTCATTTCTAGTATGTCACTTAGTTCTTTAAAAATACATTTCCAAAATTTCTGTATCTTTTTACATTCCCACCACAAATGTATTGTATTGTATTGTTTATTTACGGTCATAGACCAAAAATACATGGTAATCAAATTCGAAAGACAACACCAATAATACAAATATAATTGGATAGATTAAAAGTTAATAACGTGTAGCCAAGGAAAATATTAATAGACATATAGTTGCAGAGGGTAATAATAAACAATTAATTATTCTAAATATTATATTAAAATATGAGAGGGTATTATATCATACACTGAAGAATTAGGGGATCAAATATTTGATGACAAAATCATCTTACGGGATGCCATGACTGCCACACAAAATCTGGCCATTATCATAGTTATATTTGTGTTTTTATCGGCTAGTAAATACTCAATATAAAATTTACTGGGTCTACCTGAAAACCTTTGAAAAATTGGATATAAAAGCTCTTTGCGTAGGTCCCTGTAAAAGCTGCAATACATAAGTACATGTTCCAGGGTTTCGACATCCCCACAGTCACAGGGGCATAAACGTAGATGATAGGGAACCCGTTGAAATCTTCCATCCAACAGTTTGGAGGGTAACACATTTAATCTGGCTAAGGTAAATGCCTTCCTGAATTTGGGGATAGCTATGTTGTTCAGATAGGGGGGGAGCATAAACACATCATTATATGTACTACTTGAGTGAGATAAAAGGCCCCGGTTCTGTTGGAGTTCAATGTCTCTGAGCCTTTGATGAATGGCAGTTCTGGCACTACTATAGCCCAGAGAAATAACATGCTTTACTGAAAAGCCGAGAGATCTACATTCATGTTCTAAGAACCGTTTCCACTTGGAATGAAATAAATCTGTAAGGATCAAAGGGGCCAAGCCGACAGGGAGAAAAAGAAATTTTAACCAAGTATTAAATAATTGCACTTTGGCTCGGAGACCCACAGAGGTTAGGCCAGCCTCCATTCGGATGGCAGTGTTAGAGACACATGGAGGTACCGCAAATATGGTTCTCAGAAATTTGGTTTGAATTCCCTCGAGGGAACTCAAGTTGGACTGGGCAAATAGTTGAGCACCATATAGCACATGGGCAAGCACTTTGGCCTTAAAAACCTGGAGAGCAGAGGGAATATGTTGGCCATCCTTAGAATAAAAGAATCTAAGTAAAACAGTAATGATTTTTCTAGAATTAATTATTACATTTCTAATATGGGGAAGCCAAGATCCAGAGGAGTGGAAAAGAGTACCTAGGTATTTAAAGCTAGAGACCTGCTCAATCCGATTACCATTAATGTACCAGTTATGTTTGATTCTTCTTCTAGTAAAGATCAATACCTTCGATTTAGAATAATTAATGATTAGTTGTTCATTGGCACAAAAGGAGTAAAGTGTTCTTAAAAGACGCCGTAAACCAATACTAGACAAGGATAATAAAACTGCGTCGTCTGCATATAAAAGAATTGAAATTGGGTGATAAGATAACTTAGGAGGGTGGAAGTTGGGGTTTGATAAGCTATCCACTATCCCATTAATATAAAAATTAAATAATAGGGGAGCTAAAATACAGCCTTGCTTAACACCCCTTAGAGAAGGGATTGAATTTGTTAAAGTTCCTGCTTTATTGCATACCACTTTCAGCCGTGTATTTTCATATAGGCGTCGCATCAACAGTAAAAGACGACGGTCAATGGAAGTGAGTTCAAATTTGCTCCAAAGACGCTCTCTGGGTACCAAATCGAAAGCAAATTTGAAGTCAATAAAGGCCGCATATAACGAGCCACCCTTGGGTGAGGCGTATTTATCTGCCAAATGCTGCAGAATAAGGGCTTGGTCGATAGTTGATCTACCGGAACGGAAGCCTGCTTGTTCATCCGCTAAAATATTATTTGTGCTAAACCAATCTGCTAATTTGTTATAAAGGAATCTCGCGTAAAGTTTACTGATTATGCTCAGCAGACTTATGGGACGATAATTGGCCGGATCATGTTTATTACCCTTTTTGTAAATGGGAATTATGATGGCCAGGCCCCAGTCCTCAGGTATTATACCAGTGCAATTAATCCACGAAAATAAGGAGGCTAAAACCGGGGCCCACCATTCAGGGTTAGCCTGGAGTAAGTCAGCAGAAATAAGGTCAGCACCAGGTGCTTTCCCAGATCTTTGTTGGTTAATTAAGGAAATAATTTCACCAGCTGAGACAGGAGGCCAGTTCACTAGAGATGCCAATTCCTCCTGAGGTAGCGTTTGATTGCAGGGCTCCGAGGTAAATCTATCTCTAAAATGTTTCTCCCAGACTGCAGGGGAAATACAGTAATCCTGGATGGAATAAGTATCTGACATACCCTCGGAGACAACTTTCCAAAAGGCGGTGGAATCCTTAAGTTGGGAAGCAGTAATTAGGCGTTTCCAATTCTCTGATTGCACCTGAGCTTTTTTCTTCTTCCTGATCAAGGCCTTGTAGTTCTGTTTTAGAGTGAACCAATTGGAAGGGATCTTAGCTAAATTCTGGTTCTTATAAGCCCAATAATTAGTGACTAAAATTCTTTTGGCGGCTTTACACTCATGATCAAACCAGGGTTTGGAATATCCGTGATAAACTGGCTTGGCCTCGCGGGGGACCTTAATTAGATACTGTTGAAGAGAGCCAATGAGTTCACCGTATACTTTGAGTAAAGAAGAATGTGAAGAAGCGGAAGTAATTGATTTGCCCAGATGCATAAAGGCCTCAGAGTGTAATAGATGATTTATAAGTTCACTCATTTTAGGTGACCATTTCGAGCAAACAGACCGTTTTTCAACTGTGTGTTCGATATGGCATATACTGTCAGTAAATATAGTTAAATCATTAATCTGAAACTTTAGAGTCAGGGGCAAATGATCACTTTCAAGCCGACAATCCACCTTAAAATCTCTAATAGAATCAACACAGTTACGAGAGACTATAATGTAATCTATAACAGATGCACCCATGGGGGATACAAAAGTATATTCACCCGGCCGGTCTCCCCAGCAGCTACCATTTAGGATGACCAAGTCCAGAATAACAATTGTGAGCATAAGGAGTAAACCAGCAAAATTGCAGATGAGATCTTTTGAGGACCTACTGTCAAAAATACAATCAATAGTTATATCCGGGGGAGCCATATTAAAACGTGCAAATGATAAAAGGTACCAATCTCATTATCACATTTCCAGCAAAGCTTAGAAAAATTTGCATTTATTTTATTCAGTTTCACTGGCGTCAAATACCATCTTAAACTTATTTTAAATAAATTTTCCTTTATTCTAACAGACACATTTTAGCCCAGTCTTCTTCTCTTATTTCTTTTTTAAAATCTTGTTCCCACAATAATTTCGATCCAAATCCTCCCCTATTTTCATTTAAATCCGAAATAATTTTATATAGTTTGCTAACAATACCTTTTACTACTATTTCCTTCTGAATATCCTCATACAACAATAAGAGTTGTTCATATTTTGTGTACTCTCTGCATTTATTATTTTTCTTTATCCAAGTATCAGTCCATTTCTTTAATTGTATAAAATTAAACCAAGATATATCCCTACCTTGGAGAATTTCCTTAATTTGTACTCTCCCTCTCATCTTGCCTATCCAGTCTTTCAATCTAATCACTTGTTTATCCCTAAATACTTCTTTGAAAACTTTCAAATTTATAGGGAAATTCTCCATGTCAGTTACAGATCTCAATGGTGAGTCTGAGGGACATATTTTTTTCTTATGTAAGTACCAAGCATTTAACATAGATCTAAGAAAGGGGTTATTAATCTCATTTAACTTTGATTTCTTAATAGTGCCAAATAAGTATTTTTCAATATCCTCCTTTATTTCCGATGATTCCATTTTCCACCATATTAATCTTTCTGGACTAAACACAATATCCCCAATAAACCTTATTTGATTTGCTAAATAATAATTTTTAACATTCAGTGAACCTATACCACCTTTATTTTGGGCCATATACCAATGTTTTTTGTTTATTCTAGCTTTTTTACCACTGTTACAATAGTTATTAATTAAATCTTGCCAAAATTTAAGGTCATCCTTACTTAGCTGTATTGGAAGCATCATAAAGAAAAAAAATTAACTTTGGTAAAATTTTCATTTTCATCAATGCAATCTTCCCAAACCAAGAAAGTTTTAGACTTGAATATTCTAACATTTTATTCTTAATTTCTTTCTTCACTGCAATTCATTCTTTTTACCTAGATGCAGTACCCTACATTTCCCTCTGTTGAACCCCATTCTGTTAGCTTTGGCCCAGCACTCTAATTTCTCAAGGTCATTTTGGATTTTCATCCTATCTTCTAGGGAAGTAACAAGTCCTCCCAATTTGGTATCAATTTGATATAATGATACACCAAAGCCTACTTAAGTGGCTACTTGCCAGCCTTACCATTAATGTAAATTCTGATTTTCTACCCTACCAAAACCAAGACACACAAACAAATCCTCAGGTTGGAAAGAAACCCCAGAGCATCAAAGCCCCTGGAAGTGGGGGGCATAGGAAATTTTTAATTACCAAAAATATTACGTTGTGAGAGTTTGTGGCACAACTTGCAAGGAAGAGGTAAAAAGGCTAGCTATGTGGGCTTTTCCTGAATTCCTTAACCTTTCTATATTATCAAGCATGACCTACAGTTTATCCTTATAGTAGTAAGGATTTCTGCCTGGGGACATTCCAAACTTCCAAGCCATGGTGAAGTATGGCTTCTGTAGACCCTTTCTCTCTGCATAAATGTACTGGAGAAGTCATACCAAATCAGATGGAGGATCTGTCCATAGCTGTCAAGTTTTCTCTGGCCCCAGCTGGGACAGGAGGGGGGAGGTGTAATGTGTACCCCACAAAGCACCCTCTTCCCCTCCCAGTTGCAACCACCCCAAACAAAGCACCCCTCCCCATCCCATTCCCCTTTGGTGCAGGGCTCCCAATCGGGAAAAACGATAGGGATACATGTGGGGAAGGGTGTAGAGGGTGGGCTAGAGTTGAGGATTCATCAGGGTGGTGTCAATCTTTTGTTATATTAATGTTAAGTTTATGGATTGTTTATTGTGCACATGTGGGGGTAACACAGATCAGAATTATAGAAGCTGGAATGTCAAAGGTATATGGGTAAAATATTAAAATTACAAAATATAATGTGGAAAGCCTGGGCTCTAAACTGAAAACAGGCAAAGTTCAGAGGATGATAAACAAAGGGCGTACTGATATAGTGTTTCTACAAGAAACTCATAAAAAAGAGAGGGAGAAAATGAACGTAAAGCTAAATGGATTGATAGTTATGAAAAATCATTTGGAAATTAAAAATCTAGAGGAGAGGCCATATTAATATCAAAGAATAGTGAGTTTAAAATAAATTTAATAAAAAATACCAAGAGGGTAGATAAATAATGTTATAAGGCAGATTTAGAGGAGAAGAAAGCACACTGGTAAATGTATGTGCACCAAATGAGAACCAGGAAAATATTTTTATTACAGTGTTAGAAGATGTGAATAAAATCTGCTTAGGCTATGTTATTATGGCTGGAAACTTTAATATGGTTATGAATAAAATTAAAGATAAGACAAAACTTCAAAAAATGAAATGGAATTGGGGCAAACAATGCTAAATGAATTAATTACTAACACTGATTTGAAGGACACATGGAGAATATTAAAAGGAGATGAAATAAAATTCTCATATTTCTCAGCAGTGCATAAAACGTTCTCCAGGATCGATTATATATTTGTTTCAAACAATTTGCTCTCATGAGTAAGCAATATAGATATAGAAACTATTAGACATGGGCACGGAGCGGCGAAATTCTCGTTTCCGTTTTCGGTTCTCGTTATCGTTACGTAACGGATAACGGTAACGAGAATTACTCCGCTCCAGCATGAACCCGAACTGAAAAAGAAAAATTGGGTCTGATTTTTCGTTGTCGTTCATGGCATCGCGGCGATCGCACGATGCCAAGCAGCATAGAAAAAAAGTTAAATAAAACCTCAATTCCCGGCCAAAAAAGCAGGCGAAAATATGCCTGCCTCAGTGAGGGCACCTATCAGAGAGGGGTGGTTTCTGGGGGGGGATCCCCGGCCTTCCCCCCCTCTCCTGTCCTGGGCTGCTGGTACCAGGCTGGGGGGGGCATCCTCGTTGTCTCCATTTGCCATGCGGTGGGGGGGATCCAAAATGGCGACTGCAATATTTATTTTTAAATCATGGTCCAAAAACCCACCAAAGCACCACAGAAACATTTGAAAATTAGGTATTCTAAATGCCTGATTTTTTATAGTAGCAGCAGTGGGTTTTTCTTGCAATAAAACGTCTCCATTGATTTTATTTTATTTTATTTTTATTTTTATTTTTTTACACCTGCGCAATGATGGGCTGGCCATGGGATGGGACCATGCAAATGTTTGGAACCATTCCACCAGTCGCATGGCCAGGTTTTGACTGAGACTTCTGGATGTGCCAGAGGGCATAAAAAGCCCACTAACCCTAACCCTAACCCTAACCCTAACCCTAACCCATACACCAGTACACTGTCCTTCTTAGTGGGTCAGAGGCACGCAGAGGTGCAGCCCACTAACCCACCCTAACCTTAACCGTAACCCTAAGTCTATCCCTTACCCTAACCCCAACCCTAACCCAGATCCGTACGCATTAGTACGCTTCCCTTCTTAGTGGGTCACAGGCACCCAGAGAGGTGCCTCCCAGCCAGAGCCCACTACCCCTACCCCTAACCTGTATGCCAGTACACCAGTATGCTTTCCTTCTTAGTGAGTCAGAGGCACCCAGAGAGGTGCCTCTGCCACTTACCCCCCAACCCTAACATAATGTATGGTACGCGGCGGCTACGTGAAATGCTTCCCTTCCCTTCCCTTCTTAGTGGGTCAGACGTCAGAGGCACCCAGAGAGGTGCCTCCCAGAGCCCACTTACCCCAACCCCAACCCCAACCCCAACAGAAACCACAAACGACAAAGAACAAACGGAAACGATCTGAAATGGACCCATCCCGACAAACGACAACTCGAAACATCATTTCTCCTGGTCTTGCCCATCTCTAGAAACTATACAAGTCTCTGGCAAAAATTAATATGGAATTTAATATAAAGCCTGACTACAGATAAGCAAAGAGTTGGAGAATTGAAACTAATATTTAGATTTAAAGAAGCTGTTGAGAATATGAATAAGAATTTAGAAGAGATATGGGAAATCGATGAGAAAGGAGGAGGTCAACCTGGAATGTTATGGGATACTATGAAGTGTAGCACATGCCCTAGGTATTAGTGAATGATGTAAATTAAAGAAACAGCAAGGAAATAGGAGTAGAGTTAGAAGAAGACATAAAGGAATTAGAAAAGCTATTCATTTTATCAAGGGACAATAGAATAATGAATGTGTTACAAGCTTTAAAAAGGGAACTAGAAGGAACACATTTAGAAAGTGTTCAAAGGAATTTAATATATGTGAAAGGAAGTATTTTGGATTAAGTAATAAAAATTCTAAGCTTTTAGCAAGACTTACTCAGGTAAAAAAAGTTAAAAACACAATAGGTACTATGTAAAATGAAAAAGGTATCAGATGAAACAAAATGAGGGAAAAATAAAAGCATTTCAAGAATTTTATAAGAAACTATATACTATGGGTAAGGCTCCCATAGAAAAAAAATGGCAACCTATGTATGAAATAATATGGGTAAGAAGATACAAAGCGAAGTAATGGGGAAAATGGAACAAGAAATAACTGATGAAGAAATAGTAGAGGTTGTAAATAGAGATGGGCACGACTTAGTGGTATTCCCGTTTCCGTTTCCGTTACTCGTATCCGTTACTCTACGGAAACGGTAACGGGAATTACTCTGCCAGAATTCGAGCTCGAACCGACGAACGAACAATTTGGTCTGATTTGTCATGCTCGTTACTTGCATCACGGTGATCACGCGATGCCAAGCGGCACAGAAAAAATGTTTTTAAAAGTTTAAAAAAAACCCGATTCCCGGCCCTAAAAGTAGGTGAAAACTGTCTGAGGGCACCTACCAGGCCAGAAGGGTGTTTTATTTGGGGGGGTTCCCCGCCCCCTCTCCTTGGCTATTGCTACTGCTGCGCTGCTGGTACCAGGCTGGGAGGGCGCATCCATTTGCCATGCAGTGCGGGGGATCCAAAATGGCGACCGCAATATTATTTTTTGAAATCGTTGCCCAAAACCCCACCAAAGCACCACAGAAACATGCGAAAATTAGCTATTTTAAATGCTTGAATTTTCACAGTAGCAGCAGTGGGTTTTTCTTGCAAAAAAAAAGTCTCCGTTGATTTTATTTTATTTTATTTTATTTTATTTTATTTTTTTACACCTGCACATTTGCAATGATGGGCTCGCCCATGGGAGTGGACCATACAAATTTTCCACCAATCGCATGGCCACTTGGCCAGGTTGACCACAGAGACTTCTGGGATGTGCCAATCGGGCATAAACAGCCCACCACTAATCGTAGCCCAAACCCGAACCCTAAGCCTAAGCCTAACCCATACGCCAGTACACTGTCCTTCTAAGTGGGTCAGAGAGGCACCCAGAGGTGCACCCCAATACTCACCCTAACCTCACCCGTAACTAGCCTAACCCTAGCCCTTGTGCTAACCCGTCTTAACCCTAAGCCAGATCTACTTGCATTGCACTACATGCAAGTACGTGAGACACAGTGGGTGCAAAGAGTCTGCCAGTCCGTCACTTGTGGCTCTGGCTGACTCCTGCAGCTCCCTCCAGGAGCCCGCTACCCCCCCAAACCAGTACTAATGACAACGAAAAAATGAAAAAAACGAACCGACTAATTTTTGTGAAATTTCGCGAAAAACGGAAACGAGCCGAAACGGACTGCCTCCGACACACGACAACTCGAAAACGTCATTTTCCCTAGTCGTGCCCATCTCTAGTTGTAAATAAACTAAAAAAAGCTAAAAACACCAGGTTCAGATGGATTAGGCCCAGAATTTTATAAGATGTTTAAGAATTTACTCTTACCAAAATTAAAGAATTTATTTAATAAAATATTAAAGGGGGTGAAATTCCAAAGTCATGGAAACACTCAATGATAGTATTAACTTTGAAACCAAATAAAGATCCTGCGAATATGGAATCCTATAGA
Organism: Phrynocephalus guinanensis; assembly: GCA_037367245.1. Classification (NCBI taxonomy): domain Eukaryota; kingdom Metazoa; phylum Chordata; class Lepidosauria; order Squamata; family Agamidae; genus Phrynocephalus; species Phrynocephalus guinanensis. The sequence continues at coordinate 86,261,196 of CM074741.1, read as the reverse complement.
CCAATTTCACTAATTAACTGAGATGCAAATTTTTTTACAGCAATTATAGCTAATAGGTTGAATGGATTCATAGATAAGTACATAAGTAAGGAACAAAATTGTTTTATAAAAGGCAGACAAATGGGAGATTTAATCCGTAGAGTACTTAATATAATTGATATAGTTAAAAAGAGAAAGATAAAAGCAGGTATACTATCATTGGACATTTTTAAAGCCTTTGATTTGGTGAGTTGGACAGTTTTAAAGATATTAATAAGAGAATTAGGGTTTGAAATATGTTTTAGAAACATTATACAGCAGCTATATTCTGAAAATACAGCTACAGTTTTAGTAAATGGTGGAATGACCAAGAATATAACTGTTCGTCGAGGAACAAAACAGGGATGCCCATTATCCCCAATATTGTATACTTGGTTAATAGAATTGTTAGCAAATACAATTAAAGAGGATACCAAAATAAAAATAATAGGGAAGACTAAAGAGATTAAGGTTAATCTATTTGCATGATATGATGTTAACAATTGAGGAACCAAAAATGCTCTAGATAACATTAAGGTACATTTGAAGGAATTTGAGGAGATCACGGGGTTGAAGATAAATCGGAATAAATCAGAATGCATGTTAATAAATTACAGTAACAGTGATAGAAGTAAAATGATGCAAAAAATGTGAAGGGAAGATTAAAAATACTATTAAATATTTGGGAATAAATATTACTTGGGAAATGCAAGAAAATGTCAAAACTAATCTAGATAATGTGAAGAAAAAAATTAAGGAGAACATTTGAGAATATAGTAGATTGAAAATATCATGGTTTGGAAGAGTGGCAATAGTAAAAATGAAGATTATCCCTAAATTAAACTTGCCTTTTTGGATGTTACCCTTAAGGATAGAGGATAAAGAATTTAAAGAACTACAGAATTTGATTAATAGAGACTGTAGTGAAAACAAAAGGGCAAGACAAGAATAAATAAAAAATTGTGGTATCTTCCACAAAAGAAGGGATGATTGGGTATTCCTGTTATTAATTTTCAGGAATTACGCTATATCTTTTGCATTTTTTATAATTACTCTTATTATTACAGTGGTTAAATATTTACCTATATTATATAGTTAATCAATTGAGACATGTTTCTGAAATTATAATAAATAGTGAGGGATTAATATGGAGTGATCTAGAATTTTATAGGATTTGGCATAATGTATTAAATATATTTTTAGTGTAAATTTAAAAGAAATGTTAAAATGTATTGATAATTCCTACTTAAATAATATGTTGGAATGTTGGACAAAGTATAAAAGAATACTAAGCCCAAAGGTTTCCCCATTGACAAGAGTAGTGGACTTACCCAATTTCCCAGAAAACTTGAAGATAAAAGTAAGTAACATTTTGACAGAACAGAGGGTAATTAAAATTAAAAAGTGGGTAAACACCTGTGATACAGTGAGAATAAAAGAAGTATCAAGGAAAGATAGTCGTATAAGCATAGGGCAGTTAGATAACTGGACTAAAGTTTGGATGAAAAAGAAAGGAAATGTAGGGCAATGTCTGAGTTTGAAGAAATTATTGAAAAAAGGAAAAGTTTGAAGATCAGTGTCAAAGAAAAGGTATAATAAGTGTAATATATAGAATGTTAGTTGAGGAGTATAAAACAATACTAAAACTGGTTTGGCAAGCAGATTTTAATGAAGAGATAAAGGAAGAAATTTGGAATACAATATGGAGGAAAGAATAATGAAAAATATGTCAGTAAGAATTAAGGAAAATTGCAACAAAGTTATTTGGAGATGGTATTTAACACCAGTAAAAAATCATGCAATGTATAAGGAGGTAACACCCTTGAGTTGCATGTGTAAGAAGAAAAAAGGAACCTGTTATCATATGTAGTGGTCTTGCGAAGAAAAACAAAAGGAACGGATAATAGTTCTGATGAAATAAAAGAATTAATATAGAAAGATTGTCCAAAGATAGCATTGCTAAACATAGTTAAAAATTGTCAAATAGAAAAAGAGGTAAATGATTTGATTATAATTATGGTAATATCTGCAAGATTAATAATGACAAAAATGGAAAAATAATAAGAATTTGAGTCTAGAGGAATGGTGTGATGAAATCTGGAGTTTAGCCATTAATGATAAACTGTCCTGTGAACTGAAAGTTATAAAAGGGATGTTAAAAGAGAATGTTTTTAATCAAATTTGGTATACATTTCTGGACAATGTGTTTCTAAAATGTAAGGGTTATTTTCCATCTGAAGAATTAATTCAGTTTTGGAAGGAGACAGGTTGTTTAAGATAAAACATGTAATTGTAGTGAATGAAATGTTATATAATGTTATACAGTATATTGTTATATAATCCTGATGGTGGAGGATAATTACGCACACTGTGCTGTGGGGGCATTGTTTACATTTTTAATTAAGAATATCCTTTCCCCCTCCCAGTTGCAAAAAAAAAACCAACCAACAAAAAACAAAGTGCCCCTCCCCATCCCATTCCCCTTCGGCGCAAGGCTCCCAATCGGGGGAAAAAACCAAAGGCAAGTTTTAAGGGATCATGGTCACAGTATCCCTGCCCCTATCACCTATTGAGCATGCTCGATCCTTTGAGCATGCTCAATAGCTATCCCCAACATGAGGGCGCCAATACAGCTATCCCTAACATGGCTGCCGCAATTTGTCATGAGGTCACATTATCTCCGCTCCACCACCTATCGACAATGCTTGATGCTTCGAGCATGTTCAATAGCTGCCCCCAACATGTTGGCACCCATGCAGCAACCCCTAACATGGCCACCACCACCCATGCCATTCAGAGGATTTTTTAAAAATTATAAAATCTGGGAGATTTATAAGAAAATACTATTACGGGATGATGGGGGGGGAGGTGCATAAAAAAACGTGATTTCCCGGCTAATATGGGAGACTTGACAGGTATGGGTCTGTCTCATCTATAGTCTCTCTGAACCATATCCAACTAGATTCCTTGGTGATTGTTTCCAGCCTGTTTGCTTCCTCATTTGGTTATTTGGACAGGACAGTTGAACATGTTGCAGCCTACCTCACAGAGTTTTGAAGGTAAGATGGTATAACCTCGTTCATGTTATTCTTGAGTGCCTCAGATGAGCGTGGTAACACATTTACACCATTGATGATTTGGATGTTTAGGGGTTATCTTTCAAACTTAGCATGCCATAGTGGCTTATAACATATTCAAATTAAAATGAATCAGCATAAAACACTACCTACAACCCTTAAACCTGTAATATGGATTATGTCATAGCAGTTGCAATTACAGTAAATGTTGTCAGCACAGTTTAGGCAAAAATGAATATATGTGTATTTCAGATCAAATTAAGTTAATAATTGTAGCCAGATGTTCACAAATTACATTTTATAACAAACCACTGAAGTAATACAGGAAAGTTTATAAGTCACAAACGGAGTCTGTGGATGTACACTGCATAGTCAAGGCTATCTATAACATGGTTAGCCATAACACTTAGAATTTTATTTTGAAAAAATAAGATGTGCCTCTAAAGACTGGGTTCAGTTGGGTTAGTGGACTACCTTTAGAAAATCAGAATGCACCATTAATAGGCCTTTGCCTGCACACCGGAGACTAGCATTTGATTATTATTTCCGTGCTGGAACGTCTGGAGCATTTATGCTCTGACAGTTATTCAGAGATGGAGATTCCTGGAGAAAATTATTTGTGTGGGTGGCATGTCAGATATAAGGAACCTAGGTAGACCTGTTCCACTTTTCCTCCTTAAGGCATAAAGATCAGATCTCATTAAACACTGTTTTAAAAGAGAGAGGCAGAAGAAAAGAGGTTTTTCAGTTTTGTTCTTTATTGGGAATAATGACAAATGTAGATTTAGCCATAATAAATTTACTTATTTCAAGAGATTTAACCATAAAGGCATAACATAGAAGACTATTAGTTACACAAGGTATGGAGGGCTAGGGAGCAAAGCTATTGATTATTTCTAGCAATTGAAAACTTTTTTTATATACATAGATGATTTAATAAAATAGTATTAATAACGAGCCTGCCTTCCATGCAGAACTGTAGCCAAAATGTCATTTTGAAATATTTTAATTGCATATTCAAAACTGCTGTTGGATATGCCAGAGCATTTAATTGGTTTTATGATTTTATTCATGTGGTTTCATTTATCAAACAGGATAGAGCTGTTATAATTACCAGTAACAGCAGCATATATTAATTTTTCCACATTATAATGCAAAGTGCTTCAGTACTATACTACACAATTGGAATACAGGAATAGTATAAGGGATAGCAGGGGGATATACCGTGTCCAAGCTTAACATTTGTTCAGTTTTTTTTTATTCATCTGCAGCACTGCTCTTTTGGTGTGAGAAACAAACTTAGGACACAATTCAGAAATGATGTCAAAATAGATGAAAAAATATAATTGCACATTTTAAAAACATTTACTTTTTTTCTTTTTGCAAACATAGCATCCTTAGCATAGAGAGCAAGCAAGATTGCTTGCTAGCTAGAGAGAAAAATGAAATAAACTACGTAAGATTTGGAATCAATGCACTTCCTGAACTGAGAGGGTGACTCCTATTTAAGGGTAGGGACTGTGAATCCATTCTGGGTTTCAGTCTGTACGTTAAAATCCAGTATTTCCTATCCTGGCATGCAAGATGTTAGCCATTAGCACTGTCTTTTTTCAATCTACAAAGTGGCTCTTTATCATAAGGTTGAGCTGGATTGATGATCTAGTGTACATTCAGCCATTTGTCTTAGGGCTAGAATTTCCTGTCCAGAAATGGAAGGACACCTTTTTGCCACAATGCATAACATGCACGATTCAACATAGGTGGAAAAGGGAGGAAATCATTTTTGGATGAGGGAACTGATCTCCTCTTCCATTTTTGCTACCTGCCATGCTTTTCCAGACAGTCTGTAGAGAGTGCATGCTACCTGCCATGCTTTAACAACAACAACAACAACAACAACAACAACAACAACAACAACAAATTTATGGATTAGCCCAAGAGGCCATATCAAATAAAGGTCTTCCAGTGCGAAAAGTACTTAACAATCAGTCTACCACACTCCCTTAGAAGAACCTATACCAGAGCGAGATTTGATCTATTGGAGTCCATGAATAGATATGGGTGCTTCCACAACTTACCCTATCAAGACAGATCCTGCATATGCAGTGCCACCCGCATAGAGGATACGGCTCACATTTTATTTGATTGTGAGCTTTATACAGCTCTAAGACAATCACATTTATCAAAATTGATGGTCAAAATTGCCCACTGGGACACAAACGTTCAGCTTGATTTCCTGCTCAAGAGTTCCAAGGTGCAGGTTGTCCGTGGTGTTGCTAATTTTGTACGTAAGGCTGGCAGGGTAAGATCCACCTTCATAGATCAAATTGGTGTTCCCTGTAGGGGAGATGCTGACATATGCCATGCTTTTCCAGACAGTCTCTAGAGAGCTGGTTTCTAAAGAACTGGATATCTTTACTTACCAAGAGTATAAGTGGTCTTCAGGCTTCTACAGTTCCTGCTGTGTGTTGTGCATACTTGAGTACAGTGTGGAAATTGGCCATCCATTTAGTCAGGATGACTGTAGTTGACTTGAGCATGTTGGTATTTTTAGTCTTACTTTTACCACACTGCTGTGTTGCTTAGTTAGTCTCTTATAATAGTGCACATTCTCTTCAAAATGATATTCAAGAGCAGGACCAAACCACAAAGTTAGCAATAATCTTATGCTATAACTACAGCTTCAGGCTGTGTTGAAAGCAACAGAACTGTTTTATGGGCTATGCATGGAAGTTTATGTACGACTGTTGGAAATATTGATTATTTCATGTAGAGCCTATCCAAAATCTGTAGATCATTTTTGGTTTTGTCTTAATTGAAAGCACCTTGGTTATTCACAAATAAGTATGCTGTCCAAATGTGAAAAAAATCTAGCTAGAAGGTGATTCCTGTAGGCTTGCAATTTTGAAATGTATACAAGATGTGGAATTGATCTAATGAAGTTTACCACTTTTTGGAATTTAAATCAAGATAAATTATTTGTTTATTGCCAAAATCCTGCATAGCTAATAAAAAGGAATGGGAAGCAGATTGCCCCAAGTTAAGAAATCAAAATACATATGATCATTTACATGCTGTATAGCTCCCATCCTAGGTACCATTAATTAAGGAACATTTAAACTTAAAACAATTCAACTCTAAAAGTTACGCTATTTGTATTACATCAGTATAGTTAGAAAAGAGTGTTTGGGACCAAGAGCTATCACAAATTTTCTGTTCCTGCACAATATGCATGACTCAGCAGCCCGACTCCATCATCTTAGATGCTAAATTGGCATAATGTTCATGTTCGGAATGAAATGAAATTGTTCTTTTTATCAAGCACATGTGTATGGAACTATTTTAATTTTTCAATTGCTCCATGCGAAAATTAAACTGATGCAACCAGTTCATTTAGAATAGTGGATCTAAAGCAATGCAGTAGTCAATCATGTTTTCAGGAACAGCTGCTTTGATATCTTACCATCTGTATTTATCTATCTATCTATCTATCTATCTATTTATTTATTTATTTATTTATTTATTTATTTATTTTCCTCATAATTGATCATTAATTTCACTGTGGGTCACTGTTGTTTTAGAATTGTAAGGAAAGTACAGGTGATAGAAATAGAGAATGACTCATTGGGATCCAGTCAAGGTTGTGTATACCAAAGAGAGGTATCACAGGACATCATAATACATGTGATTGGAAATGTTTGAGGAGACCATTATTTATGAACTGTCATGATCTCTGTCTTCTGTCGTAATGTACAAATAAGGTTTTAGTTTAATTCCTATATTAGTCCCAAATAGAGTAGAACTGTTGAAACCAATGAGAGTTACAAGAATTTTGACTAGCAAACCTCCTTTCATTTCAGTGGGTCTCCTTTAGTTGGACTAAAATTAAAATCAGCCCTATTTTTGCCATCTAGATGTACACATTCATCCAACAGTGTAAGACCGTTTTCAGCTCGAACATAGTATCAAAATAATATTTTGAGAGAAATACATACTGTAATTTAAATGTTCCTTAATTAATGAGACCTAGGATGGGAGCAAGATAAACATGTGAAGGTGACAGAGATGGGAAATCGGCTTTATATATGAATCTTCCATGTTGACACATATGAAGAAGCAGACAATATACTCCAGGAAAATTATGCTAGAAAGATGTGTCTGTGGGGGCAGGACCATCTGAAATCTCTTTGTTTGGGAACTTACGTGAAAGCAGGACAAAACTAACCAAAATTACTTTGTATGTTCCATTCTACAACTATAGAATATTGGCTCTGCTATCATTGGAAGTCAATTCCACTTTTCTAACTCTCATATTAAGCAGATAGTGTTATGTTTGTGGGATCCCAGGAATGCACACAGAAGTTCTTTTATTTTATTTTTTTAAAAAGCTCTCTAATCTCTTGAACAATTTAACATACCAGTTGAAGCAGGATCCAGTGCAAAGTTGAGGGTTTCTCAAATTTAAAAAAATCCTATTTTAAAAAATATTATTTATTTTACTCTTATTATTATTATTTTGTCAAATAGTAGTATCCTCTTTGTTTTAAGTCAGGCGCATAAAGGAGAACATTCCAGAGGATTGGAGCCAAGAAGATATTAATGGCTGCATTTGTCTATAGAGAATTTTAGTCTGCACATTCACACTGTATATATCATTCATATGTGTGTATATTTTTATGATGCACATATATTTATTGTCAGTGATGCTTTTTGTTAGCATAGCTTTAAACACCCAGTTGTGAATTAGCACAGATGCAACTCTTTTAGTAAACAAGAAACCTAACATTTTCCATATGCACTGTCATGTTCCATCCCTTCTAATATTCATATGTCATTAACATTCAATATTGGATTAATTTTGGTGTAATCTGAGAAATCTATGGTGAGAAACCTAACAATTTCTTGATTGAACTGATCATATCTGGTGCATAATAAACCTGAGCCAACCTGCTTTGAAAATTCTGTTTAATTCGCTAATATATACCAAATATTACCTTTTCCATTACTATCATTATAGGGTGAGCCTTCTGACATGGAAGTTCTCATCTTCAGCTGCAAGATTAAATTTGATCCACTAAACCTTTCTGGAACACACTGCTGGTTCATACATTCACTCGGATGAAGGATTTGTTATGACAAAGGAAGAAAATGTTGTGGGTTTACTGTGCACATCTATCTGCATGATACTGATACTGATTTGGGCAAGTTTTGCCTGTTTTTTATTTTTCTTTTCAAATGAAGGGAAAGGCAATAATAAAAAAAACATGGCATCTGGGCATAAGGCTCATATATGATTACATGTACATCATGGATGCCAACTCCCACACATGTCTGGTTCCTTCTCCTGGTGAGTATGTGAAGCAGCTTGTAGTGTTTTTTTGAAATGCCATCCTTTTCCAAATGATTAGTTTCAAAAGAAAAGAAAAAGAAAAAAAAAGACTGGGAATGGAAGACCTCAGTTTACCCACAAATTGTTAAACGTGATGGTATTTGAATGCATGCAACTTTTATACTGTCAAACTATCCCATGAGACTCATATCAAGCAGTGATCTTGATATGGAGAATATTAACTGGGACAGCTTCTTGAACAATATGTTATACATTGTTTTTTTTATTACAAATTGAAATTTTGAACCTCCTCTCTCTCTCTTCTTAATTTGAATATTAAAATATATTAAGACCTGGTAATCTCATTAAAGAATATAGGATTGTGCCTATGTTTGCAAGCATACAATGCTGAATGAATAGCAGGTCAAAGGAATTTTAAACCTAGTTGCATTCAGCCTACCACTCCCCACCTTTTAAATGGCAACATTAAATATACAGTACATACATGATCTGCGAACAAGCCCTGTTAATCTCCTAGTTTCTAGAGGCAAAGATGATATATTTTAGACAGATGTGTGGAAAAAGTTTTATGCTTATGCCAGTAAAGAAACAACTAGGCAGGCAGCAGTAGGATATGAATAGATGCATCCTCTCCCTGACTTACTGTATATTGTTTTGATTAGCATCAAAGTCATTTCTGACTTACAGCAGCCCTAAAATGTAATGACCTCCAAAAATGCTATTATTAACAGTCCTGCTCAGACTTTCCAAACTGAAGTCAGTAGCTTCTTTTATAGAGTCAATGCAACTCTTATTAGGTTTTCCCTTTTGCCAACCAATGGTGTATTTAAATAAGTTGGTGTATTTTTATGTCTGCACAAATGTTTGCACTTCAAGCCCCCATAGCTTTCCTCTTTCAAAGGTAGGCAAAAGGGAAAATCTTTTGCCTACCATTATGGTCTTTTCCAATGAGACTTCTTGTCTTGTGCTGTATCTATGCTGCAATAGTCCAAGTTTAGCCATTTTGCTTCTAATGAGAATTGAAGCTTACTTTGCTCCAGCACCTACTATCTAGTGGTACAATCCATGACGATCTCAGCCAAAACCCATTCTGAAAGAATCAGGTCCCCACCCCTTTGTCCAGTTTTTACATCCACACATAATACCTGGAAATACTCTCATAAACAGTGTCTGAGCTCTTGGCCTTGGTTTTCACATGTCACATCCTTATCCTTAAGAGTATTTTCAAAGCCATATGTAACTTCCATTCCAAGTCTCAGTCTTCTTGGCTGCAGGCTTCATTTGGATTGATGGCTGAAACAAAATACAGAAAATCTTGTGAGAGTTTCAGTCTCTCTAGCTTAAAATACTTCTATTGGTATTTTGATTATTTCTTCCAATTACTTTGAGAGCAGTTTTTGCTTCACTTTCTAAAACTTTCAGTTTTTCATTAACAGATTCATCTTGAAAGGGTATTCTGTCCTTACTGTTCTGTAGATTTCTCCCAATTGTCTTTCCTCTCCTGTTTGAATAATGTTTCCCTGTTGATAAGTTAGCATCCCTAATCTATATTTTACTATCCCTTAGATTTCTTGGATTTATTTATTTATTTATATATTTTACAGCTTATATACCGTGCCATCTTCCCGAAGGAACTCTGGGCGGTTCACAGCAAACAAATAACAATCAAAATATAACAAATAAGCAGATAATAAAATCCATTTAGAAAACATAGTAACAAAAAAACTTAAGAAAAGAAACATGGGGCAGATGGCGGACCAAGAGAAATAATAAAATAAAATAAAATAAAATAAAATAAAAAATATTAAGAGTCACCAAACGCCTCCTGGAAAAGCAGGGTTTTTAAAGCTTTCCTAAAGGCCGGCAGGGACTCTGCAAGGCGCACTTCACTAGGGAGGTGGTTCCATAGTGTAGGGCCAGCCACAGAGAAGGCTCGGTTATGAGTAGACGTTTTCTGAGCCTTCCTGGGTATGGCCACCCGCAGCAAGTGCGCCCGCGACATCCTTCTTGTGGAAGAAAACACACCTTTTTTTTGTTCTCTCTCTTTGTAGTGATTAATGTTCTTGTTCTCTTTGTTTCTGGGTCCAAGTCACTGTAAAGTTAAATATAGGATTCTGACCCTATTTCTATAACCTTTTACTTCTGCTTCTCATCTGTTTCTGAAAGTTAAAAGAATTTTGCCAACTCTCCATTGAAGCTTTTGTTTTCTTTAGATTACAGGAATCATCTTTTTGCATTCTTTCCAGACAGTACCTTTGATTTTACTGCATATATCGTTTGGTTTATGATCTGGTTTATATTTACATTCAAAATGATGGTACCACACTGCATTATTTTTGCAAAGAAAATAGAGAATTCTCATTATCTGTAGCCAATTATAGAGAACATTTGGTATCTATATTGACCATCTACTGGTGTCCACATACAAATCATATGTTCAGAAGCCAGAAACATGTACTTGCAATATACACCTTGTTGGCTTCACATAATTCTATCAATCATTCTCCTAGAGACTTAACTTATGACTCCCAGGCCAAATTGTCAGTTTTGTTGTGCTTTATTTCCTACCTTTACATTCTAGTCACTCATATATTCCAGTATTCCTTATTTGGAAGCATGTTTAATTCCCTCCTCCTGTTGCTGCTGCTACATGCTTTCAAAACAGAAGCAACTTACATTGGCTCTAACAGAACTTTCAAGGTAAGAGAGATATTTAAGGAGTGGTGTTACTAGTTTCACTCCTCTGGTCAGCTTCCATGGCTGAATGAGAAATTGACCCCTGTTCTTCAGAGTCCTGGTCCTTATACACCATGCTGGGAACTCAGTTTCCTCCTAGATACCTGCATAAATGTTTTCTTCAGCATCTGTATTTGGACATAGATTTGAAGAACAGATACGTTGATAGTTTTTTTTAATAAACAATTGATATTGTTTAAGCAGACTTTGCTTTATAATTCCAGGTACCTCTGTGCAACACACCCCAATCTTCAAATACCTATAATCCAATTTATTTTGATTCTGTCATTTCCAGAGTATATATTGAGGTGTCTTGTTCCAATCCACATTAATGAGCCTACCCTAAACATTACAATCTTTAAATATTGCATTTCTTGTTTCATGCTCTCAGGGTGACTTTGGTTCATTTGTCTTACATTCGTTGTAGAGATGGGCATGAAACAATGTTTTTTTCATTTCATTTTTCATTTTTCATTTTGTTTCAGAATTAAATGAAAAATGAATTGATTTTTAAAGAAAAATGAAATGAAAAAAAAAACATTCAGTTCATTTCCTTTCATTTTTTCCCCCTCCCATCGGGTGCATCTTTAAAAGGTCCCACCTGAGTGGTCACTCCTGCCAACGAGCCCCCATGGGGAGGGCTTCTGAGGGGGTAGGGAGGCTTTCCAGTGCCCAGCATGGCCGCTGCCACTGCTACCGCCACCGCCAAGCCCCCCACGGGGAAGACTTCTAAGGGGGTGTGGAGACTTCCTTGTGCCCAGCACTGCCACTGCCACTGAGGAGCCCCCCCATGGGGAGGGCTTCCGAGGTGGCAGGGAGGCCTTCCATGCCCACTAAGGAAACCAAGGCAACAGAAAGACCTTCCAGCACCACTAAGGAAACCAGCTGGGAAGGGTGAGTGATGCCAGCATGATGCCCCACTGCTGCTGCTGCTGGAGCCCCACTAGAGCCCAGTAGCCACCTGATCCCATAAGAGGAAGGGGTGAGTACAAGTTTTAAAAGCCCATACTCCCCCCCATGTGCCCAATTGGGGGGAAGCACAGACTTTATAAACTTTTTTCCACCACCGAAGCAAACACCAATGGCCACCGTCGGTGCTAGCTTCGGTGGCTAAAAAAAGTTTTAAAAGCCTGCACTCCCCCATTGGGCGCTTTACAAAAAAACAAAAAATGAAAAATGAAAAAATGAAACTTTTAAAAAAATAATTTCGAAATGAAAAGGAACAAGGGGAAATGAAACAAAAAATGAAACAAATTAGGATTTTACCATTTCGCACCCATATTTAATTCGTTGCTCATTTCTGTATGTCCTGCAGCTTTGAACTTTATTTTTGCTTTTCTGCATATCAACAGTCAGACACCCTTATTGCTTTAATCCAGTTTATTTATTTCTTGATTGAGTGCCTTCTGCCTGTGAGACTTTCCTTCCTGTACTCTTCTTTCTTTTCTAATTGTCCCACTACAGTTTTGAGATATAAATATCCAGGAGTTGTTTACCATTGCTTTCTTCTACAAACACGAAGTGTAGTAATAGTTAAGGCTCAGTGCTATCACTGATGAAAGACAGCATCACCTTCCACTATTTGATTGTAAGCCGCCCAGAGACCTTTGGGTAGTGGGTGGCATATAAGTTGAATAAATAAATAAATAAATAAATAAATATTGTTTGTTCCCCAGAGCTGCTCTCCAAGGATTTCTCGAAGGATTTTTCTGTCTCCATCAGTATCAGCACTTTAAATTCTCTTTTGCTAATGTGATGTTTATGTCTTTAAAATGTGTATTCATCTTAGACTGAGGCCACTGTTTGACTATTCTACTTGAGATGACCCAGCTAAGACACGAGGTTCCTAACAGAATCTAGCATCCTGACATCATTGCTGTCGTACATTGCTTTTTTTTAAAATAATATGTGGTCTTGGATATTTTGTGAATTCTGATTTCTCTGGTTCTATTCTGGTCTGCTCCCAAATAATGCATGACTTTCTTATATAATCTGACTGCATTTTCATTGACAAGATGCAGGCATGCGTTACTTGGTTATGCCCCCACACTTTATTGTCAGCTACGGCAAGCTACACAAACATTACACAAATACCAAGAGATTTCAGGCGACTGAACAATTAAAACAATTTTAAAAATTACCGTATATACTTGAGTATAAGTCAACCCAAGTATAAGTTGAGGCCCCTAATTTAACCCCCCAAAACTGGGGAAATGTATTGACTCGAGTATAAGTCTAGGGTAGGAAATGCAGCAGGGCCTGGCAGCTCTTCCTTTGTGAGCTGGGGGAGAGGTGTGTGATGTTTAAAATAACTTTTAGCCACTGATGCAAGTGCTTGCTTGGGTCAGTGGCTAAAAATCATTTTAAACATTGTGTGCTGCTCCCCTGTGATGCAGGCGGGGTCATGAGAAGTGGCATGCAATGTTTAAAATGACTTTTAGCCACAGATGACTTGCCTCAGTGGCTAAAAGTATTGACCCGAATATAAGCCGAGGGCCCCTTTTTCAGCCCAAAATTAGGGCTGAAAAACTAGGCTTATATTCGAGTGTATATGGTAGTTAAAATTGTTTATCATCTCTTATGATTTACCATAAAGGTAAAATGTTTAGTATTCTAACATTTTTTCTCATTACAACTGGCCCTGATTGATCAGTTGACCATTCAAACTTAATATGGCATTTCAATACTAGTGAAAATTAGGGTTTCCTAGGGTACACAAGTCATTTTGACCATGTAACACTGGTGAATTATGTGTTAATCAGCTTAACTGAAGAAACATAAATTATTTGTTATTAATAATACTGCTATGACTAAATAATTTTTCATGGGTAACACTATTGATTAAAATTTTATGAAGAATAAGCTTTTTATTTATTTATTTTTATCTGCCTTTAGGTGTGTAGTTAAGGCTTGTCATTAATTATAATCTGCAATTCACTGATCAATCAGTGTAATTATTTTAAGTAATTAAACATTAAGATCCTATGTAAAAATAACTTTGATTTAAGTTTCTCCTTCAGAAAGACATTTTAGTCGTGCCTAAAATCCTGTATTTTTCACCCCGTAAGACACATTGGGCCATAAGACGCACCTAGTTTTTAGAGGCATGTATGTGTTAAAAAATACTCACACGTACATACTGCATCCATCTGGTGGCCTCTGCAGTGAAGGCAGCTGGATGTCAAAAAGCTAAAGCCAAGATCAAAGCAGCAAAGCGGACGGAGAAGCCTTCCCTTTCTCCTTTGCTGCCTTCCACTTTCAGGCACCCAAAGCCCAGCTGATTGTCAAGGCAGCAAAGTGGAGGGGGAGAATCCTACCCCCCCCCAATTAGCTGCCTTCAGCTTGGGAGCTCCCCAAAAGGAGGTGAGTGGCGGGGATGCGACCCACCTCCTTTTGGGGTGCACCCAATCAAGGCAACAAAGCGAAGGAGCAGGAAGAGGAGACCCTTTTCAGGGGGGAAAGGGTGTCTTTATAAGTCAAAAAATACGGTAATTGAAATAGGCTGTCTCATCAGACTTTGTTCAATTGTGCTTTCTCTCCATCCTTCCAATTCTGACAGTCACTTTTGTGACTGAGTAGGGCTATTTTCTGCATTTAAATTTTGGTAAATTCTTTAAAAATGAATAGGAACAAAAGTTCTGCTAATCAAAAGCAATAGTTACTGTTTTTTCCACCATACCAAAGACCACATTGTATTGCCTGCCATACCAATCCTAAAGATGAGGACGCCATCTGAAAAAAGTGGAGGGAGTCAAACTGACTTAGTACTAAAGTTATATGTGTCTGTCTGCACACACAATTCTGACTAGGAAAAAAATGTGAATGCACACAAATAGACTGGAGAACTGAAAAGTAGGGTATATCAACTAACCGCCTTCTTAAAATTTCAGGCAAAAATCAAAGAAAAACAAACCAAAACAAAAGACATAAAACATGTGACACCTTAATAAGACTAACTTTCATATTTTAATGTAACGTTTCGTGGACACATCCACTTTTTCAGACATATAGCAGCAGAATGAGTTATATAATATAATATGTGATAGGATATACACTTCATACCAAATATTCATTGGCTGTAGTATTTGCATGAAAAGTGTCCCATTCGATGGAGGCAGCTGCTTGCAGGTGGCATGTGGTGCAGATAGGACAGCTATAGAAATATACTATTAAAAATAATCCATTCTGCAACTAATTAAAACACCAAATAAAGTTTTGAATTCGTCTGTCAACAAATTTGGATAACCTTGAGGATTTCAAATACAGTATGACTGCCGTATCCATGTGGGATCAGTTTTGGGGACTCACGTGGATAGAGAAATTCATGGATAAGAGCAAACACACTTATCTGAGGATAATAGTGGCTAAAAGAGTGGTGGAGTGCCAGGAAAATTCAAATTCAAAAACTTTATTACAGTCAACAGGATACAGTATAATAAATAGCAATAAAATAAAGAAAATATAGAATATAGAATATAAAAAATATTATATATAAAATATATAATATAAAAACTGCCCACAAATCCATCCTGACCATCACGAAGCTATACCTTATTAATATCTAAGGAATTAGTGATGCCAATGAGCCAGAGAGGAAGATCGAAATAGATATATATATAAAAGACATCAGAGTACATATAAACAAACTGTTCCATGCACATAAGACATTCCACATTTGTGATTAATCAAGAGTTGTTGATAGTTAGCGGGCTATGTATCATGATACTTTTAATTAATTGGTAACGCTGGTCATTGTCCTGTGGATTTTGATCGCTGTGGCGCAGAACCTGGCCATGCTATATGTTATAGAAAAATTAATATCTGATAGAAGTAACTGAGTATAATAATGACCAGAATGTCCCGGATATTTATAGAGTATTGGAGATATAAGCTTAGCCCAGGTATCTTTATAAAAGGAACAGTGAAGAAGTACATGTTCTGTTGACTCAATATCTCCGGAGTCACAGGGACATAGCCTCTCCGAATAGGGAGATCTCCGATATCATCCCTCAAGGACAGCAGAAGGGAGGGCATGACATCGGGCCAAGGTAAAGGCCCTCCGGTGAGTGGGTATCTCAAGTTTGGCTAAGTATCTCATTGGGGAAGATAGATACCTGCAGGAGTCATTAATAATAAAACCAGGGGAGCTAGCTAGATCCATTTGTCGTTCTGAGTCAGTAACCCGCTGCTTAATAAGCGTTTTGGCCTGATCATAGTTCATGATAAAAAGGAGGTTTTGGGACAGGCCGAGTGCCAGGAAAAAGCTTTTGCCCCAGACAGCCCCCAAACTCTGGCCAGTGGTGGCAGTGAGGAGGAGGGGAAAGAAAACTTTCTGAGGCTGAGCCCTTCTCTCAACCGCTGGTGGCAGCCAGCCACCCTCTTTGCCACTGGATTTGGCGGCCAGCCTGTGGGGCCAGGGGTGGCGACAGAAGCGGCAAGGAGGGCTCAACATTGGTACATTTTCATCCCCTCCCTCCTCACTACTACCTACAGGCAACCACCCTCTTCACTGCTGAGCTCAGTGGATGGCCTGTGGGGGCGGCAGCTGTGGTAGCAAGGGGGGGGGAGAAAACTTACTGATGCTGATCTCTCCTCGATGCATGCCAGCCACCCTCCAGAGGGGTGGGGTGGGGAGTTAAGTGAACCCGCCTGGCCAACCAGCCTTTGATCTTACCGCTGGCGTCCTGGATGGAGGACCGGAAGTTTGAGCTCGAGTGGAAAGTTCAAAACTTCCAGTCTTCCTCCCATGACCTGGGTGGGAAGTTCAAAGGCTGGTTGGCCATGCAGATCCTCTTAAGTCCCCACCCCACCCCTTTAAAGGGCAGCTGGAGTGCGGTGAGGAGGGCTCAGCATCAGTAATTATTTTTCCCTTTTAACTCCTCCTCACCACTGGGCTCAGACCTTCAGTTATCTGTAAGTGAAAAAACACCTAAGGAACAATAGTAAGAGATCTATAAACAAAGAAACAAACTAGAACAGTGGCATAATGCACAAAACAAGTATCTTTTTTCTTGGTGAAGTTAAGCACAGAGAAAGAGAGAGGGGAAGAAAAAGAAAATTGGTTACACACAATCTGCCTAATGTTTCTTTATAAAAAGCCATGCAATAAGGCAGAAATTTTAGGTCATACTCTGCAGAAAAATTGAGCTTGCACCTTGCACAGACGTTAGAGTTAGCAGTGCAAAACATCTCATAAAGAAAAGCAGCCCATATGTCAGACTCTTTTAAGCAAGAAGAAAAATGATGACCCATTTCATACCTTAGTGCAAGAACAAGAAAAGTAGGGATTAACATCCTTAAATGGGCAAGGAGATCCATTGTGGTGGCTTATGGAATAGAGTGACTGGAAACGGGGGAAGAGTCAAATAAATAAGCCTGTCAAAATAACCATGTTATTGTCTGGGTAACTCATTTCCAGGCTTACAAGGAGCCGCTTTACACTGTCCCCAACACATGATCCAGGAACAGCTGTGGAGAAATTAAAAATGGTAATTTTATTTGGATTGAACCCAGAACATTGAACTTTCCTATGCAGGAGTTTAGTCTGATCAAGAGCAGAATGAAAGAACAGAATGCTCTTTTGAGACAAATTGTAAAACTGTTTTGGAGCACAAGCTGATGCTAAGTTTACCTGCTTCACCTCTGACGTTATGTAACATCACTGCTGGGAGAGGTTGTCCAGAGCTTTGGAGTTTGGTGCCGCTAATATTCAGATGACACTCTATCTCTCCTTGCCATCTTAATCTGGGGAAGCTATTTTGGCTTCATATCAGTTATGGTACAGTATCAGAAATATTTTGGCAGTGGCCAGGAGTTCATTCTCACAGTTAACATAAAACCAACGTGCCAGCTGCACCTCTTTCTAGATAACCCTGATCTGGCCACTCTGATGATAGTTCCACCACCATGACAGATGCACATGATGGGGACTAAAGGAGAGGGTTTTTTCTCAGACTTCCTCTCAGACTTACCACAGGAAGCCAGGGAAGCCCCATATTTACTGTCCTTCTGCAAGCAGGTGAACACTTTTCTCTTATGGCAACCTTGCCTTCAGTAAGTGGCTAAGTGAGTTTGTTAAAAGAACTGTTGTGCCTCACGGCTTGGAATGTGGCTTTGGTATTATTTTTGTTTACTGTGTTGTAGTGTGCTATTTGCCTCTTACTGCTTTAGCTTTGAATGTTAATGCATTTAATTATGTATGCCCCTGGATCCTTTTTAAAGAAAAAGGTGGGGTCTGCATGTAGCATGTTTGTACACACACACACACACACACACACACACACACACACACACACACACACACACACACACACACACACACACACACACACACACACACACACACACACACACACATACATACATACATACATACATACATACATACATGCATGCATACGTACGTACATGAATTAATTTAATTTCACAGATATCTACTGAATGGAAATGTAATTTTTGAAGCAACAAGGAAGAACATATTCATATGGGGAGTGCAACAAAGGAGAACATGGATGAAACTACCTGTGCCTTTGTGAAGGAGAAACCATTATTTAGCTGTGGCCACAGCTGACTGTATTTTGCTCTGAGAAGATTTGTGGTCTGAGACCCCCTGCAGTTATTTTAATGAAGCAGATAAATCTGAAAAAGATTAACTTGCCAAATGTTGGATTCTACGCTAAGCAGTGGTTTCCACTTTTATTGTTATATTTTGTGCCATGTGTTCTTTGGCATTAATGACTCAGAGATTATCAGTGTTGTAGCTAATGTACCTCTGGTCTGGACTTCATGATTGGCCTCATTAGCCCGGTCGATGTTATGTTATGTCTGTAGGAGGAATAGGCCTTTAAATGTGGGATGACATGTAAACATTCAGTAGGTGAGTGCTAAACCCATAAGATTGTTTTGCAGCTGGACATGCTGACCTCTCTTTTAGGCAGCTATTAAAGGCCCAGGAGCACCCTTCAGGGCTAAGAAGCTCTGGGGAGAACACTGCACAACCTCTCCTGCTCATCCCTAGGCACGAAATGTTCTTTTCCCACTTCTCACTGTGTTATTGACAAATATCCAGAGCTTCCCACGTATGGTGGAAGTAGAACAGAAACTCTTTCCTTGGCAGCAAAGAGGTAACAAGAGGAAGAACAAAGAAAGAAAATATTCAGCTTTGTTGTGTTGTTTTAACTACATGATGAATCATCTCTCGGAACAAAACCCCAAGTGCTGTTTCCACAACAGCAACCAAGAGCCATTCAAAAGAACGCTATAAGGGATGGGCCTGAGAAGTGAAAGTTAATCTGGTTGCATCCCCATTTTAGAAGCCGATTAAATCTGCATTTGCTTCATTAATTATAGGGATGGCTGCAAGATTCATTATCTACAGATTCCCCAACATTGCTTTTCTCTCTGTGTGTGGCAACTGGTGTGTGTTCAATTAGGGAGCTTGTGTCTAGGGGGTCAGAGCTTGGAGGCAAGTAAGCGTGCAGACAAGGGTGTGCTCTGAGAAAACGGCCAAGAGTGTTTAAACAAAACTGATGTGAAGTGTTCCCGTTCCTATGCGAACACAGTAAGAAGCCAGTCGGTGCTTTGCTGTTGGTCGTGATTACATTTCCATACATTACTAAGCACGGAGTCTTCAAAGGGTTATGTGTACATCATCTTAGCAGCCCTAACAACAATCCCGTGAGGTTAGCCAACATTTTTATCTGCGTATCTGTTGGGTAGGAGAAGACCCCTGGATCTCTAGAAGTCATTAAGAGAACTCTGTCTGAAAATCTGCCCAGTCTATATTCTTATCTCAACTTGTATTTTGTCACTGAAATAACTTGGTCTTCTTTTGAAGTAGACCCAGCCCCCCCCACACACACACTCAGACCCTATTAGGCATGAAACTTTTGTTCTTCTCTGCTTTTCCCTGGCACTGCTGAACTTCTGGTCAAGGCTCAAGCAAAAGGCACATGCCCAATAATTAACAGCCCAATCTTACAGCTTTTTGAAAATCTGAGATACCCATTGTCCCCAATTGCAGCCCAGGAAACTTGCAAGAGCAATTTCTATACAATGCATTGACCAACATCACCCCTTATCTCCTAAGTCAGTAACCTTTTTCGTAGCCCAGCAGTTGTTTCCTAACGTTACAGACTAGAGATGGGCACGACCAGGAAAAATGACGTTTCGAGTTGTCGTGTGTCGGAGCTGGTCCGTTTCAGCTCGTTTCCGTTTGTCGCGAAATTTCTCAAAAATTTGTCGTTTCATTTGTCGTTTTTTCATCTGTAGTTAGTACTGGTTTGGGGGGGTAGCGGGCTCCTGGAGGCACCTCTCTGGGGTGGGTGCCTCCTCTGGCCCGCTACAAAGGGAAAGCGGGCTCCTGGAGGCACCTGGGGTGGGTGCCTCCTCTGGCCCACTATGAAGGGAAAGCGGGCTCCTGGAGGCACATCTCTGGGGTGGGTGCCTCCTCTGGTCCGCTACAAAATGGCATGCATAGCCAATTGGATATGCATACCAAGTTGAGCAGAGAGGCACCTCTTTTTTGGGTGCCTCTCTCTGTTGACCACAGGCCCACTGCTAACTGCAGTGTCACAGTGCGCACACTGGGGGAAGGCTCCTCCTCAGTCTGGGCGCTCTGTGGTCCACTAAGAAGGGAACTGTACTTGCGTGTGTAGTGCAATGCGAGTACAGATTTGGCTTAGGGTTAGGGGGGTTAGCGCAAGGGCTAGGCTTAGGGTTGTTACGGGTAAGGTTAGGGTGAGTTCGTGGGGTGCACCTCTGGGTGCCTCTCTGACCCACTAAGAAGAACAGTGTACTGGCATATGGGTTGGGGTTCGGGTTCGGGTTCAGGCTACGGTTAGTGGGCTTTTTATGCCCGACAGGCACATCCCAGAAGTCTTGGTCAAAACCTGGTCAAGTGGCCATGCAATTGGTGGAATGGCTCCAAAAATTTGCATGGTCCACTCCCATGGCCAGCCCATCATTGCGCAGGTGTAAAAAAATAAAAATAAAAATAAAAATAAAATAAAATCAATGGAGACGTTTTGTTGCAAGAAAAACCCACTGCTGCTACTGTAAAAATTCAGGCAGTTTTAAAATAGCTATTTACACATGTTTCTGTGGTGCTTTGGTGTGTTTTTGGGCCATGATTTCAAATTAAATATTGTGGTCACCCCATTTTGGTTCCCCCATCCGCACCGCATGGCATGGCGAGTTGGTGAGACGACGAGGATGCCCCCCCCACCAGAGCAGCCCAGGACAGGAGAGGGGGGGAGGCCGGGGACCCCCCCCCCAAGAAACCACCCTTCTGGTAGGTGCCCCCACTCAGGCAGGCATATTTTTGCCTGCTTTTTTGGCCGGGAATCGGGGTTTTTTATTTTTAAAACTTTTTTTCTGTGCCGCTTGGCATCGCGCGATCGCTGCGATGCTAGGAACGACAACGACAAATCAGACCCAATTTTTCTTTTTTCGGTTCGAGTTCGAGTTCTGGCGGAGTAGTTGTCGTTACCGTTTCCGTTACGTAACGGAAACGAGGAACGGAAACGGAAATGAGAATTTCGCCAAGTCGTGCCCATGTCTATTAGAGACGGCAAAAAAATAGGAAAGGAATAATGGATCAAGCTGCTACAGTTTTCCTGGTATAATTTCCTATTTGGATTTGTACTGTTCTTTGGTTAAGCAAATGGCAAAGGTCATATACATATTAATTGGATATCATTGCACCTTTTCAAATGAATGGGCTTATTTTTGAACATAACAACAGATGGAGAAACAGTGAGATTGCAGCCGTTGTCATCTGGAAACAGCAGTATCATGTCTGGTGTTTGAACTATGCAGTGTGAAACAGTGTGCAAATGAAGATGTGAGCTTCTTTCCCATGCCAAAAAAGGATAATCAATTCTAAATTGTATCTAGTGATCTGTTTTCAGATATGTAATGGGCATGATCTAATGGTCCTATTACATACTGAAATACTGTACAAACTCAATATACTGTATAATGGATAAGTATTTTTTAAAGTACAAACTAATTTCTATGTGCTAGCACATGACAAATGTTTTTTTTTTCGGTATTGAGAAGTGCTTGATCAAACTGATCTTGACAATTGCTGTCTTTAAAATGGCACAGAAACTGTAATTATAATTCCACTAAGCTGTAGATCCTTGAAAATGCACATCTCATAATATATGCATTTGGCAGAACAAGAGTGAAGCACAAAGGGAATTTAGTATAGTGGGTTCACAATTTGTGAATAAGGAGCTCACTGGATGACTAGGGGGCACTCACTCTTTGTCAATTTCAAAGGGTCATCTAAGGATGAAGTGGGAGGAAGAGCTGTATCTTCTGCCTTGAGTTCAACAGAATAAGGGCGGGATGTAAATAATATGATACCATGTGTGGTATAATGGGTAGAGGAAAAGATTAGGAATAGGGAGACCTAGGTTTGAAGCATTTTTTTGTCCACAGAATCGTATAGGGCCAGTTTCAGCTGATGGTGGTAAAATGGCTCCTTAAATATCTCACATAACTTGACATTTCTGACTTGATCTGAAAGTTGAGTCATGGCAACAAGACTTATTTTCTTGTGAGATTGAAATGTTTCACACCTCATCCAAGCAGCTTCCTCAGTCTGGGAAAAGTTGGTAGCAAGGTCTCTAACTTATAGTTAACCTTGTTTTAATTTGTCTGAGGATCGATGAAAGGGCAGGATGATAAGTGGCAGACAGATTGTGGCTAAGTCCGCTGCCTCTGTCAAACCACCTATCTTCTTTGTCTAATATTTGTACATCCTTGTCTTTTAATGAGTGTCCTTTCTCCTTCAAACTGAAGGTGCACAGTTGATTCTGGTCCTGAGCTGTTGCCCCTTCTGTGCTGGTCTATCTTCCTGTTTGTGTCTTGATGACATATAACATGCATACACAAGTATCTAATCAAGGCATGCATTAAAAAAAGTAAAGCTCAGAAAGCTAATTTGGCATCCCAGCTTGATTTTTTTAAACTGCACATCTTTATGGAAGAGCTCTTTATGGAACTGATGATTTATAGCATAGAAAAATTGACCCTGCCCAGGTATTTTAATCTATAACTCCCATCAACTGCAACACAACCAGTTGTCACTTATTTTCCACTCTATAAGATGCACATAATTTTTAGAGGAGGAAAACAAGAAAAAATGTTTAGCCTAAGGTTTCATGGCCAGGGAATCCTGGCTGCAAAAGGGGAGACTTGCAAACAAGGAAGGTGATTGGAACTGTGGAATGTAAGCTGCAAAAATGGAGGCTTGCAAACAAGGTGATTGGAACTGTGGAATGCAAGCTGCAAAAGAGGAGGCTTGCAAATGAGGTGATTTGCAAGCCGCAAAAGGGAAGACTTGCAAATGAGGTGATTGGAACTGTGGAATGTAAGCTGCAAAAATGGAGGCTTGCAAACAAGGTGATTGGAACTGTAGAATGCAAGCTACAAAAGAGGTGGCTTGCAAACGAGATGATTGGAACTGTGGAATGCAAGTTGCAAAAGGGAGGCTTGTAAAGGAGGTGATTGGGACTGGGGAATCCAGGCTTCAGAAGGGGAGGGCAGAGACTCTGTGGAGGATACCACTTTGCAAATGAGGTGATTTTTGACTGAGGTTGCAAAAAGGGAGGGTGGGGAGAGGCTCCCTGGAAGGAACCTCTTTGCTAATGAAATGATTGGAACTAGAGATTGGCACGAAACAGAAAAATGGTGTTTCGGCTTTTCGTTTGTCATTGAGAGGTCTGTTTCAGTTCGTTTCCGTTTGTCGGGAATTTTTTGAAAAATTTTGTTACCGTTTTTTGTTTTTTCGTTTGTTGTTTCTACCCGCTTTTTGCGTGATTTTTAAAGCATTTCCGTGCATGGGCGTCCCCCAACGCCCCAGACCAGAGGGAAAACACTAAAAAATGGATGCTGGCAGAGACACAGTATAGACTAGGTTCGCAGGGAGGCTGCAAAGGCAGTGGCGGGCTTTGCCCAGGGTGCAAGGCAGCCGCAGAGTGACTGCACTGCGGGGCAGGGGAGGGTACTCACTGAGAGGTACGCAGCACGCACGCACAGAGGGAGGCTGCAGGACTGAAGCTAGAGTCACAGAGACAGCAATCGCACCCTAACTCCCACCAGAGACTGCAAGGAGGACGGGGGCTGCCAGAGCTTTTTATGCCCTCTGTGGCTGCCAGACCTGCCCGCCCAGTCTGCAACCTGGGCATGCTATTGGTTGAACACGATCCCACATCACATGGCTTGCCTCCATTTTGTGGCTGGTGGCGACATCCATTTTAAAGGGAAAAGAAAAATACATCGCGATGGGAGAAGACAAAAACAAATGTTTTAAGGACCCCAACCCCCCTGGTAGGTATTATCAGACAATATAAATAATTATCACTGCGTTTTTACGGATCTCCAGGGCGTTTTTTAACATTTAATACAGGTCATTTCATTGTGCGTCACCATAAACGGAAACGAAACGTAACAATCACAATTCTTGTGGTTCTGTTCGTTTCGTTTCATTTTCAACACAATTTTCATTTGTCGTTTCGTTACGTAACGGAAACAACAAACGGTAACGGAAACGAAAAAATGTTCATTCCGTGCCAATCTCTAATTGGAACTGGTGAATCCTGGCTGTAGGAGGGGACAGGAGAGGCTCCATGCAGGTAACTTCTCTCTAAAGGAAAATCTTGCTATATAGGTAGTGGGGACTCCTATATTCATTGCATAAGATGCACAGATATTTCTCCTTACTTTTGGGGGTGGGGAAAGTGCATCTTATATAGTCAAAAATATGGTATACGGCTTCTGGGTTCCCTGCCTCTGGACTGGAGCATGATACAAGGGATTTGAAACCTATATTAAAACATTATATTTTCACCAACACAAGAGGATGTGTAAGCTAAATTCAAGAACTTGGTAGAAAAGCAGATTCTTCTGGCTGTCTAGGTGTTATTGGATTGCAGTTCCATCAGCTATGCTAGTTAGGGCTGAGAGGAGGTGCAATCCCATAATATCAGGTAGACATGGGCATGACCAGAAAAAATGATGTTTCGAGTTTTTGTTTGTCAGAACAGGTCCATTTCGGGTTGTTTCCATTTGTTGTGAAATTTTTCAAAAATTTGTCGTTTCCGTTTGTCGTTTGTCGTTTCCACCACGATTTAGCACGATTTAGGGCCAGCGCTAGGTGTTTTTGCACCCTAGGTGGTGGGAGGTGGTGGGAGGGCGGGGGAGAGGTGCGGGTGGGCCGCCATGGGCAGGCGGTGGCCGCAGGTGGGTGAGTGGGCAGGCCGCGGCGCGGGCCGCAGGCGGGTGGCAGCGCGGGCGGACGGGCGAGTGGGCAGTTAGGATATCACTTAGGATAGAGGTTCTGTTCTTGGCTTGCATCCCAAATGTGTCTGTGTGCAAGCAAATTGAAGTTGGGAAAATAGAAAATAAATGGTAGTATATAATATATATTTAAAATAAATCCACATCTCCCACTCCCAGTCGAACCTCCCCCTTCATCCAATATCAGAAAAAAATCCTCAATCTGCCAGAGAAGGAATAAAGAATAAACTGCTATTCCCTTCAGCAGACAAAGCTGCAGGGAATCAAAGAAATTATTTTCTAAATTCAATTCCCTCCCTGCCTGCCTAACTTAAATCCTAAAGCCTCCAGCCTCCCTCCTCAATCTCGATCGGATCACACCAGCACCAGCAGCCAGCCCTCCTCCCTCAACCACATCCATACACCCGACTGCGATTTGTGGAAGGTGCCTCGGCTTTTTATGCCCTCCGAGACATCCAGAAGTGTCAGTCAAAACCTGGCGATGCCATTGGTGGAATGGTTCAAAAAATTTGCATGGTCGCATTCCATGCCCAGCCCAAATGGGCAGGTCTAAAAAAATAATAATAAAATAAAATAAAATAAAATCAATACGACATTTTATTGCTATAAAAAACCCACTGCTGTTACTATAAAAATTCAGGCATTTAAAATAAATAAATTTCACATGTTTCTGTGGTGATTTGGTGTGTGTTTTGACCACAATTTCAAAAGAAAAATTGTGGTTGCCATTTTGGACCCCCCCCCCAGCCTGGTGCAAGCAGCCCAGGACAGGAGAAGAGGGGGGGAAAGGCCGGGGACCCCCCAGAAACCACCCCTCTGGTAGTTGGCAAAGCCTCAGGCAGGCATATTTTTGCCTGCTTTTTTGGCCGGGAGTCGGGTTTTCTTTAAAAAAAACTTTTAAAAAACTTTTTCTGTGCTTCGCATCGCGCAATCGCCGCGATGCCACAAACGGAAATGAAAAAACCGACCAAAATTTTCTTTTTTCGGTTCGAGTTCGAGTTCTGACGGCTTAATTATCGTTACCATTTCCATTACGTAATGGAAACGATAACCGAAAACGGAAACGACAATTTCGCTGAGTCGTGCCCATGTCTAATATCAGGTGACAGAAATACAGTGTCACCACAAGGCAATGTGTATTACCTGTAAGGACAGCTTCTGTGCAATTGAGGCTACTGTCTATTAGAGCCTTATGCAATCTTGTGTAAGCATATACAGAGAGATGCCTTTGGCTGTTTTCCTCTTCACAACATTCCTTGGATCCATCTCATTGTTTTTAACAGTAAATACTGTCTTCATTTTGTTTAGATTTTTTGTTTTTTCTCCCTCTGCCCTAACATTTTTGATGGGCTGTGTGCTTATAGCATCTTTAAAGCCTGGAGTTTTAATCTCAACATGGTTCCAAGTGTACACTCAGCCTGCTGGGAGTTAGAAGATAATGTACTTGATATCCGCAGCAACAATATTCTGGCTTATTTATCTCCAGCGGGACCTCACAAAATCAAATTGGTGATGGCAGCCCAGCCGATCTGTCTTGCAGCCTCAGAATCATAAACAGCAAAGAGTCACTGCAGAGACTCAGGCAAGGCAAGCATCACTGATCCGTGCCATGTATTGCCCAAACCTCACTGAATGGACTGCTAGATAACTGCTTTTAAGTAGAAGAACTCCAACATGCACACTGTTTTAGTTCTTTGTTCAATCCCACTGCACCCTTCAATTACTTGTTATTGTGGAGTTTCCACATTGTTCTTCTTTTACATTATAAACAGCATTTTTGTGGCATGGAATATTGCACATAAATTCCATGGATTGTGACATTACCACATGTAAATGTTTTACTAACCACACATAGAATCATACCTGAAACAAATTCCTATCTCTAGATAGATAGATAGATAGATAGATAGATAGATAGATAGATAGATAGATAGATAGATAGATAGAGAGAGAGAGAGAGAGAGAGAGAGAGAGAGAGAGAGAGAGAGAGAGAGAGAGTTGTAGCACCTGAAAGACCAACTATCTATTTTAAACTTTTGTGGACCTTCTGAGCTCACTTTGTCAGACATATGGAGTGGGAAATAGGGATTAACACTGTAAAGCCTTTATGCTGAACTAGGAGTCAGTGGTTTTCAGTGCATGGCAGTGAAATATGAGGGATTGTGTAATTTTCTTGCTAAACTGAGGATTTATTGCATTCTTCATTGTAATTTCATTTCATTTTACCCTCTGACCTCCTAATGGATATAGTGCTGGCACCTTGTGGAATGACACTCAAATATTTTCTTTTAAGACAAAGCATAAATTAATACTTTAATGAATACTTATCTGGCAATTAATGCAGGTGATGACAATTAAAAGCACATTGAGATAGAGATTGTGTTCACATTGTAATTGTAGTGTTATTATGTAGCAAGGGAGAAGAAGTTTTAATGGCAGACTGATCAAATTTGAGAGTGTAGCTTTGGGACTGACACTTTTCATGATAGTAGGATTAAAACAGAATCAGTTCTCTTGAATAGCTTACACAACCTCGACCCAAATGTTAAGATGAACTGTCTCACTGAATTATTACAAAATATTTTAACAATATATGGAACAAAACTTGCTTGAGGTGCTTAGAAGACACAATGAGTAATTGTATAGAATAATAATAATAATAAATGAGCCATTATGAGATTTTCTGCTCCTATGTGAAAGTGAAAAGACTGGTATTGTTGTCATTAGCAACACCATTAGCCAAAAGAATGGCCATTATTATTATTATTATTATTATTATTATTATTATTATTATTATTATTATTATTATTATTATTATTATTATTATTATTATTATTATTATTATAGCTAAATAAACACATAATTTGCACAATATAAAAGATAAATAAAATCAAATTTGGGACAAAATACATGTTTTTTTCATGCAAAGTGTAGTGACAAATGTTTCGTGAAAAAAGCTCCACCCCCTCTCACACACAAAGAAAAGTAAAAATTAAGTGTAGGGACCATTGCAGTCTCAATCAGTGGGAAGAAAATTTCAAAAAATAAGTGAAAATTCACATCCTTACTGTTTGAAGCCCCGATTTTCCAGGATTCTAGAGCATTCATAGTATTGCTTGCTAGGATGAGAAAGGTGTGACACAGCTGTGGAGCTCGAACACTCACTCTCAGTCTCTCTCCTTGCATGTAGATGTGAAAATGTCTGTACAGTGATGAGCTGAAGGCCCTTTTCATCATTTGGCTTTTTCAGACTTCTTTTACTTCAGTATTCGTGACAGGTTGCACTGGAGCAAGAGGGTCCACATGATGGCAAAGTATCATTTTAGGCACAACAGAGTAAACAATCCTAGACATGCAGTTCCCTCTATTATATGTTGACTACATTTTAACAAGGGTTGTGTGTGTGTCTTTTAAAGTTAAATAGGGGTAAGCAGCAGCAACAGTGGCTCCCTCACCCACCTGCAGTAAGACAGGTAACAGGGACTGTCTTTCCAGAAGAATGAGGCAGTCTGTTCGTTGTGGAAGTTCAAGATGAACATCAACCCCTGAACTAAAGCAAAGTTCAGAAACTGGCTGCTCCATTTCTTTTGTACTACCCAACATCAACCTCAGTGGAGAGGACTGATGTCAAGATTTGGTTGTGGGCAATGGTGGCGGACCTTCGGCACTCTATATGTTTTGGACCACAACTCCCACAGTCCTTTGTCATTGGCAATACAGGCTTGGAATTCTGGGAGTTGTGGTCCAAAACATCTGGAGTACCGAAGGTTCACCACCACTGGTTGTGGGTGGTGGTGGTGGTGGTGGCAGTGGTAGTGTCTGTTGTTACATGCCATCCAGTTGCTTCTGTATGGCAATGCTATAAATTAACGACCTCCCAAATGGCCTCTCATCAACAAACCTGCTCAGTTCTCATAAACTCAAAGCTGAGGTCTTGTTCCCCTGAATCAAGGATATAGTTAGAAATTGACATTGTGAGGTAAAATATGTTTAGAGATTTCAATTTAAATGCAAATGTTCATCCAGATTTTTAAATATCCTGTATGGATTCCAGCTTGGCTGAAAATTCCCATTTGCTAGTAACTGTCTAGCATAGTCAAATATTTTTAGGTTATTTTACCATATTGACGTGGAAAGTTTAAAGAGAGTATAAAATACCCAGTTCTTGAGGAAGGGGAAGGGGCTCAAGTCTCATACAGTGAATGATCATAGGAGATCCTGTAAATGCAAATTAGGTACCCAAACATAATATACAATCAGTCTGATAAAGCCTTAAAATGTCACCTGAAACCATTTTTTGCCCTTTTAGAGCATTATCACAACATGGATTTGTACCCTCAACTTCGAGATCTGTGTGCTGATTGAAAGTTGTCCCAAGGTTCTATCCTGAAAGGCCATAAAAAGCCACAGTGTAGATTGTTTAAAGAGTTTGTCTTCATTGTAAGAGCTGTGATTATGTATGTTGCATCAGAGACTCAAATGTTCCTTACAGTACTGCATATTATTTTGTAGTATAATCACTTGGGGCGCTTTTACACGACCCCTAAGATCCTCTGGCAACTTAAATTTGGACCAGAGATCTTGGGGGTTTGCTCCTCTTGATGTGTTCCCACCCCTCCGCACGCCATTGCTCCTGTCTGTGTGAGGGGAGGGATAAAAAAAAATGGAGAAAAGAAGGCAGGCTCACGTGGGGAGCTGCCCCGGGAAGCATTCCAGTCTCTTAAAGGGGTGGGGGGCAAAAAACCCCCCAAACAAACAGAAGGGAGGAGAGCCTGGAACTCACTGCTTTGCAATCCGCATCAGAAATTTTTCACCTTCAGAGATCAGGTACTTGGAAAATGTGCTAGGATGCACTTACGTGGGCGTGGTTGTACTTATTTTTTAAAAAAGTTCGGAGCTGGTGGGAAAACAATTTTAAGCTCCGCATCTGGGAACCCTTTGCCTCGGATTTTAGGTGTCGTGTAAAAGCGCCCTTGGAAGAGCACCATCATTTGCAGGATGAATCTTGTGGTCGGTTTTAGGTTAAATTGAGTAACTGGGATAGCTATATAGCTTTTCAGCAGGGACGTGAAGACCATTCACAACTCCTTACTCTCTCTCCTTCACTCTGATGACATAAATTCCAGTAGTAACAACACACTGTTATAAAAATGCTGCTTTTATTGTTGTTGCTGCTGCTGTTGTTCTAAAGAAAGAAATAAGTTTTGCTTTCAAAAAAATCCACCGTTGCATCACGGTATCTGGATTGCCTGCCTGTGTTTTGGGAGATGGGGTATATTCTTAGGGTCAAATCATACTTTAAAAAAAGTCTGAAAACTGCTGATGTTATGAACGGCTTGTCAGACTTGGACTGGTGACAGGCGATTAATTTCATGCTACCTTACTGAGGTAGCTGCTGTGCCATTTGCCAGGCTAAAAACAACTGGGGAGAAGGACCATGCCTTAGGCATCCTGTACAACGTGTGGCTTACCTTCTTTCTTTTTGCAGTCCTGGCCAGAGAACAAAAATTGAGAGTTTTAAGGGTTCCTGCTAGACCATGTTTGCTGCCTTACTGCCAGCCAGATTTCTGCAGCAGCCAATTTAGTGAGTCACATTTTAAACAGGCTTGCTAGAAAGAGTATCAAGTAAAATGGCAGGAGACATTATCTGCTGCGGGAGCATATTTGCTTTCTTTGAACCACAATATACATCATATAGTTTTATTGACTTAGACAAACCTGCAAGCACATGTTTTTAAGCTAGACCAGTGCCCAGCCCAAATGATATCCATCAGGCATGTTCCCTTGTATGTATCTGTTCCATAATTGCATCTTCCCAAATCAGGCTTTTTAGTATTGCAGGAGTTAATTGCTAGCTGTGATTTTATAGGAGGAGGTTCAGCTTGGAAGAAAAACAGATTGAATTCCCTAAAGATAAGGGGGAGGGGAAAGGGAAAGGGAAAGGTAGGAGGTTGGGATAGGAACATAATAAATGCTGTCACGTTGGCTTCCTTTGAAAGTATTGCACATTGGTTGTAAAGCACAGCTAAGGCACCTTCCTTCCAGACATGTGAGTTGTACATGAAGAATGTAAAGAATACTTTCTAATTCTTCATTCTTGTTAACGTAGGCTGTCTTGTCTTGCTGAGACACCTCCATGAGGAATTTTCAGCATCTGCAAAGTTTCTCACCTCCAGGGGGGAATGAGGCAAGGAGTGCTATTATGTCTCATCAAGGTCTCCATAATGTTCTGAAACTGCCTATGCAAAGCCTGTGCCATTGAGAAGCAAAGCACACCTGCAGCAAATACTGACCAATAAAATGATGGATTAGCAAGTTGCAAAGAGTTGATTCAATCAATTTGCCCCCCTCCCCCGGGTGAAATTAAACAGGAAAGACGGGTGTTTGTTTTAAACATGGGCCATGCTTTATTGATATAATCCGTCACATATCAACAAGGGGGCTGCCCAAAGGGGGCAGGGAACCATTGGCTCTGAGATCTTGTGAGACCTCGCCCAAGGCATCATCATGGGGTGTGTTCCTGGGCCCCGAGGGGGGGCATCACCTGACAGCACCCCCTCGGCTGTCCGAAGCCATACCTCTAACCACGAACATCAGTCAGGGCACCATCACATGGCTGGTCCCAACCAGGTAGGGGTACCAAGGAGGCTTCTAGACCCGGTAGCGAGACCCAAGGATATGCAGGGACATGGGTAGGAGTGGTAGAACTTGTAACTATTTGGAAGTCCCCAGATGCTTTTGTTCCCTGCCCTAACCATCAGTGTGGCCAATGCCACTCCACCAGAGCCCGCCTTCTCCAATCTGGGGACAAGTCAAAAAATTCTATCTGGCCCCAATACGGTGACCAGAATATGTCACACTAGCTATCCATACGGTGGTGGGCAGGTGGGTTGTTGGCAGCGAAGCAGAAGAGGCTGCATGGTCCCTGCGGCAGGGCTATCAAGCCTCACCTGTGCCCTGCTCCCATTGCATGTCTCACAATGTTTGGGGGCGGCAATGGGCCTTGCGCTGTGTCACCCAAGAGGGGCAAAGACATCCCGGGGCTGGACTAGCCGGCGTAAAATGATCCCTTAACCACTAACAATTCATTCAATAAGGAAGTAACCATCATCATTTTGTACAAGTAGCATTAATTGTGTTGAAGCATTAGCTCATGTTTAATTGGCACCAAAGCAAAGCAAAGTGCTCTGCTTTAGAGAAGGGCACAAAACGAAAAAAAATATTTCATTCCGTTATTCGTTATTTGTTTCATTACATAACAAAATGAATAACAAAAATTGTGATGAAATTGGAATGAACCGAACAGAACCACAAAATTAGGTTCATTATGTTTCGTTTTCATTAATGGTGACGCACAATGAAATGAGCTGTTTTTAAATGTTTAAAAACGTCCTGAATATCCATAAAAACCCAGTGATAATTATTTATTCTGCCTGATAATACCTACCAAGGGGGTTGGGGCCCTTAAAACGTGCATTTAGGTCTTTTCTCAGATCGCTGTATTTTTTTCCTTTAAGGGGAGTCAGGGGACATTGACCCAAAATGGCTCCCAGATGCCTAACATTGATTTCTTGGGTATAAAAATGCCCTGGACATCCGTAAAAACACAGTGATAATTATTTGAAATTATAACCTACCAGGGGGTTGCGGTCCTTAAAACGTTTGTTTTTGTCCTTCTCCCATCGCAATGTATTTTTTATTTTCCCTTTAAGGATGACACAAAATGGATCCCAGCCACAAAATGGATGCAAGCCATGTGATGGGATCATGTAAATTCTTGGACAATTTCAACTAATAGTATGCCCAGGTTGCAGACTGGGTAGGTGTGGCAGCCACAGAGAGCATAAAAAGCTTTGACAGCCCCCGTCCTCATTGCAGTCTGCGGTGGGAGTTAGGGTGGGATTGCTGTCTCTGCGACTCGTTACTTTAGGCCAGCCAGGCAGGTGTATGTCTCTGTGTTCCTGCTGGCTGCAGCCTGGCTCTTAAGGGAGAGAAAGAAGAGATTTCTCTTGCAGTCTCCCTGTGTGCATGTGTAGCGTCCCTCTTGGTGAGTACCCTCCTCTGCCCTGCAGTGCAGTCATTCTGCGGCTGCCTTACACCCTGGGCAACACCTGCCGCTGCCTTTGCAGCCTCCCTGCATACCTAGTCTATACTGTGTCTCTGCCAGCATCATTTTTAAGTGTTTTCCCTCTGGTCTGAGGTGTTGGGGGACGTCCACGTGCGAAAATGCTTTAAGTCGCGCAAAAAGCGGGTAAAAATGAAAAATGAAAAATGAAAAAACGAAATGAATTTTTTTCAAAAAATTCACAAAAAATGAAAACAAACCAAGATGGATCCGCAATGAAAAATGAAAAACTGAAACATCTTTTTTCGATCCGTGCCCATCTCTACTCTGCTTATATACTGCCCCATAGCGCTGCACAGTTTACAATTTAATCATGCAGGTTTAACATTGCCCCCCCCCCCATTGTGCTGCAAGCTAGGTGCTCCTTTTACCAACTTGGAAAGATAGTAGAGTGAGCCAACCATGAGCTGAATAGCTGGGATTGAACCCCTGGTGGTGAGGACAGTTTTGGCTGCAGCACAACAGTTTAACCACTGCACCATGAGGCTCACTACAGATTGTACAGTTCTTGTCTTGTTGAGAATACAACAAAATATCTCATTCTTTTATTGGAGAAGATGAACGATATTACAGTTCATAATCATCTTAAACTACTACTACTACTACTACTTCTACTACTACTACTACTACTACTTTAAAGAATCATCATCATCATCATCATCATCATCATCATCATCATCATCATCATCATCATCATCATACAGGTGACTGTTGAATCCCCAGTGTGCACACAGAAGCCAGGGTGCAAGGCAGAATCAATATAATTAAGGGAAGGGCTCCTGCCACTGTTCTACTCACTTCTACTCAGGGCGTTTATACACGACCCCTAAGCTCCGCTGCAAATGGCTCCCAGCTCTGGAGCTTAAAAATGTTTCCCCACCAGCTCCGGAGCTAACAGAAAATTAAGTGCGACTCCGCCCACCTAAGCGCGACCCAGCGCAGCTTTCAAGTACCTGCTCTGGGAGAGTGAAATTTTTTGATGCGGAGAGTGCCGGGCTCTCCTCGCTTCTTTTTGTTGTTGTTTTTTTGCCTCCCGCCCATTTAAGAGGAACCAGGAAGTGACGGGGGGTTGGAGCAACTTCCACCGGCACTATGGAGGTAAGAGTGCATTCTTTTCTCCCTTTTTTCCTCCCCCCCCTCACGCAGACAGAACAAGGAAGTGCGGAGGGGGTGGGAACGCAGGGAGAGCAACAAACCCTCAAGATCTCTGGTCCGAATTTAAGGGACCAGCGGATCTTAGGGGTCGTGTAAAAAGGCCCTC
Source organism: Phrynocephalus guinanensis (assembly GCA_037367245.1). Taxonomy (NCBI): domain Eukaryota; kingdom Metazoa; phylum Chordata; class Lepidosauria; order Squamata; family Agamidae; genus Phrynocephalus; species Phrynocephalus guinanensis. The sequence goes on along the minus strand of CM074741.1, from coordinate 86,226,319 downwards.
AGTTGTGCTTTGCCCCTGTAAGTGAGGGGTGCTTCCTTCCAAAACTATGTGGAAACTATGTGCAATAAGAGCTAAAGTAATTTATGTTATCTAAGATACTACAAGTACATGGTGTGCAAAGAAGGATTACAATGGCTTTTCTTCAGTTTTGGGATTTTCTTATTCTGCTGGGTCTCTTAAGCAAGAGCCTATTTATTTCAGAAAGAGAATAAAACTTTATCCATCCTGATAATTAATATATTCTTGTGTGTTTTGAGGCTTAAGGGTAGTGTGGGCTATAAGTCTAATTAAAATAAACCAATTTGCACTTCTTATGGGCATTGTTCACAGTTTGCTAGCAACCACATAGTACACCCAGACCACTATTTTTGGAAGAAAAGAGAAATTGTAACTAATTCATTAATGCTTTGAATTCAAAGTGAACAATACATATTCAACAACTGTTGTGGAATTCATTAGTTACAACTTGTACAGTACCAAACTGACACAGATACTGAGTTAAACCAGACAAGTACCTGATGGCATTTAATTACAAAAATTTGGACACCCTGGCAAAAGGCCATTAACATCACACCTTTTATGGTGCCTCCCCAGGACTAAACGTGTAGCTTTAATTTTTTGCTATTTAGCATCATTACACATCACGTTGAAAATTGCCAGTTTAAGAACTGTCACAGAACAAAGGGTGAAGCATTGGCTCTATCAGCAGTACAGGGTCAGTATGCTGCCTGAAGAGATTAGGATTACAAGGCAATTAAAGAAAACTTGCAGATGCTCCTAAGGGAAGAAACTCATTGTCTGCAGGCAGTAAAACCAAACATGTTAGAGAAGGGAATAAACCTGCGCTCTGACTCAAACGAATATACTGTAATCTTTAGTCATACAGTAGCTGCCTGGAAGAGTAGGAGTTAATCAGTGGGTATTGCAAAATGCATGCAATAGGGAGGGAGATTTACCTCATCAACTGGGGATTGCAAAGTTGTTTTGAACTAGTTCGGACATCAGGGTAATTGTGGGAGCACCTTTCCATGTCTATGGATCTAAATTTTGTGCATGTGCTTTGGAAAGGGAAAAAATGGGTTGCATTTGGCCTTGGATTTGTTTCCAATTTGCACAGGCAGATCGTTTCTCCAAATGTGCTGTCACTTGTTGGGTTTTAAGCCAGCAGATGCAGAAGATGAGCCTAACTAATGAGGAGTGAAACTGAGGTTTGCGGAAACTAAGCTGACAGCTGAAGCCAGGCTCATAAAAATAATAGCTAAAATGTGAAGCTGCCTAGAGACAAGCTGGAAGTGAACACCTTTTTCATCACCCTGACTTCCGATGTAATGAATTAGGAGAACCTGAGATTGCTAACAGAACCATGATGTTGTGTGAGATCAAAAGGCCATCTGTCTTTAACCAACACCATTGCCACCCGCTGCCAGGTGGATGCCATGGCTTGTCAAGTTCCTCTTAACTTTTTTTTTCCATTTTCAAGCCTGTTCACAACTATTTGCTAACAATTTCAAGAGACCAAAATAGGATCCAGCTCTTTGTCACATCCTTTGTCCTATATATATTCTAATAGGTACTGCCTTTTAACAGTGTCACTAATTATTGTGCCTGACACATCTGTTTGGGTGGGTCTTTAAGAGAAACAGATTTGGATGTACTCGGTGAATAGGAAATCTGGATTTTTTTGGCTGCAGTTTGGCAGGAAAGAAAAATAAAACACCTCTGGAGGCAATTCTACAAGTGAGTTTTTGGCCCTTGGGGGAACTCACCTTCAGCTGCATGTTTATTTGTAGAGATGGGCACGAAACGAGCAATTTTTCGTTTTCATTTTCATTTTTTTGTTTTGTTACACAACAAAAACGAAACAAATTTTTAAAAAAAAACAAAACGAAAATGAAAACGAAATGACCAATTTTGCCGTGTTTTTCATTTTCGTTGCAGCAGATGCATTGAACTAAAAAGAATGCTAACGAAACAGCAATTTTTCATTTTCATTTTCATTTTTTCGTTTCATTACCTAACGAAACAAAAACAAATTTTTTTGTGAAAAATGTCACAAAAATGAAAACGAACCGAAACGGACCACTAAACGACCAAACGACAAACGAAACACCATTTTTTTGAGTCGTGCCCATCTCTACTTATTTGCTCTGTCATATTCTGTGTTAGGATTTGTAAGTAAAGAAACATCTTTAAAAAAACAGTCTACCACCAGCTGGCAAAAACTCACTCACCACAACAAATCTGATCCTGTATAAAGATGGTCCCAGGAGCTTCCACTTAACAGATGTAAATTTTTAAAAAGAAAAGCACAGCAATTCTATCTTTAGAATCTCAGATCATTCTGCATTTAACCTCTGCCAGAATACTGTCTCTCTTATCTTGAAGGCAGATCTGGAAAGATTTGTAATTTGATCATCCATGATCTGTAAGCCTGTGATAATCAGCATCTCGCCAATCTGTAATTTCAATAGAAGCAGAAATCATGGGTATATGGAGCTGGATCTGCACTGTGTTCCTGGTTGCTCTTATGCAGTGCTCTTAAATCCAAAGTGGATTTGCTGATATTGAAACAGTAATTTTCAAATCTCATCCAGGCACAGAGGTTTCAACATTTATCCTCAGTGGAAGGGAATAAGCGTTTGAATTTGTTAACACAATATAGCATTTGTGTTTGCATGGGGGATGGCAATAAGCTCTGAAGAAATTGCACACACAGACTCTGCTATTTCTAGTGAGTGTGAAGTCAAATGATGCTTTGCAATACAGAACTGAAGTGGATTTTTTTTTATTTGTGGTAAAGTACTAGCATTGATTCTCTCTCTTTTCTCCGCAGTCTTAGCTTTCTTTCTTTTTCCTTTTGATACATTATTTATAGGGCCTAAGTCTTTGGCAGACTTTGCCATTGGTGGTGCATGGCCTGTGGTGACAGCAGTCTGAACACCTGTGCCAGCAAAGCATAAACACTCTGATGTTCCTTTAGGGTCTTTCCTCTCCCCAGGGAGTTAGCTCTCTCCCTCTCAGAAAGGGAGCAGCAGCAACTTGACTTGCATCGTACACTAAAAAAGACTGTGCCTCCTTAGTAGGGCACAGATAAGTTTACATGTCCTGTAGTAACTGTAAACCTGGCCACCCAGAGCACTGAAGCTCTGCATCGAAAGCATATTGAACAAAAATATCAAAACAAAATGCTGGCACACAGTAAGCAATTATAGACTCGTCCCTGCCCCCCCATCCCACTAATAAGCCTTGAACTCCCAATGTTCTGTCACCCTGTAAGAATTTAGTTGTTTTCTACAGTGCTTTCTGCAGCCTTTGAATAGAATAGTCTTGCAGGTGTGGTGGATCTCAATTTTGCCTGAAAGGCAAAGAGCTGTTGCAGGAGGCAGCTGTGCCTGTTCTTTCTCCAGCAAAGAGAGTTGAAGAATTTCAAAGGCTTCTCTGCACTGCTTGAAAGCTATAGGTAGGATCCAGATCTCAGTTTAAAGGAACTGAGTATTTTTTCCTAGGTTTGCTGACACTCTTACCGTTTTCCCAGTTTCTCAAATACTGGGAATCTCCAAAAGTGGCTGGAAATTTCACACGAGATGAAATGTGGTGTCAGCTGCTGGATGTTGGGGAATTTCCATCCCCTAGAAATGGTTTTCAAATACTGGGGCACCTCCAAATCTTCCTTTTGGAACTTTCCCAAGTTTGAAATTGGTACTTTAGTTCATGTATAGAAACAAAGGGGACAGGATGTGTTCCTTATTGCTTCATTTTAAAAGCCTGCACATTGCAAGTATTAACATGTTTTGAGCACACCAAAGAGGTATTTTTCATCATGTAGACTAGACATGGGCACGACTTGGCGAAATTGTCATTTCCGTTTTCGGATATCGTTTCCGTTACGTAACGGAAACGGTAACGACAATTAAGCTGTCAGAACTCGAACTCGAACCGAAAAAAGAAAAATTGGGTCTGATTTGTCGTTGTCGTTCCTGGCATCGCGCGGCGATCGCGCGATGCCAAAGCGGCACAGAAAAAAAGTTTAAAAATAAAAAAACCCGATTCCCGGCCAAAAAAGCAGGCAAAAATATGCCTGCCTGAGGGCACCTACCAGAGGGGTGGTTTCTGGGGGGGGGGTCCCCAGCCTTCCCCCCCTCTTGTCCTGGGCTGCTGGTACCGGGCTGGGAGGGGGCATCCTCAGTGTCTCCATTTGCCATGCAGTGCGGGGGGATCCAAAATGGTGTCCGCAATATTTTTTTTGAAATCGTGGTCCAAAAAACCACCAAAGCACCACAGAAACATGCAAAAATTAGCTATTTTAAATGCTTGAATTTTTACAGTAGCAGCAGTGGGTTTTTTATAGCAGTAAAAGGTCGCACTGATTTTATTTTATTTTATTTTTATTTTTATTTTTTTACACCTGCGCAATGATGGGCTGGCCATGGGATGGGACCATGCAAATTTTTGGACCCATTCTACCAATCGCATGGCCAGGTTTTGACTGAAACTTCTGGATGTGCAAGAGGGCATAAAAAGGCGAGGCACTCCCAGAAGAGTCGCAGTCTGGGCTTAGATGTGGGTGGGAGAGGGCTGTGTGTAGCTGGCTGCTGTGCTAGACTAGTTTTGATTTCGCAGAGCCTTAGATTTCAGTTAGGCAGGCAGGGAGGGAATTGATTAAATTGAATTTTTAGGAAATAATAATAATTCCTTTCATTCTCTGTCTGCTGTGGGGAATAGCAATGCAGTTTATTCTTTTTTATTCTTCTGCAGTTTGTTAGGATTTCTTTTCTGATAGTGCTTCAAAGGGGGGGGGAGGTTTGAGTGGGAGGGGAGGTGTGGATTTCTTTTAAAAATTTCATTTGCTTGGTAGCAAGCCAAGGTCCTTTCATACCCTGCCTGCAGCTCTGCTGTGGGTGCACTGCCCACTTTGTTTGCAAAAATTGCAATTGCTTTATTTGATGCAGTCTTGTGCAGCAAGTCAGTTTATAGTGTTTTCCGCCTGCTCTGGGTCATTGCGGGACCCGCGCCCGCTGCCCGCGTGCCCGCCCCTCCCCCCTGCCACTGCTGCCGCCCGCCCATGCCGCCCGCCCCCTGCCCGCCACCTAGGGTGCAAAAACACCTAGCGCTGGCGGGACGCCACTCGCTGGGACGTCAAATCGCGCAAAATCGTGGCAGCGGTAACGACAAACGACACGACAAAATGACAAATTTTTAAAAAATTTCGCGAAAAACGGAAACGACCCGAAACAGACCTGTCCCGAAAAACGACAACTCGGGGAAAAAAATTCTGGTCATGCCCATCTCTAATGTAGATCACAAGTTCTGAATCCAAGTTCCAGACCCACAGTTCTGAATCATAGGGACGTCCTGCCCAGTATACAGACATGCCACTCAAATATGGACCATGCTGGCAGTGGCCATAAGGGCTAGGTTAGTATGTTCAACCTTCCTCCATTTCCACCATTGTTGGGCAAGGCTGAATAGAACTATTCTGTTTAGACACCAAATAGGTGTGTCTGTGTTGTTGGTTCACAATGTGAATCAAGCAAAAATCTGTTACATCTCACATATAGTGTTAGAAGTTTGGTTGGAGACCTTTTGTGGAAAGCATTATGAAATCATCTCTTAAAAGGGCCTGTCTTTTCTTAAACTAGAGCCATGGAATCTAAGATGAGGAGGGAGTTGATACAGAAAGAAAGTAGGACTACATAGAGGCCACAAAAGGAGTAATCATGAAGGTAGCTCTTGGACTCATTTAGAGAGAAAGTAAAAGTCAATTTGAAGCTGAACCTTAGGTATCAGAATGGTCTTTCATTAAAATTTCATGTATGATTTTGAAGCCTTTCAACCATTTTTCTTCCTTTAGATACTTAACCGTTTTTCAAAGAGTGTATTTTTAGAGCTATTATATACAGACTGACTGCATTTTCTTATATATAGCATATTGCTGTCAGTTTTCCTTTGCCAGGATGGGTGAAATGTACAACTGAGAAATAATATAGGAACATACTTTCAGACCAGTGAATATTCTATATTTTGGAAGATGCTGATTTTTTTGTTTTGTTTCCAGAAGGCAACATCCTCTATGGCGGGTGTCCTTCTAGACTAGAATTAATGAAGAAGCTGGTGCAAGGAGTAGGTTAGGGTAGTCGACATCCCCACCTCTTAATGAGGCCCCTTTCTCCCCTATGAAGAGGGGTGAACTCTAGTGGAGGGTGAATGAATGAAGTTTAACTTTTGGTCCACGGGGAAGGGGCATCTAACACTAATATATGCAGAGATCAAGGGGGTTTCTGTTTTTATTTCTTGCTTTTAAATTTTTAAAAATTCAAACTGTGAATGCTGAGCAGCCTAGATCAGCTGACATTTGCTTTTAAAGTGGAGATGCAAATCAAAGCATCTCAAAACATGTCTGATTTTTTTTCCATCAAATCTCTGCCGTTTAAATGTGTGGGCTTTTTACATTTTTTTTTCAAAAACCACAAACCTTTCTCACCACTGAAACCTTCGTCGCCAAACTGTAGTCTATAACACTACAGTACTAACGAGGGCCGACCCTGCTTAGCTTCCGAAATCAAGCGAGATCGGATGTGCTTAGGGCATCTAGGCAGCCAGGAAATACCAGGTGCTGTAGGTGCCTGGAGTAGGAACTTGCAAGCCACTCCAGTCCTCCTGCCAAGAAAACTCCATGGACATGGAGTCACGTAGAGTCGGTCACGACTGTAACGACACAACACACACACATAACACTACAGTAACCCCCCGCTTATCGCGGGGGTTAGGGACCCACCCAACCTGCGATGATGAAAATCTGCGATATGCGGATGCAGGGTGGGGGTGGGGCATAAAGTTTAAATTGCCTTAAAGCAATGGCGCCTCCATTGCTTAAAGGCATTTTAAACATTCTGGCACCTCAATGGTGGATCTGACCAGGCACTGAGCAGGCGCCTGGGGCTTGGGGAAGGGGGGAAAGGTTTGAAATGCCCAGGGTTTAACATTCCCCTTCCCCACACCTTGGGCTCCAGCTCATTGTCAATAGTGGTGCACAGCTCCCCGTTTGTCGGGAATTTTTTGAAAAAATTTGTTACCGTTTTTTGTTTTTTCGTTTGTCATTTCTACCCGCCTTTTGCGTGATTTTTAAAGCATTTCCGTGCGTGGGCATCCCCCAACGCCCCAGACCAGATGTAAAACACTAAAAAATTTGATGCTGGCAGAGACACAGTATAGACTAGGTTCACAGGGAGGCTGCAAAGGCAGCGTCGGGCTTTGCCCAGGGTGCAAGGCAGCCGCAGAGTGACTGCACTGCGGGGCAGGAGAGGGTACTCACTGAGAGGTATGCAGCACGCACGCACACAGGGAGGCTGCAGGACTGAAGCTAGAGTCGCAGAGATAGCAATCCCACCCTAAGTCCCACCAGAGACTGCAAGGAGGACGGGGGCTGCCAGAGCTTTTTATGCCCTCTGTGGCTGCCAGACCTGCCCGCCCAGTCTGCAACCTGGACATGCTATTGGTTGAACATGATCCCACATCACATGGCTTGCCTCCATTTTGTGGCTGGTGGCGACATCCATTTTAAAGGGAAAAGAAAAATACATCACGATGGGAGAAGACAAAAACAAACATTTTAAGGTCCGCAACCCACCCCCGGTAGGTATTATCAGACAATATAAATAATTATTGCTGCGTTTTTATGGATGTCCAGGACGTTTTTTAACATTTAAAACAGGTCATTTCATTGTGCATCGCCATTAACGGAAACGAAACGTAACAACCACAATTTTCGTGGTTCTGTTTGTTTCGTTTCATTTTCATCACAATTTTCGTTTGTCGTTTCATTACGTAACTGAAACGACAAATGGTAACAGAAACGAAAAAATGTTCGTTTCGTGCCCATCTCTACTACCCAGATATGAGGGTTATGTTGCTGCATGATTATCCATTCCAATATTTCCCCTGGTGTTATCTTTCTGTCTGTCCTTTATTCTGTATTTCTAAATCTTCTATTTCAGTGTTGTTCAACATGAGAGCATGACACAAAAGGTACATGACAAAGATGCACAGAATAGTGTATAGTCCCATGTCGCCATGTGTGTGCCTCGATAAAGGGTACCAAATCAAGGCCACCCTGCTCTGTGTCTTTTTGGTGGTACTTCAACTCCACCCAGTCGTCGTCTGGGTGAGTATTGCTATTAGTACATTTTCAGATCTCCATAGAAACTAACAAACAAAACAAAACAAATGGAGAAAACTCATGACTTAAACTTCAGAGGGGAGGTTGGGGCTATACAGCAGCATCCATTTTGGTCAGATGGTAGGCAGGCACATCTTATTTCTGCTTCTAGCCATCCCACAAAGGCATCTGCACCAGTAAAAAAAAAATGAAAAAGAGGAAGGAGAACAAATGGAAAGGCATATCCTAATACATTAATTCTGACACAGCCAGTCAATGCCTATACAAAATGAAGTCATGGACTCATTCACAACTATATACACACATACACAGTCCTAGTAATCAACTTTTCTGTAAGCTAAACGGCAGAACAAAGGGGCGAAATATGTTTTTATAAACTGAACTGTAGGTGGCATTTTTAAAATGCAAACGGTAGGTAGCAATGTCAATGCCAAGGTGACCTCACTGAGCAGCAAACTCGATCGGGCCCCTTCCTAGTGCCTCAGAGGTTGGAACGACCAGAGGGAAATCAGAGCCGAAAGGACTCGGCTGTTCCTTGCTTTCTTCTTCAGCACCAGCAGTTCACTGGAGTTATCCTGTGCTTCACTTTTCCTCCCCTTTCCTCCTTTCCAGTTGCTGACTCCCTTTGGTTAAATACCTCTTAACCCCACAAATACCGGATGGAGCACAAAGCTTCTGTGGCAGAGTTTCCCCACAAATGGACAAAGGCTCTTTGCTCCACCCCACCCCACCCCACCCCAAATCACACATATGTCTCTGCTTGTCCACTAGGCACTGAAGTGTCCTAATATAAATAGAAAAAAACAAAAAATATTGTAATCTGAAGAAGACATAATTATGTATTGTTTCCAGTTCCCAACATAAACACACAAACACTGCTATTATCTCATAATCTATTGAATTATTTGTGTATGTATTTTTTTCATACACAATATAGCAAGTGGATAAAGGTGTTTGATTTAATAAATGCAATTAAAGAAGGTAAGCTAAACTTGATAGCCAAAGTTGTTATTTGTAATTATGCCAGACCTTATAAAAACAATTAAGTCAAGAGGTGTTTGATAAACATGAAAGTGAAAGTGATAATAAATAACTGTCTTTCCATGCTGATGTTATCAAAAGGAGCCTACTCTGCCACCCATGCCCTATTGAGATTTCTCAGGGTTGTTGAAGGAAGACAGATAAATCAAACAGTAGGTCAAACCCTAGGTAAAATGATGACTTCAGAGGGAAACCCAAATACTGGTTTACCTGCAGTTGTATTAACAGTAGCTTAAATGACCAGTAATTTGCCTTCTTTTGATGCTGCTCAACTTCTGCAGCTAGAGGTGACCATCTTACTTCGCCTCATGAAGAACTAGTTTGAAATAAGGGTAATGTGGTAAATAATCACTTACTTAGCACTTGTTCACAGCACTGTTTATTTTGTTTAGAAACTAAAGTGGTTCAGATTCTAATGCAAAGTATAGGAAAATGATTGCTTGAAACAGATTTGTTTCTTTAAATCACACACATTTCTAAACCTAAAATATTTTAGAATTGCACCACTTTTTCAAACTTCTAAAATAACAGTGTTTTACACCTGCACTACTAATAAGCAGGGTGAGCATCAGGTGACTCTCCATTAGGAGGGCATTCTGTAATGGGAGTGCTGCTATTGGGGAAACAAGGGGAGAAAGCCATCTTGGACAGCAAGTCTTAGACCAGAGGTGATGTACCTTTGACACTCTAGATGTTTTGGACCACAACTCCCACAGTCCTTTGTCACTGGCAGTACAGGCTTGGGATTCTGGGAGTTGTGGCCCATAACATCTGGAGTGCTATAAGAGCCATTTGCCAGATTCTGTTCAGAAATTTTTGTAGTGAGAGATCTTGAGCATTTCTCCGTTTTTTTTTTGCAATTTCAGCTCTTGCTGCAACAATCAGATTTGCTATTAAGTCTTTATATGATAATTTTTCATTTCCATCCTTAAATATTGAGAATAATAGTAAAGCTTCATTTATAATTATTCTTTGTTTTAACAGGGTTTCTATCCATTTAATTATTTCCTGCCAATATGCTCCTACTTTGGGGCAAGAGATCCACATATGTTCTAGGGTGCCTTTGCTTCCACAATTCCTCCAACAATTGTCTGGAATTTCTTGATTAATTTTATGTAATTTTGTGGGATACCAATACCATCTGTGAGCTACTTTTAACACTAGTTCTTTTGCTTTAGTTGATATTGATTTGTAAGGATATGTGTTCCATATTCCCATCCATTCTTTCTCAGATATACTAATATTTAAATTAGTCCTTTGTCACTGGCAGTACAGGCTTGGGATTCTGGGAGTTGTGGCCCATAACATCTGGAGTGCTGATGGTTCGCCACCACTGTCCTAGACACAATGGGCACTGCTGCTTCTATTTCTGATTTGGTAACATTAAGTTACGGAAAATACACTTGATAAATTCCTTATTCTTCTCACTTTAAACCATCATAATGTGCAAGATGCATCAATGGGTAATTTTAAAGCTCTCCAAGTTTCCTGGCTGAGAATAAGATCAAGATTTGTCCCTCGAACAAGGTCTTGGTAATTTGCTTAAAATCTCTACTGTTCTTTCCCTTGGAGAAGCAAAGCATGCATACACATAGAAAGCACAGAATGACTGCCTGATTGTTTGAAAAGATGCCATCTAGAGTTTCCAATTCCTACACAAATTACCCATTATCTTAGTTTTCGCCAATTTGTAAAATTGATGCAATCACACAGTTCATATAATTGTGCAGAAACTGGCAGCTTCATATTCATGTATCTACTTATTTTGCAAAACATGGCAATGCAAGAACTCTTACGGAGAATGCTAGGAAATTCCTCACTGGATAAAGAGAAGACCATATCAATACTGCATCCTTGTCTGTGAGGACAAGATAAGCAAGGATTTCCATCTTGGGTAGTGTCCCCGCATGCCAATGGCATGCCTTGGTGCAGCTGTGTGAATGCCAGTCATGAGTATGGCTCTACTGCATAGATATAACAGTCTGATACCTCTTTAACTGCCATGACTGAACCCTGAAGGATCCAGAGCTTTTTAGTCTGCGGTTTTATTTGGAATTCTCTACTGCTATTCAGTAGTTCCACAAGAATTCACTTGTAGAGACTTCTAAATTTTCCACCAAACTTAAGATTCCAGGATTCCATAGGATGGAACCACCATATATAACACAGTACTATATGGTGTGGAAATATTCCATTTGTATATAGTCCCACCTGCAGGGTCCCAAAGGTCAAATTATAGTGACAAAGAGACTGAGCTTTTCATGTGTTTTCAATATTCACTATTTTGAAGTACAATCACAGGTTAATTAAAATTGGTGCTGGGTGTGGGAAGGCATATTATATGTCACTTATAATTGTGTGACTCTGCTTCTGTAAACATACATTTATCTGCCTGTTCCTGAACAAAATATGAAATGCTTATGCAATATCTGTACTTATTCACCCTTGGGGGGTGGTAGAAGTTTTCTATAGTGTTTTAAATCCTTTTAGCCTAATTTGTATATTTACTAGTTTATTTGATTTTGTGCAATATTGTAGTGCTGCTTTCTTTTCAATCTCTGCTGTTCTTTTTCCTCATTATTGATTTATGGTGTTGCTTTTCTACTGACGGCCTGTGGCTACTGCAAGTGAGAAGTCTAACTCAATAAAAAAAATCCAGTGGCTGTGAACAACTGTTTATTCTGCAGAGACTTTCCTGTAATACACGTTTTCTCTACTCGGGCATGCTGTGGTTTGGGCTAACTAGGTCAGCTGCTCTGTAGTGGGCTAAAGAGGGGGTGATGGAACCCTGCGATACATGGTGGCATCAGTCGTCCCCCCCTCTGCCCCAGGACCTTCCCACAGGACTAACACAATTATCAATGTCCTGTCTCAGTGGTACAATGTTTCTAACAGAGGAGAGTCCCTGAGCATCTGCTCACCCAGGGGAGCATTCTGTGGAAGACAGTAACTGCTGCTCTCTCCATGCTGCTGTATGCTCTCCCTGTGGGACCCTGGCTAGTGGATCCCCACTGGGCCTTTACCTGGTTGCAGGACTGGGTGCTCCCTGTAGTCAGCTGCCTCCACCTTCCCTTCTCATTGACATTTGCTACCTGGCTCCAGGTGTGGGTGGGTGGGGGTTGCCTTTAAAAGGAGATATTCTGCATGGGTGGGTATGCTGCTGAAGGGGGTGACACCAAAGGTGGGTGAGGACTGTGACCATAGATAGACTTTTTGTTTGTCTTTTATTTGCGAAGGATCAGTGTCTGTTGTGGGGGAGGGACAACAGGGAGCAGGGAACTGCCATTGATACAATACTGGCTAGAGAGAGATACAGAGAGAGGAAATAACTGTAGGAGAGGGAGAAGGAATAGGGTCCTCGTCAAGCTCTCTCCTCTCTTCCCATGAATTAGACCCAGAAAAAACACCCGATCCACCACGGAGCAGTTGGTGATGAAAAAGAGTGAGATGTATACTAGATGCAATGGTGGCAAACCTTCAGCACTCCAGATGTTTTGGACCACAACTCCTAATATTCTGAGCCTAGATTGCCAATGACAAAGAACTGTGGGAGTTGTGGTCCCAAAGATCTGGAGTGCTGAAGGTTCACCACCACTGGACTAGAGCGATGGTGGCAGAAAACTCGGAGTGAATCCAACGAAACATGGGGTAGAGTTCATTTGAAGGTCTTTTCTGTGGCAAAGAAAGGCCTCTTTCCTGTTTCCCATTGTGCCTGCACAGAATCACCCGGTGAAGTTGTTTCAAGGGGCCAGGGGCTTGATACATGCACGACTGAAACAACAGGATGATAAATCCACAGCAAACCACTGTGAGGAATTTGCATCATGCTTTATAGGCAACGTCATTTGCATCAACTCTGACTTGGCTGTTGTAAAAAAGAGAGAAAGAAATCGAGTATTTTAGATAGCATTTTGGAATATGAATCTGCATTTATCAATGCCTCTTAGAGTTGTCAGTTTTGTTTGCAAACCTTCGCTCAGCTAAGAAAACTCTCTGGGTGCTATGGGTGAGTCATCGCTCCTCAGCCTAAACCATCTCACAGTGCTGTGAATCTAAAATAGTCTCACCCTAAACTCCATGAGGGAAAACCATGATGCAATGTGATAAAGTATGTGGGATTTTGAATTCCTACAGATCAAATATTCGTATGCCTATTGCATCATTATACCGAATGAACCTGTAGAGTTTTTTTTAAAAAAAATCAACCAGAGATTCCTCAGTTAAATATTTATTCTATTTACAAACATAGTGTCAAGTATACTATTTTGTACTTGAAATTTCCTATTCTGTCAATAACAATTTGGGGGTGCTTTTGGCCCTATCCAGCCTGACTAAAGTAAGAAAGCTCAGTTACCTGTGTAGATATGCCTGCCAGTGCTTATTCTGTGGGTTTCCAAAAGTAGACGTCTGACTAATGTTAATGAAAAAAATTAAATTAGATTCATTCTCTAAATAATAAGGTTCAAGCACATGCTATTGGTGCTGCTAATGACTGCCTACTAAGTATATGCCACTGTTGCTAAGTACTTCTGCAAATGTATGCAGTCCTTGAGCTTTTATGTTATTCAAATGAGACCCCAAATACCTACTTTCTGAGAGGAACTAGAGGAGGTATGTAATCTAACTGACATTCTGTCTGTTCAAACATAACTCCATTCCACTGATGAGTCTAGGAGTAATTTGTGAAAGAATGTAGGTTTTGCCTTTTAGTGCACTCTCAACAGCAAGCAACATTTTAAAATTTTCTCTCCCTCCTCCCTCCCATTCTAAACTTGTTTCCAGTTTTTTAAACTCTTTTTGGTGTGTGGGACTTTGTTTTTTCCTGAAAAACTCTCTAGGCATCTCAAAGAGCAGCAGAATTCCTACAACCCAACATAACATTCTATTTTTTCCCCTTCATTGTTCATATGCTAGTCTCCTTTCATAGTGCAAGAGAATGCTCTGTATTTTGATGGTTGCATTCATAAAAGGTAATACCTTGTTTATAGACTTCTCTCGCTTTTTTCAAAACACAGGCCATATGTGTGCTAAATTTCCTCATTACAGGTATCATGGAAATAGCTTCATTTCAGAGCACTCAATTTCAAAGCAGAAAACTCTGTTTCCCTCCTGCCATCATCACTTAGAGACAGGTTGCAAGGTGCCTTTTGGCCAGACAAGAAATGATTCTTGCTGTAGCATTCCTGTGCTTTGGTCCCGACCCTTTCACAGAGTACTGACAAGCACCACTTCTAAGTTTCCTCTTCCGCTGCCACCAACTAGCTTCACTAGTAAATTAATGCTTTCAGACTGATTTTAAATTGAATAAAGATAAACGTTTGTTTATAAAGGGTCATGTGTTTAGGTACAAACAAAAGGAAGAATATAGCTCAATCGTACTACAGTTATGTCACAGACTACGCTGATCACTTGCACACCCAGCTCTTAAGTTTTCAGACACTTATCACTTAGTTTTCCTCACAGAAGTTCTAAAATCCTATCTCTTCTCTCTCTAGTCTTTGACTTTCTCTCAATCAGACAATATCTATCTTTTCTCAGTAATTGTGGGTCCCTGCTTGACCAATTCAGTGCTGGGTTGAGCCTTAAATTCCCTCTGGCTACTCCCCCAGACTCTCCCATTGGTCAACAAACAACCAATCAATACAGACACTTCTCATAAAGTATTCACCACCAAGGGGTAAATGACACAATCTCCCCCCCCCATTAGAAATGTTTGTCCTAGGAGAGGAAACTCAGCAGGTTTGCACTCCTGGGCAAACAGCTTTGCAACACAAAGGCAATTTTAACCACATCTTATCATTTACATACATCATTAACACTACTTACCTTTATTAACATTACTCACTCTGTAATACAAGCAATTTAAGTTTTTTCATATTTTCACAATAAAACATTTTCATATACTTATTGCTGTATGCATACAAAAAGTACATTTGACAATTCTTTCAAGCAAGAAAACATATAGGTGATTTTAGTGTAGTATTTTAATACATTGTATTTATTGTATTTAAATGTTTTATTGTTGTAATTTTATTGCAATTTGATGTTTTACTTATTTGAATTGTTTACTTTGACTGTGAGACACCCAGAGACCTTTGGGTAGTGGGCAGCATACAAGCTATATAAAATAAATAAATAAATACATAAATAAATACAGTATTCCAACAACAGTTACTGTCCAACCAGGTAAAAACATAGTCTGTCGTTCAGCCTTCTTCACTAGGTCTTCTGGACAAAGCATCCGCAACAATGTTCTGGGACCCTTTCATGCTTTTAAGGTAACAGTCAAAGTCCTGCAACAACATGGCCCATCTCATCAGCTTGACTGGCCTTCTGGGCCAGTAAGAGAAGCTAACCAACCAGGCAAAGGGACTCATGAGCCCTTTCCCCCTCCTTTTCTCTCAGGGATCTGTGATGATGCTCGGGGGGGGGCTGCACACGTGGGAGGACCGCTGGGGAAGGGGGGGAGCACTGCATGCCCATGGCTATTCAAGAGGGAGGGTGGGCAATGAAGGCTCCAGCCGTGATGGCTGAAGGAAGGCAGGAAGAAAAGAAGGAAGGTGGGTGCGCGAGCAGGCAATCCACCCCTCCACCCAGCCAGGCACTGTCAGTGTCTGAGAGGAGGAGGAGGAGGAGGAGGTGGTGGCAGAGAGGGGGGAGAGGGATGGGCCAAAGAGAGCAGTGCCACAGGAGGAGGAGGAGGCGCTGCTGCCATCCCTGATAGTGTTGGGGAGGAAGGGGCAGGCAGGGCCCACCTCGGGTGAGGGGGTGTTTTCATTTGAGTCACCGGCAGGCAGGGAGGAGGAGGAGGGGGTGCCTCCTTTCAATGGGGGCACCTGGGTACTGAGACCCCCTGCTGAGTCAGCAAGAGGTGATGCTGCCGGGGGACCTCATGTGTACCCACCTCCCGCACCTCCAATCACACAACCCCTCCCTAACACTAACCCTAACACTAACACTAACCCTGCAGCCTGGGCAGCAAGCGAGGGAGCGAGCCACCTGAGCATCCTCCTCCTGCTTCCTGCACCCCATCGCTGTCCCAGGAGCAGCCCCGGGAGGCTCGGCATGGGCTCGGCTTGGGCAGCCTTGGGGGAGGGAGGGGGAGCAAGGGCGAACCAGCTTGCAGCTGGAAAGCAGAGCCCGCAGGAGGAAGCAGGTGGGCATGTGTGTTTCTCAGCTGCCGCCCACCCTTCCCCAGCCTCCCCGGAACCCCAGTCTTCTTCCAGTGACCAGGGCAAGTGGGAGGGGCTGCTCTCTGGGCAGTCAGAGGAGGAAGAGGTGGAGGCACTATTTCTGCCGGATTGGCACAAGGGTCAGGAAAAGTAGCCCACAGGGATGCTTGGGAGTTAAAAGTAGACCAGGGGCTGTTCAAAGTTTGACAGCTCTGCTATAAGCCCTGCATGGGTTTAGCATCCCCAGTGTCTATCCTGTGTACCATTCCCTTTGCTACACCATGGGTGTTAGTAAAGACTGACTTGTACTTTTGCAGTATGTCTTCCACCTCCTCTTTCTGTGTCTTAGGCAGTGTGAGGCTTAAACTGCTCTTCTCCTCTACCTTCCCAACAAATTATCACCTAGATTCATGGATGCAGTATGAATCCACTAATGCAGGATTCTAGAGAATGAATGCTAATCTCAAAGTAGATATTAGAGAGAGAAAATTTGACTTTGAGACAATGCATTTTTATATTTTATTTTATTTTATTTTATTGCTCATCAGAAGGTGACATTTTTACTGGTGCAGTTTTTACCAGTCATAAAATGGGCACTTGCCCATGTTCAAGATCAGAGATTTTTAGTGTGCAAATCCACTCGTTAAATGCTCCAAACTAAAAAATAAAAATAATAAAAATATGATTGCTGTTGGTTAAACCAGAACCTTCCTGAGTATCTTAATAGAAAGATTAAGCAATAGCTTTGAAAAACCAGAGTAATAGCAGGGCACAGAGTCCCATAGATTGCATCTTGAAAATAAAGCGTACAACCTGTTTATTTTGTAGGAAAAAAGTTCCTAAAGACCTTGTAAAGCCTCTCAGCCTTACCAATATATTGAAAGTGGAGAATCCAGATTCTGTATTGTAGTAAATAACATAAATTGAGTAATTTGCAAACCCTCAAAATGACAGAGGTTGCTGTTCATCTGAAAGATCACATGTTACTGAAATGAAAATCCATGATGGGGAATACCTTTGTTGATTCTCTGAAAGGTGACAAGTAAGGTGAGCTTTCAAGTGCTCTCTTTCTGTGAACTTTTTAGTGACCCAATGAAGGTGTTGCCTGACCTAGAACTTTATTTCTATGCAGGGAATCACACAGCTACTTCTTCTGTTTGATGTGAATCAAACATAACTAAACACGCGCAGAACTGAGCAGTTCAAATATCTGCTGGAGTACTTTGAATACAGGGGCTTCTAGCCTTACACATTCATAATACACACCCTAGGATTCTAAGAAAGGTGTCCTGGCATATCCAAAAAGATACATTCCTCACATTTCTGCAACTTAAAACCAAACCCCTGGCATTTCCAGACGTCGTCGTTGCCGTCATCGTCGTCGTCGTCGTCGTCGTCGTCGTCGTCCTCCTCCTCCTCCTCCTCCTCCTCCTCCTCCTCCTCCTCCTCCTCCTCCTCCTCCTCCTCATCATCATCATCATCATCACCACCACCCCTCTCTCTCTCTCTGTGTGTGTGTGTGTGTGTGTGTGTGTAAAGGCACAGTACGAGTTTGGGGGAAAATACAGGTCACCTTGAAAAGATGCTCTAATATTCTTCATAGGTTTGCTTGAATGTGGCTGCAGGAGCAATGAAAAGGGAGATAATGAATATATCTATAAAGATACATTCCGCAGATGTCAGCATAAAATCATTATTCGAGCTGGAAAATATAAGTGCAGAGCAGAACATCAGTCAATGCTGTTGGCTTGACTTTAGAAGGTTTTGGAAGTCAGTGCCAATAACACTGTTTGTAGAGAAGATATATAAATATATGCTTTTTTTCTTTTTGCAACCAGTGAAGATTGACATATTTCACAACAAGTTCACCATCTTTGACATCTGAGAATACAGTAGCAGGCTGCAAGAAAAGGAAAATAAGAAAAGGAAAATGAATAGCAATGGTTAAGTATTCTGAAAATAGAGATAATTACAACTCACACAAAGATGCATACAGGACATAGACAAATGTGCATATGTGCACATACAGCAACAAGTTATTTTTTTAAAGAAAATATAAGTTAGAGTTTTATTTCTAAATATTAGATATTTAGAGTTGCACTTGTGAACAATCTCTGTGCCTTCCCTTTAAGCAAAACAAACATCCAAAAAGAGAAGTAATGTTTTTCTTTTTGGTGGGTTTGTTTTCCTTAAAGGGAAACAATCAGAATGCTTCAAGATGCTGGCTGTTAGTACATAACATACTAACATCTACCACAAAACATGACAGCTGTGCACAACAAAGTAGAAGCCAGTACTTCACCCATATAATATTCCTTGTCTGCCATTTTATGACTCTGTGCTGCCCACAAATATAAGATTATCTCAAAATATACAGTTAATACAACAACAGTATCCCTGATTAACATATTATGTTAAGGTGGTTAAAATCACATGTTAATCAGGGAGAGCTTAACTCATTTAGGGATAAAAGGAATAAATTACAAATAATATGTTATTTGTAATTAATTTATTAATAAATTATTTGTACCTTATTGCCTCCAAAGTGTGTCAGCATATGGTGATAACGCTCTGAAGATTAGATGACATATGCTACATTGCTGAAAAAAAAATTATTGGATATAAAACTAATCACAGAGTGGACTCACTGAAAACAATGGGACTTGAGCTAGTTTAAATATGGTAGTTAAAATGAAGTCTATATTCTGGGGCATACTTGTTTTTTAAAAATGCATATTATTATAGCATATTCATTGGTTTTCTAGTTTGGGCCAAACCACGCTTGTATTTGCTGCAGACTTTGGGGTTTTTTTTTTAAATTAAATTCCTTGTGATACATGATGGAACTGCAGAGATTCATAGAGGAAATGGGCTACAAGTTCCTCCTTCCCCAATTCCTTGTTTCAGAGAAAAAGCATTCAGTAGAGAGGTGTCGATTCTTCTCGACACTTACAATTAGGTTCATGGAAGTAGTTTTACTAACCATACAATAAGCTGTACAGAAAGCCCCAGTGAACATTATAGTGAACCCTATAGTTGTTGTTGTTCAGTCATGTCAGATTCTTTGTGACCCCATGTACCAGAGCACACCGGGCCCTCCTGTCTTCCACTGCCGCCCGGAGTTTGGTCAAGTCCATGTTGGTTGCATCAGTGACACCATCTAATTCTCTGCCATGAACCTGCCAGTATCTGAAAGCAATATGATTATTTTAAAATAACATTTCTTAGTTTTTTTAAAAAAAGTCCCAAATGTTGAGTCATAGACAGGTCTGAGAATGTCAAAGTAAATGGCCCTCTTTCTTCTTTGCCAGTCTCTCTTTGTCTGTTTTCTTGTTTTCTTTAGAGAAGATGTGCTGCTCATCATTCTCAGTCAGCTTTATCTCTCATCTCTTGTTGAGATGATTTACAGGAGGTGTGGACCTCTGTCCTCACTATCAGAAATGATTATAGGCTTAAAGCTACAGAACTAGAAGAACCCATAGATCGAGTCCAGCCCATGTCAAGGAGGCAGACTGGGTAATCAAACTCCCAACTTATGGCTCTGCACCCACACCTCAGATAGCTCAGTAAGCAATCCATTAGTTAGGTTTGGCTTCATAATATTTTGTCCTTACTTTCATGAAGAAAGCAGGCAAATATTTTGAATACAGTGATCACAGTCCATCATCAAAATCCATTTGAATGAATGTGATAATGAAATACTTTAAATGTAAATGGGATGGTACATGATATAAATGCCAAGCTTGTATCCTTCCCACTCCAATCTATTGTACATTTTGGAATTGGTATCTTGGACGCTTCTATGTTGCTTCCTGTTAAATTCCATTAGTGTGCTGTCCAAACCTTAAACTCTGGTTTATATCAACTATGGTTTGCTTAAAACAAACAAACAAGCCTCCTATGGTTTACTTTAAATAAACCACAATGGATGGGAATGAATAAAAATCATATTGCAAAATTCATCAAAAATTGCTAATTTGTCTATTATTTATACAAATCGATATTCCCAGCACATATGAAATGCTCATTTTTGTGGTTTATTATTTGTCTATTGGATATATCATAAAACATCCCATTGCAAGCATCTCGAGATACCAAAACTCCAGAGTAGCTTCTCTTGATGGTCCTCTACATGAAATGATGCCAGGAGTTATTAATGGAGTCAAAATAAGCCAATAGGTTTCATAGTTAAGCATGATTTTAAAACACAGGTGCCTCTCTCCATACTGTTCCACATCATACTCACATTAACCCTCCACACTGGAGTTCTAGGAACATGTTTGGGTTCTATATAGATCATATCTCTAAATCAGAAGTAATACGTTTGTAGTATTTCCTACATTATATATTTTTCTCTATTGTACTTTACCAAATAATGATTACATCTTGAAAGATCCACCCTACGGATAATTTAGTCTTTCTTAAAGCTAATCAAATTGAGTCTAAAAAAACTGTTGCAGCTTTTATGAGCAAGAATCTAAGGCAAACAAACAAGCAAGCAAAAAAACAAACCCAATGGAAATCTATTGTTTCCTGAAATCTGTTTTCTATTAACTTTCCACCTTGCACAACTCAATTTCCCCGAAGAGCTGGAAATAGCCACAAGAATTAGATCAAGGATATGGAAACGAAATGGAACATGTTATTTCCTCACATCTATTCCTTTTTGTGTGGTTTGCTTTGCTGACTGCAGCATTTCTATAAAAGTGAATGAAATTGTCTGATTGTTCATCTAGGTTATCCTTTCATGCGTACCTGTTCCTACAAGTCTGCAGTTAGACATGGTTAGTATTATTGTTGTTACAGCCGTTCTGTTATTTTTGCTCCTGTTGCTGTTGTTGATTTAGCAGAGATTAAGTATTTTTCCCCATGCAGACTTTCCAGAAGACCAGGCTGATTTTGGTTCATTCTGGGACATTCAAATAAGACTCTCTCTCTCTCTCTGTGTGTGTGCACCTCTGTATGTGTGTTTGTGTTTCTGTGTTTGTATGTGTGTGCTTGCACCTCTGTGGGTGGGTGTGAAAGAGAAAGAAATTAGATTTTTGCTGACTATAGAGGTTATTCTCAGCATCACTCACACTGTGGAAAAAATGATGAAATATTCATCTGTAAAATATGTGTCCCATCCTCTGCCAACATACCACTCACCTATATGCTTGTCAGTTGGACTTGCTGTCCATCTGAGATGGGCTAGCCAACCAGCATTGTCAGCTTTGGCGATGTGGTGGAATTGCAATTTGTAGCTGAAGATCCTATCACCTTGCTTCCTTTCTTCCCCCCAGCCATGCTAGTCAAATTATTGTTGAGTGTGTGGATGAAATCCCTTTAGAGTTGGCTTGCTTGACCACATGTTTCCACTCACTACCTAGCCCAAATCCAAATGCTGCATATTCAATGCCTATCCACTCTGGAACATAGGCGGTTACTTCATGTTCATTCTTGTCCCGGAAGGAAGTTCGTTGTGTGTTGATGTCGGTCACTGTCACGTGGTCTTCTTCTGGTTCCGTCCCTGTTCCCGTGTACGCATGGGCATGAGGGATGATACCACCATGACTGTAACCACACATCCTCTTTCCATGATGAGATGTGAAATTCTATGCCTTTGTTCTCTGTTTTTTTTTCTGGCCCGACCTTCCATTTTTTGATGTTTCAATTCTCCGAAGCCTTGCCTTCAATGCATTACAGAGCTAAGTTTGAGGCATTTGTCTTTTAATTTCTCTGCACTGTGTTGCTGACTCCACTTCACACTCCTGCCACTAATTGGAGAATGGCACATTGCGTGATGAGCCTTACCTCATGGGCACTCATCTCGGAATGAGAAGCAAGATGAAGAGATTACCGATGCCACGGAGGGGAATCTCTCATCCCGCTTAAATCGCAGTTCAGGGTGTGTGCTTGGGATGAACTCCCCTCATCCCGGAATGGACGTGTGGTTAGATTACTTCGTACTGGTTCCAAGCGGGACCGCAAACAGCGATGAGATGGATGTGAAGTATCAGCCATAGATAGACACACAGAGCAAGGAATAGAATCAGTGTGGGAAATGGAAAAAAAAGGTCAGCAGCCAGCATTTTAATTAATGAAAGAAGGTGGTAGGTAGGTGGGATGAGAAAAGTAGATCTTAGCATTACTCTGATTTATCCAGTCATCTCAAACTCACACATCCACTAATTATTTGTTACAGCAATCTAAAAGAGAGAGAAGGAAGAAAATTCTAAAAAAGCAGACAGTGTAGCTCAGGGGTGGCGAACCTTCAGCACACCAGATGTTTTGGACCACAACTCCCCACAGTCCTTTGTCATTCTGGAATTCTGGGAGTTGTGGTCCAAAACATCTGGAGTGCCAAAGGTTCACCACCACTGGTGTAGCTAGTGATTTATCACCCACTGCTTGCTATGCTTGGAGACATAATGGTTGTCTGGGGAACAGAGTGCAGTTGAAGTTCTCCTGAGACCTCCCTAGGCTCTGTCCCTGTCCTCAGTGAGTGGAGCTTCCAGGAGAGGTTTACTCTTTGAATGGCGTTTCAGCAGTCAGTCTCTTTCTGGTTTGGCATTTTGTTCTTTTGCTATGTAATTGACACCAAGTATTTTTATTCAAATTCCAATACCTTGTATAAAGGAATTAATTTGTTCCAAATGAAATTATGTTAAGCAAATTTTCCTTTATACAAATTTCCCATAGGAATGCATTGAAAACTGATTAATCTGTAATCACGACCATTTTTATGTTGTACGGATTTGCCCCATAGGCGATTCTGCTAAGCAAATTTCCCCTATCTCCAGGATTTTTATGTTGTACAGATTTTATGTTATACAAACCATTTGTTATACAAGGGTTCACTGTATTTAAAACCTCCAAAATGCTACAGAAAATTTCAATGATTTTTTTAGAGGCACCCTAATCAACATAAGCATATAACTGAGGAGATATTGGCCCATCCTGTATCTGTTTAAATAATCAATAAATATGAGAAATACAGGGGAAAACTTAGGTTGTTATAATTCAAGGAAAAAGTTTGAATTATATTGCTTCTTAGCCTCTGAGGGTAAGATCATGTGTAGTGCCCTTTGGTTTAATATTGCCTTCTTAATGATGTAAGACACTGTGCCATTTCTATGCTATTCCCTCAGCCTTTTGACAGGCTATTGACAAGCACCACCTCTAATTCGCTCTTCCGCTGCCACCAACTAGTTTCTCTAGTAAATTAATGCTTTCCAAACTGATTTAAATTGAATAAAGATAAAGTTAGTTTATTTATAACAAAATAAAAGGTAAGAGCATAAAGGGTAACTTGTTCAAGTACAAACACAAAGAAGAATATACAGTTTAGAGACACTCAATATTTAATTTTCCTCACAGAAGTTCTAAAATCCTATCTGTTCTCTTCCAGGTCCTTATATGTTTTTCTCTCAGTGCCTGTCTGACTCTCTCTGGGTGCTTTTACATAACCCCTAAAATCTGAGGCAAAGGGCTCCCAGGTGCGGAGCTTAAAATTGTTTTCCCACCAGCTACAGACTTTACAAAAAATTAAGTATGACCACGCCCACCTAACCGTATCCCAGCACATTTTCCAAGTACCTGGTCTCTGAAGGTGAAAAATTTCTGATGTGGATTGCAAAGCAGTGAGTGCCGGGCTATCCTCGCCATCTGTTGTTGGGTTTTTTTGCCCCACACCCCTTTAAGAGACTGGAATGCTTCCCGGGTGGCAGAGCAGAGGTGAACCTGCATTCTTTTTCTCCCTTTTTTTCTCCCTCCCCTCACGCAGACAGGAGCAAGGGAGTGCGGAGGGGTGGGAACACAGCAAGAGGAGCAAACCCCCAAGATCTCTGGTCCGAATTTAAGTTGCCAGTGGATCTTAGGGGTCGTGTAAAAGTGTCCTCTGTCTCTCCGTCCCTATCTATGTCTCAGTCCCTATTGACCTGATGGGCTGAGCCTTAAAACCATTCAGGCTCCTTCCCCAACCTCTCCCATTGGTCAACAAACAACAATTGAACACAGACACATCCCATAAATTATTCATCACAAAGGGGTAAACACCACAAATACCTCCTCAAAATCTTGATTCTTAGCGTTGAATTTTGTCTTTAATATTTGATAACTGTTCTACACTCATACTTGGTATATTGACCTTCAGCCACTTTGGGTCCTTTTCAAAGGGAAAGGCAGGGTAAAATATTTGAAAGAAAGAAAGAAAGAAAGAAAGAAAGAAAGAAAGAAAGAAAGAAAGAAAGAAAGAAAGAAAGAAAGAAAGAAAGAAAGAAAGAAAGAAAGAAAGAAAGAAAGAAAGAAAGAAAGAAAGAAAACCAGCTTGTCATGAGTCATTTTAGACCTGGAGTTAATTCTCTACCAAAAGAGACATGAATTCTTACTATGGTTGAGGCATGAAAAAACAACAGGGCCAGAAATCTGTCCTGCTGTAATATGAAGACATGGTTTGTGGTCTACACAGCTTATGTTGGTCTACAGCCAGATGTTGGGGAGGGAGTTCATATTTGGGGATGGAGTGTTGAAAGGCAGCACACATCAGATTGCACAGAGACCTGGAAAGAATTTTCTTGGAAGATAGTGGAAAGGTTGTATTCCATGCAACATCCAGCCACTGCCTGTGGAGTTGAACATGGAGAAGGATAATTGTTCTTTTTTTAGTGACAGAGACATACTTTTTTCTTGGATATATACTAGCTGTATTAGATTGGTTATGGAAAAATGCCAGTTGCACATCAGATTTGAGACTTAATCCATTTTCGCTACCTTTGGGACCAGGAAAGTTTCTTTCAGATTCTTCTATTTTTATCCATATCGATTTGGATATGTTATGGGCTTGTTTTCCGAACCATTTTACAGTAAATATAATAAAAAGAATTGTTGTGGCTACCTCTCAAGAGGTCATTCAATCAATAAAGGCAGTAATGATAAAATGTTAATGGTATTAACTCCTTACTCACTGGTGTAGCAGGTAGCATGAATTGTGTTTGGTACAGTGAGTACTGATGCTGATGACTTTCATTATGTATATTTAGGGGAACAAGATATCTGTGGAGGGTAATGACAACATACTTTAAACCTTTATATGCATGAATCTGTGAATATGCCTCTTAGATGCTAGAATTACCTCTGAACCTCACAGTTCCATACTGAAAAAAAGCCAACATTACTTTACCTCATCAACCCTAATGGTATCATCACAGTATTTTAATCTCTTAATAATAAGATGTAAAGAATGCTGGCTAAAATACTGATTCCTACTAGTTTAGAATGCCTTGGTTTTATAGTACAGCTCAATAAGGAATTTAGAAGCCCCATAGTGAGAATCAGTGGAGGTACAGAATCATGATTTCTGAGGTGTACTGAATCCACTTCAACCAGTTATCCAGGGTGCTGAGATGCCTTATGGGACAGGCTACACCAGGGGTGTCCAAACTTTTTGCAAGAAGGGCCAGATTTGGTGAGGTGAAAATTTGTGTAGGTCGAACATTCAGCTGCAACTGGCCCTCAGGCCAGACTTTGGACAAGCCTCTAGGACATGCAAGGAGGTGGGAAGGATGCTGCAGCAATGGAGCCGGGGGGGGGGTAGGCTGGGCAGGGAGGACAGGCAAACCGTAAAACTGCAAGCTGACATCTCCATCCGATATGGGGAAGGGACAGCTAGCGGGGATGCATGGCAGGATGAGCCAGTGGGGAGAAGAGGTTGCGGGCCACTCAAAATTTGAAAATGGACCCCATTTGGCCCCCAGGCCTGTCTTTGGACATGCCTGGGCTATACCATGTTTGATATCTCCTGTAAAGTGCAAACTAAAACCCAGGGTCTATTCACAGGGGTGACAAAGTAGGACATATGGGTCTCCAGTCTTTACCAACAAGAGAAAGGAAATATATACATAACTTATGTTGTTAAAGTCTTTGCAATTTCTGGAAAAGGCCTCTATGCAGAACTGATGTCTTTTCCCTCTCACAAGCAACAGTCACACATACAAAGCAAGCAGAGAATGATGGTCAAAATATTTGAAGGGGGGACGAGCAAAACCACTCACTCATGCTTCAGATACTTAACAGTCCATGCAGCAAAGCAGTAGACATAACCATTTTATACAATTGGTGTTGTTTGGTTCAAAAGGTTGCTTTCATTAGAGCACAGTGTGCAAATCAGTTCTTCTCTTTTCTTCCTGAGAACACCAGAAAGTACTTTAACCTCTCAGGAGGTGAGGAGAATAACCTCACCATTCTGGAGAGGAAAGAAGTTAGATTCCAACTCAATAAATACCGTGGATGAGATACTTTTGTGGGATTGTAATTGGGTGATGACAGGGTCAACAGACATAAAGGCAGTGAAGATATGGCTTGTGCTTTCTTTGGCTTTGTGGATCCAAAGGTTTTAATTGTTTTAAAGCTCTTCATGATAATTGGCTACTCTGTATAGTAGGGTGGGGTAGTTAATCATAACTAAGGCCATCTCACCATGAGTCTCCTTTTTACAAAAGAAGAGGTATATAGTCTAGCAATAGCAACCTAGAGAATGTGTGTGGGGGGGGGAGGCATCTCAATTGCTTAGTGTTCAGGCGAGGAAAAAATGAGACAAGTTCTAGGATTTTCTCAGCTGGATGTTTCTTTGAGAATGGTAATGAACACAAAAGGATACCCTGCAGATTATCTTTATAATGGTGTTATCAGCACTCAGACTGCCCTTTGCTATGTAAAGTTTGGCTTCCTTTTTCCTGTCTTGCAACGTGAATATGATATTGTGTAACAATACTGGGACATTTTCTGGCGTTTTGAATCATAGGAACAGAAGCACAATATTCCATGTTCATAAACTGGAGGTGTTTTGAAGAATCAAATCTCACTCCAGCAAGCCATAAGGAAAATTCTGTCACATGCGAAGGGCAGAGGAGTGCAAAATAGTCATTGCTGACTATTTACTATCTTCACTTCTGTAGAGGCTCAGTGAGGATATAATCTTGTTAAAGCCTTATGAAAGAATGTCAGTTTTAAAAGACACTTTGTTTGTTTTCTAACCATGTTTTATCACTTTGGGAGCATTTGAAAAGCTCATTGAATCAGCTATAGATATGGGCCATATGTTTTAGAAATAACATTGGTAGAATTCTAGAGTCAGGACCAACTTTATGGTAGGAAATTTTATCCCCTAGGCAAAAGTTAGTTGAGGTTTCTGTTATATTATCTCTAAGTCTACCTCATACTCTTTATGGGCAACCAATTCTTGTTTGCACATTCTCTTCTATAGCTCCCAAGTTGTACTCTAGAAATGTACTTTTTTTCATATATGTGTAATCCAAACATCTGTTGCAAGTAATGAAGTACAATTTTCTTCCGGGGTGGGGGGAGCATTCTTCAGACACAAAGATTGAAAAAGCAGAATACTGACATATTTTGAAATCTATGTTATGTATTAAAATATTGAGAACATGAGCTTTATAGAGTGAGAGAACAATAACAAAGACCCCAAAGAGATCCAAGCCTTCAGGAGCTTACATTTCAGTCTTCGGTGCAGCTCTAATCACCACAGAGCTATTGGATGGTGCAGGAAAAGCAAACGTCTAAATTCTTGGTCAAACCTTTGTGGAAAAAACTATTTAAAAAAATTGTTACCCCCCCTTCCATGGGGGGCTGCAGACTCAGGTCAAAAAGTATGTTTCAGAGTCCACATCTGGTAATGGTTTGGAATGTTTCTCTGAATTTTGAAAGAATTTTGAATAGGCCCTATGGTTCAGGATTGCACAAATGTAAGATCAAAGGGGTATCTTTATTGAACCCTTTTTACAAATCACACAAACTGCAAAGTTTTGTGGGCAAAACCCCATTTTCTCAGACTCGCCACCAGAAAAAATATAGGTCAGAGATGTTGCTCGTACAATGAGGTGCTCAAAAACCAAGGCACACTATTACCATACAGAGACACATCAACCACTGTTGATTATTGTTATAATTCATTTTATTCACCAGGGAGGAGGAACCAATGATAGCCAAATTAGTCAAATTAAGAATTTAGCCTGGTGAGTACATGTTTCTTCAGTTTGTAGTCACCTCAGAGGTCCCCATGGCTGGTGATAAGTGAGTCTAAGGTTGAGTGGCCATTGATGGTGCCTTACAAAGTCCAGAAAGAAGCAGGAAAAGGCAATCCAAACTTGTTAGACAACGGGTTTTCCAGTCATGTCTCTGCCAATTCTAGAGTGTTTCTCTGTGTGTTAGGCAACAGGTTATACAGTCTTTTAAATTGCTGATTTATGGCTTTACCCCTGCTAACCTTCTTAAGGAAAGGTGGATAAAATTGTTCCATGCAAAGTGAAACAAACAAAAGGCAACATGCTACAGGACAGATTAAAAAGAATGCTGGCTAGTTGGGAAGCAACTCTGTGTGTAACTGGGGCACTGAAGCACAGAAACACAGAGAGAATTTGCCCTGTTAAGAAGCTTCACACATCACTGACAAGCTACATACTCTCATCAGTCTGCATTCATGCATAGATGCACATGAGCAGCTGTCAACATGTACAAAAGGCAAGCCTCTGTATAGCAATTGTAGCCATTCTACTTTTCATTCTGGACCTGCTACTGTTAGCTTAAAATCCCTTACAGCTGGGAACATGGATAGGCCTCCCCTGCTGCTCAGAAAATAATAGCTATTGGCTCAACACAAAAAAAGGAATTTTAATGGCATCCAACAAGGGAAACAAAACAGTTGTACTGTCCACACAGATTCCAGAAAGGAAGGTGTTTCAGTCCAGTGCAACTAAAAGCAAAGCAAAGTGTGCCGCATAATGCTCAAACACTGTTGAAGCACAGTTTGGGCTGCGGGCAGTACAGCAGTTTAGCCACTGTGTCATGAGGACAAATCCTGTGGCTTCTTATATATTTACTGTGGTACAGTGATCCCCTGCCTATCGCGGGGTTAGGGACCCAACCTGACCCATGATAATTGAAAATCTGTGATATGCGGATGCAGGTCGGGTCGCCCCTGGGGCACCTAGCTGGCAGCACTTGTACTTATCCCCAGCCTGTCGCTGCCCCGTACAGGTCTGCAACAGGCCTAGAAAGTCCCTTGGAGGCCTCAGAAATGATTTTTGGCGACCCCTAAGCAGCTTCCAGTTTGCAGGGAGGCCCTTTTGGGGCCTCCAGAAGGCCCGGGAAGGCCCTCACAGGCCCATTTGGGGTAGCGCCAGACTGGGGGTAATTAACGCCTGAAACAGGCCTTTCCCCCTTACCCCAGGGGGGCTTTTTTCATACACTGTAGTCCTGCGATATAGTGGGACCTCCATATGTGAACCGTGAGTGAGCGGGGGACCACTGTAGATATGTGGTATGATCTTTGCTGTGAGAAGTTGGAGTCAAGGACCCTAGGGGGGTTTTCCCTCTTTCCACTTTCACAGCAGTTATGTCATTCCCTTCCTGATTCCAAGTTAATTATCACATGTTCGTTTTCCTATGGATCATTGAATTAGCACTAGAATTAGGCTAGATTTTGCTTCCCAGTTGTGGCTTTCCAAACATGCACAGCATATAGTTTGTTAGCTTGGGCAAAATATGTATGTAGTATCAAATGTTGTTTTGATACTCTGTTTATA
The DNA here is from genome assembly GCA_037367245.1 of Phrynocephalus guinanensis. Classification (NCBI taxonomy): domain Eukaryota; kingdom Metazoa; phylum Chordata; class Lepidosauria; order Squamata; family Agamidae; genus Phrynocephalus; species Phrynocephalus guinanensis. The sequence goes on along the minus strand of CM074741.1, from coordinate 86,196,350 downwards.
CCAGAAGCAATGGTTGCTTTCTACTCTCCCAACGCAAGCACTTTGAGTTAATTATGCTACAGGGAGAATTGTATCTGGACATAGCTGCATTATAACTTCCTGAGACTAATGGATAGTTCAGCCATTTGGAAATTATGGGATAAGTTTACAGAGAGCTGGAAAGGAATTTTACATTTCCCAGAATTAGCCCTCAAGGATTAGGAAAGATGTATAACAGTCAGAATATATAAATAAATACAAAACAGTAAACTGTGTTGCATGGTAATGATTAAACCAGCAAGAAAGGAAGAAAAGAATGGCTGCCCAGCTGAGTCTCCCACTAGATGATTTTTTTTCTGGGTGGTTATTTCTTTGTTGCATTTGTGAAAGTACTCAGAATTATTTTATGCAGACTGCTTCATTTTCCATATACACAGTTTTTTTGCAACTGTGTGCCATCAAGTCAATTGTAACTTATGAATTTTTTTCTTTGTAAAAAGAACAGGTTTGTCACTTGCCTCTTCTGGTGGCACTCTGCAAATCTGCAGCTTCCCCAGACCACACAGGTTGCTTGTTTTCCAGGAGCCACAAGTAGAAATGAAACTCTTTATTCCCTGATTCCACAGCCAGGTGCTCCACAACAGTGATCTATGCAGCACATTTAAATATGCAACAACATTACTGTATTGTAAATTATACGACTGAATACAGCCCTGTGAATGTTTTATCATTAGCCCTAGTTCTGAATCCCATAGTCAGTGTTGTAGGTAGACATGACCTGATGTTGCCACTAGAGATGGGCACGACTTGAAAAAAAATTGTTTTCGAGTTGTCGTTAGTCGGGCCGGTTCCGTTCCAGGTCGTTTCCGTTTTTCGCGAAAATTCGCAAAAATTAGTCGGTTTGTTTTTTCGTTTTTTTGTTTTCGTTAGGCTAGTGACGGGTAAGGTTACGGTGGGCTAGTGGGTTGCACCTCTGGGTGCCTCTCTGACCCACTAAGAAGACAGTGACGTATGGGTAAGGACTGGAGTCAAGGGTTAGGGTTAGGATTAGGGGGCTAGGGCAGGTTTTAGGGGGCTTTTTGGCACATCCCAGAAGTCTCCATGGCCAAGTGGCCATGCGATTGGTGGGATGGCTCCAAAAATTTGCATGGTCGTCCACTCCCACATGGCTGGCCACTCGGCCAGCCCATCATTGCGCAGGTGTAAAAAAAATAAAAAATAAAATAAAATAAATGGAGGACAGAGGAGGAGAGGAGAGACATTTTGTTGCAAGAAAAAACCCACTGCTACTGTGAAAAATCTGGCAGTTTATAAATTTTCGCGTGTTTCTGTTGTGCTTGTGTGTTTTTGGACCACGATTTCAAAAACAATATTGCGTTCGCCGCCCCATTTTGGATCCCCCACCCGCACTGCATGGCATGGCGAAATGGCAACTCGAGTCCGGCTGCCCAGGACGGGGGGGGGAGGCGGGACCCCCCCCTCCAGAAACCACCCCTCCGGTAGGTGCCCTGTGCCCTTAGTCAAGCAGGCATTTTTCCGCCTGCTTTTTTGGCCCGGGAATGGGTGGGGGGAGAGTTTAAAAGTTTTTTCCTGTGCCGTCCGTGCCGCTTGCTTGCACTTTAATTGCGGCGGCTGGCGGCGAGACTGGGCTTTTTGCTGGCTGCGAGCCTGCGGCGAGTCCCACAGAGCAGCCCAGGACGGGGGATGGGGGGGAGGCCGGGGACCTCCAGAAACAACCCCTCTGGTAGGTGCCCTGAGACACGGCAGGCATTTTTCCACCTGCTTTTCGGCCGGGAACCAGGTTTTTTAACTTTTAAAAACTTTTTTTCTGTGCCGCGTGGCATCGTGCGATGCAAGGAACAAGCACGACAAATCAGACCAAAATTGTTCGTTCGTCGGTTTGAGCTCGAAGTCTGGCGGAGTAATTCCCGTTACCGTTTCCGTAGAGTAACGGAACCGAGTAACGGAAACGGAAACGGGAATACCGCTAAGTCGTGCCCATCTCTAGTTGCCACACAAGTCAGCAACAGTCTCCCATGAATGGGAGGCAGGGTAGTTACAAACTGAAGCAAGTTGCCTCTTCCCATAAGATATTTAATTAAAGCTTTTATTTCAAGCTTTAGTTCAAAACTCTTTAATTAACTTATTCAAGAGCCACACATGCTTTCATGGTGCCATTAATTCTGTGTCTTAGGCCTGGAGGATCATGCATACTTTTCCGTGTGGTAGGAGTGGGTTGCTTCATTTCCCTAGCAGCAGATCACATCCTCCTACTCTGACTGTTATAGTTACTGGCCTGTGTTGGAGAAATTATTTGGCACAAATATTTCCTGTCATTTGGAGTTATAAATAATCAGAATACAAACAAGTGTCCCCCCCCCGACATACCCCAATTGAGAGACTACATTACCTCCCATTAGATGTGTTTTATATAATTATTGAGCTGTCTCTTATGGGTTCCCAAATTCACAGTCAGTATCTGTGAATAGCTCTTAGAAAAAGAAGGGGGAGGAAATGTCATCTATTGGGTAGAGTTTGAATGAAGGGGGAGGAAATGCCATCTATTGGGTAGAGTTTGTTGGTGTTGATGATGATCGTTATAAATCATGTAAGATCCAAATAAAGCTCATAACTTTTGAGGAAATGACCACTGCTTCCCCATAGTGCTCCTGCTTAGTTTCCCCCCCCCCAGTAGTTCTTTATTTCTTTGTTTATTTCCTCCCTCTTATCTGGCCACCAAGACCACTCTGGTCAGTTAGTGATGCAGTGTATGCGTGTGTTAAATTAAGACACCTGGAACCAAATAATAATAGCTTTTGTGTGTAAATTTGTGCAAACCTGAGCTTCCTGCTAGCCACTTTCATACCCCAAAACAAAATAACATACAGTAAAACATTTTAACATCAAAAACATTTAAGGAAACAGGGCTATTGAAACCACTATTTAAAACCATTTAAAAACCTACCAGCAGCCCAATATCAATACTTTCAGCATTCTCTAATGCCCTCATTTGTCACTTAAAAATTCTAATGAAAAATGAATGTATTTGCAAGCTGAAGGAAGGACAAGCATGTTATAAATGTGGCACAACTAGTGAAAATGATTCCTGTCACTTCATTAATTCCAAACTAGCTTGATACTAAGAGAGGAGTCTCCCCGGAAGAACCTTAAAGGCAGGGTGGTTTAAATGGGATGACAAAGTCCTCAAATTAGCCAGAACCCAGGCTGTATTTGGCTTTATAAGCAATTACAGCAGTTTAAATTGTGCTAAGAAACAGACCCGCAGCCAGACAAATCTGTCAAAATATGGGACGTAGATGCTCTCTGTAACCAGTGGCCCTCAGCACTTTCACTGCAGTCTTTGAAGCAACTGAAAGTCCCCAACAGTCTTCAAAGAGCAGCCCCCCCCCCCAGAGTGTGCTGCACTCATCTACGTCGGATGCAAATAAGGCATATGCCTTCATAGCCAGCTCAGACATCTCAAGGAAACAGGTGCAGCTGAAACATAAGCCTTTACTATGAGAAGGCTTATGTTGAAACCTGTGCATCCAGATCAACATACCCTCTAATTTTCATCCTCACTGCCCAGGCTCTATTCCCTCTGTGTGTCTGTGCTCCTCCCCTTGCAGTGAGTTCCCTCATGACCAGAACAAAAATGGTTGTGATGGGTGCACGGGGATGGGAAAGCCCAGTGCAGAGGGGGCTAGAGGTGTCCCCCCCCCACATGCATACTCACCTTAGAGGGAACCTTAGTCCAGACTTGAATCCAGGGATATAACTAATTTTTCTTGGAAGTGTAACCCCATCTAGCAGAGGATTAATCCCCAAACTCTGACTGTGAAGAAGGTCCAAGGTTGTTTCTTATCTTCCTTTTTTTCATGGATCTACAAAGCATAATTTAACATGTTTGTTTGGTTTATTTTTTAAAGCAAACATATGAGGAAGTTCCTAGACTTTCCTCTCTTTTTCCCTGCCCCCCCGCCCCATGTGGAGAATGGTGTATCTATTGAGGAAAGGTTTCTGCTCATGTTCAGAAACTCCATGCAAGCAACACTCTAAAAACTTGGTGTCTTGTTTGGAAGGACACTATCTGTTGAAGCTGGAAGCTTTCCTCTTCAGAGATAGCACCATCCTCCTGAGCAAGGGAAGATGGAGGATGCTGGAAGATAGATCTTTGCTTTTAAGATTCAAAGAAAGGCATATATGAATACAGTAGGACTCCAATATCTGCTGGGGATCAGTTTCAAGCCTTCCTGTGAATAATGAAAAAGTGGTTAAAAGAGAAGGCCCTCAACCCCCCAAAACTGTTGTTTTGTGATAGTAGCTTGCTTTACAGCTGCTGTTTTATGATAGTAGCTTGCTTTACCGCTGCTGTTTGTGAAAGTAGCTTGCTTTACGACTACTGAATTATTTATTTAGTTTTTTTCAGTGGATAGGGGCATCCTACTGAAATAACTCAATCAAGCAAATGTCTTTGAAGGAAAAGGGGTATTCTCTGCATGATTCTTTTTGTCAGCTAGCTCCACCTAGTCTTATTATACTTTCATTATTTACCTTTCCTTTGCTGAACGGCTCAGGTATCCATCCCTTTTTCCCCATCCAGTAAACCTTTTAAAAATCTCACTGGTCTTCCATTTTGCAGCTAAAATAAAATAAAATATCTTCATATATGACCATGAAGTTCATTGACCAGTTAATATCATTTGCTCTAATCATACCTCAGGCAGCAGGTTGGTTTAGACTTCTGCTCTGTCCTCATAGTTTAGGGCTAGCCAGACACTATCCTGTGGGCTATTTAGACAAAGCAGTGAGGATCCTATAATTTATGAAGAATTACCAAGAGGAGGCTGCTGTTCCTCCTGATTTCCTCCATAATGTGGTCACCTTACTCTGCCTTGTGGTAGTGCTGGCTCAAGTTCTCATGTCATGTACTCTGGAAATGCCATGGATCTCATTCTTGCCATGTACAACAATATAAGTGCCACATATGTCTTCTGTTGTTCGTCAGGAAGATCTCTCCCTTCTCCATTGATTAAACTAATTAGTCTTAAGCAACTGCTTCTCTGCATAGATCAGCAGTTTCCTGCCGTCTGTACTCTACAATGAAAACGAAAAGAAAGCTTGGACCCAAGCTGTTTAGGCTTTATATTTAGGTTAGAACCATCACTTTGAATTCTACCTGGAAATGGATTGTCAGCCAATGGAGATGCTGTAACAAGAGGGTCACGTGACCATGGTGTCGCACCTCAGTTCACAATGCGGTTGTTGCTTCTTGTACCCGCTCAGGTTTTCAAACACTTTCCATAGCCCCCCCCCCCAATATCATGTGCCACAGTAATCCAGACAGGATGTAACTGAGGCATGTATTATCCTGGCTGGATCAGCAATCTTCAGAAATGGACACAGCTATTTTAATTGTGCAAATGCACTCCTGGCCATCACTGAAATCTGGGCATCAGAATCCAGGAGCAACCCCATCCTGCACTGGCTGCATCCCTATTCCTTTATCTGCCTTTTACTACCTACAATTCAGTTACTTCTCTAGCTTCTCAGAGCTCAGCAACTGTTTACCACATATCGTTTTGTAATTAATAGAGATGGGCACGTAACAATTTTTTATTTTGTTATTCGCTATTCATTTCATTACGTAACGAAATGAATAATGACCCTAGGGGCAACTTTAACACGAAACGAACCAAACTGAGAAAAATTGGTTTGGTTTGTTAATGGGGGGCTGAGCTGCATGGAGGGAGCACAGACTTTGTCGGTGCCATAGAGGGACGCGGTGGGCTCGAGCCTCAGCCCAGCCCCGGGAATAAAGATAAGGAGGCTGTGCTTAGGCGGCCACAGCAGTGGGGCTCTGACACCGCTCCCCCTCTTTATTCCTCTCACACCCATTCGTAGGCACCCCCCAGCTCCAACCGGGCCCCAGGTGCCGCACAGTGGGTGCTGGGAAAAAAGCGGGTAAAATGAATAATGAATTAACAAAACAACAAAATAATTTTTTTGCAAAAATTCACAAAAAACAAAATGAAATGAACCAAACTCCTTAACAAAACAAAACAAAACGAAACAAAATAAAACACCATTTTTTCGATTTGTGCCCATCTCTAGTAGAGATGGGCACGACTTAGCGGAATTCCCGTTTCCGTTTCCGTTACTCGTTTCTGTTACGCAACGGAAACGGTAACAGGAATTACTCTGCCAGAACTCGAACTCGAACCGACTAAAGAATAATTGGGTCTGATTTGTCATGGCCGTTCCTGGCATCGCGGCGATCCCGCGATGCGAAGCGGCACAGAAAAAAAGTTTTTAAGTTTAAAAAAAAACCCCGATTCCCGGCCCTAAAAGCAGGCGAAAACTGTCTGAGGGCACCTACCAGGCCAGAAGGGTGTTTTTTTTTTGGGGGGGGGGGGTTCCCCGCCCCCCTCTCCTTGGCTAGTGCTACTGCTGCGCTGCTGGTACCAGGCGGGGGGGGGCATCGTCTTGTCTGCCTTTGCCATGCGGTGTGCGGGCGGGGGGATCCAAAATGGCGACCACATTTTTTTTTAAATCGTGGTCCAAAAAACCACCAAAGCACCACAGAAACATTCAAAAATTAGCTATTTTAAATGCTTGAATTTTTACAGTAGCAGCAGTGGGTTTTTCTTGCAAAAAAGTCTCCGTTTATTTTATTTTATTTTGTTTTGTTTTATTTTTTTACAACTGCACATTCACATGCAAATTTTCCACCAATCACATGGCCACTTGGCCAGGTTGACCACAGAGACTTCTGGGATGTGCCAATCAGGCATAAACAGTCCACTAACCATAGCCCGAACCCGAACCCTAACCCTAAGCCTAACCCATACGCCAGTACAGTGTCCTTCTAAGTGGGTCAGAAAGGCACCCAGAGGTGCACCCCAATACTCACCCTAACCTCACCCGTAACTAGCCTAACCCTAGCCCTTGCGCTAACCCGTCTTAACCCTAAGCCAGATCTACTTGCATTGCACTACATGCAAGTACATTTTCCTTGGAGCGGGTGCAAAGAGTCTGCCAGTCCGTCACTTGTGGCTCTGGCTGACTCCTGCCGCAGCATTTGTGTGCCATGCAAACCATGCCTGCAAGTGCTGCCTGACTGTGTCTCACCGACTGTTGCAGGGAAGGCACCCCAAAAAGAGGGGTGCCTCTGCCAGTCTGCTGCGTCTGCAATATGCATATCCATAGCATATGGCTATGCATGCCCTTTTGTAGCAGCGCTGGCGGGTGAGGATAGGAGGCACCCACCACAGAGAGGTGCCTCCAGGAGCCCGCTACCCCCCCCCAAAACCAGTACTAACGACAAATGAAAAAATGAAAAACGAAACGACAAATTTTTGCGAAATTGCGCGAAAAACGGAAACGAGCCGAAACGGGCTGCCTCCGACACACGACAACTGGAAAACGTCATTTTCCCTAGTCGTGCCCATCTCTAATCTCTAGTAAGGAATTAAATTATGAAAGTCTGCCTTTTTAAAAAATCAGGCAACACTGAGGTTCTTGGGGTGTGAATTCTGTAGTTATTTTTGGTGAGTTCTGGCAGAATTCAATCATATGCAAACTGCCCTGCCTATATCTGCAGTCCTTAGTGTATTGTGCCTGCATGTGTTTGTGGGTGCACTTATGAGACATAAAGAGGATTCACAGTTATTTTCTGCAGATGATCCTTTTTTTCTGTCTTCATTCAGTAAACTGTTGACTCCTCTTGAATCAATTGAACAGTGTTGAAAGTGGGCAGGAACAGAGAGGTAAGGCAGCCCATAATGGTGTTCCTAGCAAACTATTTCACTCTCATCTGTTGTTGAGCCTGGAGTACAGGCAGATCATCACATTATGATTGGTAAACGAGGCCCATGTTTTTCTTTGGGTGCAAAAGAGAAAAAACATAGCTTTCATCTAAATACCTCTTTCAGGCAATATACTGAGACTAGAACTAAGCTAACATCTTCTCATTAGGTTTGCTTTTTCCTTTTCTGAACCATATGATATAGGTTAGGCCTAATAATGTTCACATGGTCTATCCCTTATCTAGCATTCTTACACTGCTTGAGGCAGATTATTCTTCCATTTTTAGGCCAGCACAACTGTAGCGGCTGCTATCCTATGAGCACTAAAAACCACTTCAAACTGCTTGAAGATGTGGTTAATAAAATTTTGTCCCCACAACCGGTAGAATTTAAAGGGGAAAAATGTGACCATGCCCACTTAAGTGTGATCCAGCAAGTTTTACAAGTACCTGGTCTTGAGGTGGTGCAAAGTTTTTCTCAGTTCTGATGCAGATTTTAAACTGGTACTTGAGTCTGTGGTACTTGACTCTGAAAATCTGCATCAAAACATTTTCATTCTGCTATGTTGCATTTTCAGGCCACTGTTCATTTTATGTCACTATTCACTATTCATGAGCTTATTTCAGACCAGGGTGGCATGAGGTCAAAGTGAACGATAAAATGGAGGACTCGCAACTAGCTTTCCTCAGACTGACGAAGCTGTTTGGATGAGCAGCGAAACATTTCAATCTCTCAAGAAAAGAAGTCCAATTGCCATGACTCAACTGTAGATAACCTCATCTGGATGACTGAGAATCTTCACAGACAGAATGCCAACATAAATCTTCCATCGTTTTTTAATCTGAAGTTGGTGTCGAAAAGGATCAATATAAGTTTTCCAACCCACGATTCTGTCCCATGCGTTTGTCCTGCTCTAGAATGCTGACAGTTTTTATGATTTAAAAAGTTGAGATCCCAAGGAGTGGAACATGCAGGCCCTTCACTCTCCTCTGTTGTTGCTTTGCTTGAGGAAATGTGGCCTTTCGGTAGAGAAGGGCATCTCCTTCCTATGGAGACTTATCACACGTGCAAAGACCCATATTTTCCATGTCCTTGCCTATGTGGGAAACATCCACGGATTCTTTTCTTAAGACATTATGAAAGTGAAAAATTGACATAGCGAAATAGTTACAGAGATGTTGGGGGCTAGTACATTCCCTTATTTGTATATTTATAACATTCTTCAGAAACACTTGAATAAAGCTTCAGCATATCCTGGATATTAGAATTATGTTAACCACAAAACTGAGTTGTACCCCTGTTTTGAGAGTAAAATTATAGAGAATTGTGTGTCGATCCCCACCCCACCCCCACTCTCCTCCCCATATTTGATGATATGGAAGGACCATAATGATTTGAGCATCCTGTGACAGAGCTGTACTCTGCCCTGGGTGGATGGAAACTTTTCAAGAAGATAGCAACAAAACCAGTACAGAATCTTGTGATGCCTTTAACTAACAAGCTTTATTTGGCAGAAACAAATGCAGACGTATACAAAGAACTGGGCTACAGACCCCAGAGGCACAAGCCAAATAAATCTTGTTTGTCTGAAAGATGCCACAATACTCTTTTCAGCTTCAGCCCCCAAAGTCTTTCAAAATAAAGAATACAATCGTGTTCCTTTTTCTTTCTCTGTGTTAATTTAATAAATTTGTCCAATGTTCACATTCATGCATACATTGTTTTTACTCTGCTTTAGGGTGCCTTTTTTTTTTTTGCTCTGAAATAACTTGCAAAGATTTTACTCAGGTGAACACAGAAATGTCAGAACACCAGCAGCCTTTTGGATTTCATTTTGACATGATTCTGCAAAGACAAGTGAAGAATCAGTCAGCACTATTGCGGTTTCTCTGCTGTGAGGCACTCAGATGTTGTTGTTTTGAAGTGACTTGCGAATACCTTGTACAATGTTACAGCCAGACTGCTCCAAGGCTCTGCTAAGAAAGCAGACAAAGGAAGGAGCTCAAAGCCTAGTCTTATCAGTGCCATCATTCACACATCTGCCCTTCTCCTTTATGTACAAAACACTGTCTCTCTACTGTTGCACAAGGCATTTTAAAAGTCTTTATCTCCATCTCTTAGCCATCCCTGTGTTACTTAAGCAATATCATGAAATGGCTTCTTGAAACAGCAGCACCTGAGGAAAAGCTTATATGAAGTCTCCAAAGCCGTCTTACTCAAACTTTATTGATGTATCCCAGGAGGGGTAGCATACCCTTTTCACCAGCTACTCTCAGCTATCTTAGATTGACCAGGAAGATGTGAAAGGAGATTGTAAGCATGTTTGAAGATTTTCCCCACAACTTTGAGCCCTGCAGCATCTTCACAGACAGCATTTCAGCATTCTCAAATAGTGCCATTTGGTCAGACATGTTCAGTACTTTTCCAGCCCTGTGACTCAGAGCCATAACAATGATAGGGCAACTGAGATTTTAAACCATGGCACATAATTTGAAGCATGCAAATATTTGCTGCTGGAGGAGTGCAAACCCAGATTCTACTATTTTCTAACTGGTAAAGGCATTAACTGAACTGTCCAGAATGTACCCTCTATTGCCTTTCCTTCACAGGCAGAAGGAAATATAAAACAGGCAGACTCAACACAGACCCATAATGTCCATTTTATGTTCAGACTTCAGTGGTCCATCTTCTTCATTCATACGCTAATCCAGGCCTGCCCAAAGTCCGCCCGGGGGGGGGGGGCAAATCCGGCCCTTCAGACCATTCTGAGTGGCCCATGGCTGGCTGGCCCACCCCTCCCTCCCCCTCCTTTGCCCCATTTTTTTTAAAAAAATCTTCTGCCAACACTGACACCGCGGGGAACCTTGAGGGGCTGGGAGGGCGGGCAAAAGGGTGGGACACCACCACCAGCACCGCCGGTAAGCTTGTGGGGCTGGGTGCGTGCACGGGGGCAGGCCGCTGCCACCGGCATCACCGGGAACCTTGTGAAGCTAGGCACCCACCTTCTTTCCTGTGGGTGGGGTTGCAAGGGGTCAGTGGGTGGGGCTTATGGGTCAGTGGGTGGGGCTTGCAGTGAGTGGCAGGGTCAGGGAGCAACCGGCCCCTGAGACATTCTCAGCCACCAAGAAGGAGCCCTGATATCAAGCCAAATGGCTATCTAAGGGCGTTTATACACGACCCCTAAGCTACGCCGCAAATGGCTGCAAGCTCCGGACCTTAAAAATGTTTACCCACCAGCTCTGGAGTTTGCAGACAATTAAGTGAGACCCCGCCCACTTTAGCACGACCCAGCACACTTTTCTTGTACCTGCTTTTTGATGGTGAAAAATATTTGATGCGGAGAGTGCCTGAGCTCTCCTTGCTTTTTTCTGTTGTTTTTCTTTTGCCTCTGCCCCTTAAAGAGGAACCAGGAAGTAAACGGAGGTCGGAGCAACCTCCACTGGCACCGGAGGTAAGAATGCATTCTTTTGTCTCTGTCTAAGGCTTTTTTTCCCCCCCTCCCCTCACGCAGACAGAACAAAGAAGTGCGGAGCGGGTGGGAATGGAGGAACAGCAACGAACCCTCAAGATCTCTGGTCCGAATTTAAGGGACCAGCTGATCTTAGGGGTCGTGTAAAAAGGCCCTAAGTCATTATCCTGTTTCTTTAAGGTGGCAAGTAAAATGTCCAAGGAAGTCCCAGTTGCAAGACATGGCAGCAGTAAGTCTCTCTTGCTCTTTTACCTTGGCAAAAGGCATTGACAGCAGTAATGTGTCCGATACTAGAGGTGAAATATAAGTGTCCCAACACCTGCAATATCGTCTATAAATGTTTCTAATCCTTTTAAAGCTATTTAACTCAGTTATTGCCACATCTTGTCAGTAGGAATTCTGTGCCCTGGGTGAAGCACTTGCTTTCATTGGCCCCGAATCTCTCTTCATGGATTCACTTCACTGAGCTCTGAGCTCTAAAAAGATTGCCCCCCCCCACACACACACATTAACTGAAACATTGGAAGGTCCTCACTAAGTCAACACATAGGTCCATCTCCATCAGTTTTATTTACGCCGACTTGGTCTGTCTGGAGTTTCAGAAAGAGGTATTTCAACCACTACTGGAAACACTGGGAACTAGAGAAGTATGGTTTCTGAACATGAATTAGGTATTCTTTACAATTAACTGAAATAATTTGCCAAGTTCCTCCCCAGGTAACTTCTTATTTGCAGCACCTAGATGTAATAAAAAAAGCACCATAATCCATGTATGGTCCCAAATGTTCAGATACTTCTGTGGATACCAATTTAAATAGAGGCTGCTGGAGGCAGAAGAAAGAGAAAATATTGAAACAAGAATTCTGTACAGTTTTGGGATTCTTTGAGATACCAAATAGTTGGTTTGAACACACCTGCTCATCTGTTATTGAAAATGTCTGCTTGATGCAGTGATCAAATGCACAAGCCTTTAACAGATCAATGTCCTTTCACTGAATGTCTGTCAAACACATTGCTTTTCCACAGAAGGTAATTAACTCTCAAATACCAATAGGTAAGTGATGAGAAATCAAAAACATGAAAGTTCATGGATAGCTGTTGTCAGTTTTCTGGGCTGTTTGGCCATGTTCTGGAAGTTTGTCTTTCTAACGTTTCACCAGACTCTGTGGCTGGCATCTTCAGAGGGTATATCCCAGAGCACAGAGAGAACTTCTAGTTCCTTGAGCTACTTGCCCTCTGAAGATGCCAGCCACAGGGTCTGGCGAAACATCCGGAAGAAAAACTTCCAGAACATGGCAAAACAGCCTGGAAAACTCCCAACAGCTATCATATCCTGGCTGTGAAAGCCTTTGAGAGTTGATGGATAAATTACCTTTCAATAATTAATATACACTTTATGCCTTCTCAGTACTTTTCCAAAATGTGGCCTTATTTATATAATGTTAAGTCACAAGGACCAAATTTTAAGGCTGCATGTTTAATGTTCTCCAGACCATCTTAGGGTTGTATTATCTTTATGCCCCCATACATTGTAGGAGTGTTTAGAGTATCAGCAGGCTTTTGACCTGATCAGAGTCACATACTGATTGAGTAATGATGCTGAATCACCACATGTGGGTTATACATTTTGTGAAGACATGTCAAATGACAGTCATAAATGTGCAACTTGTGTCTGCATTTATAACCTACACATGAAGATGGCACTTCATATCGTAGCTGATACAATGGACAAGAGCTCTCTATGCTACACTGTACACTGAATTCAATGGAGGAAAGGTGGGGTGCGTCTATAACCCAACATTACCATCATCATTATAATCAACTGATCAATAAAAATATGGCCAGTCATGAATAATATACTGGACTGCAACAGGACCTACAACTGGAAAGTCATTAAACATTTGAAATAACCTTGGAACTCCCATTTTTCGAACTGAAGATAGTGTCCTCTTCCAGTTCAAGAGAAATTATTTAAAGCATATTTTATAAACACTGGAAATAGTTCATAAAATGGTTGCTGCATTTTTGTCTCAATGAAACAAAATAAGTAGTAATTATCTAAAAATAAACCCAAGGAATGAAATTGGATAAAACACTGTGAATTCTTAATACATGTACCATATGTTGTCTGATTAAGTTCTGTTAAGATAGTTTAACAGAACTCTTGATAGTTATCTTATAAGGCACAGATAAATGTAAAATGACCTAATTTCTATTTGGAGATAAGGGAATTGATGCCAAAGGTAGTTGTGACAGGTCAAATGCATCCCTGGTGCTAATCTTATAAATAACATCAGCTGAGAGATACTACAGATGATACTGGTTTTATTGCTAAAATTGGATGTTTAAGAACTTTTTGAAGTCAACCTTGTTCTCCCTCTAAAGTTTTTTTAAAATGAAGTGAAGTTATTCAGTTACTCTAATAAAAATATTGATATGATAAAAAGGACTCAGAATGAATGGATGGCATTCAGAATACTTTACTTCTCTGTTGAGTTCCTATTTAAAGATCTTTACTGACTGTCTTGTCAGTGGGTGCTTGGAACTGCACTAAATGTGAATAAAAAGTGTTTATTTTTATGAGTCTGGAAGTTGAGTCATGGCAACTGGACTTCTTCTCTTGAGAGATCAAAACATTTTGCTACTCATCCAAGCTGCTTCGTCAGTCTGTCAGTGAAAGGACAGAAGGGAGAAGACTTCCAGACAACCTCACCTGGATGACTGAGAAGCTTCACAGACTTGTTTGTTAATGCTTTGTATCAGTGTCTCTCACCTGTAGTATATTTGGGGAAGGCTTTTCTCTCTTTCTCTCTCTCCGTCCATAGAGGCATGACTGATGGGGTCATGGGAGAAGGGTTTTTCGGTAATGTCTCCCAATCTATAGAACTCCCTTTGACACTAGACTGGCCATCTCCCTTCTGTCCTTTCATTGAAAGACAAATACCTTTATTTCCTGGCAAGGATTTAATACATAACCTGCAGCTGAGGAAGGGATTTTTTAGGAGATAAATATTATTTTATCTATTTTAAATGTGTGATTTTAGCTGGTTTTAGTAGGACTTTACTTGTTGCTTTTTAATAATTAATATGCTTACTTGTTTCAATAGTTATATTTTCCAAACCATTTTACCGTAAACCATCTCGAATCCCTTCACAGGGAACAAATTGAGGTAGAAAATAAAGACAGTAATATAATGTAACAAGATTAAAATAGTAATGCAAGAAAGGGAGATTGGAAGTGTTACTTTCTTGAACTACAACTCGCAGAATTTTGAGGCAAGGATTAAGGCATTTACGTTGTCCAGTTTGAGAAGAAGCTTCTGAAAAATAGGTTTCTGAAGTTTTGCCCTCTAGTTGGTATCACTAATGGTATAAGGAGCAGGGAATCTGCAAAACTTCTTATTCAAGATCTGTGGCAGACTCAATCATGAAGATGTTTAGATCATTGAAATTATGACTGTGACCTAGTGAAGGAAAAAATGATTACATTCAGTGACCTAAGCACCATTTCCATGTGATAATAGCTATCAATATGTACACAAATATTCATCTTAACTCAAAAAGGCATGCAGTATTTCATACGCCAGTAGTACTGGGGAAGAGAAGAACAGAACCTTGTGGTGGTGACAAAATGCCTTTGCCCTCCCAGCCTGGTATAAGAGGTGAGATGCCGGTGATGTAGCTAAACTCGGGCCACACTTTAATACAACCAAACTGTAACCAACATAATGGGAAGAGGAGAAAATGGGGGGGGAGCTGTCATAGTGTGGACTCAAAGGTCTACTGGGACCTTACCAACTGCTTTTCTGGGCAATTCCAATGCCCCGTTATCATGGAGTCGTTAAGAGAGCAGAGCAGCTTCCAGTAATGACCATATCACTCCCTGGACAGCCCCGTTATTTGGCTTTATTTGGCCTGGGGAGGATTCCCAGTGCCTCCCTCCCTGATCATTGTAAACTTACTATCCACAACTTCCTGGGGTTGGATGAGGTAGACCTATTTCTCTGCTCTAGGTGGACTCACCAGTCCTCGTGTCTTTTGCACTACCCGCCATTTTGCCCTATTGCTGTTCAGCAGTGGAATATGCTGCCACAGAGGGTGGTGGAGTCTCCTTCTTCGGAGGTTTTTAAGCAGAGGCTGGATGACCATCTGTCAGAAATACCGTGATGGGGGTTCCTGCATGGCAAGGGGTGGGAGTGGATGACCCTTGAGGTTTCTTCCAGCTCTTGGATTCTATGATTCTATGACTTTGATATCCTCATAAATAGACACCCTGCCCTTTACTAGTATGGGATAGGTGAGAAATCTTCAGTCCCTTGCAGCCAATCTTGGACAGTGGGGCAAAAAGTCTTATCTGGTCCTTGAAGGTGGCCAGTTAGACTCACACTAGTTTGTAGGGTGGGCAGGTGGGCCGCAAACCTGGAGACAGGATGGATGTGGGGAGGAGTGCTCCTTTATAGTACTATCGTTCTACCTCCCTCCCAGGTCATGGGATACACTTGGAGCATCCCCCAATATCCCACCCTGGTGAAGAGACTTACTGACAGAGCTAGATCTTAGAATAGAAACAACAGCTTTTGTGCACAGTGTTCAAAGGGTGGCAAAAATGACCATGTCACCACAGCTACAAATGAAGTGCTCTCACATCATCCAAAAACACAGTGGGTAAGAAGGATTGTGTCGGCATACATTCCCCTTTTGATTAAAGACCCAAAATATTAATTAACTTTCTGTGGAGATCCTTTTTTTATATAATTAGACATCCCAAAGGATTAATGCCGTGAAAGAGAGTTATTGCAAATGTTACTTTTTTGTATCAAGTGAATATTCATTGTAGACAAATGTTATGGGCTAATAGTATCATGTTAAAGAGCAGAACACGTGGTTTCATATGCAGTAGCTGATATTGATTAGTTATTTCATTTTAGCTATAACTGTGTAGTGTAGAAAATTTATAGGGCCTTTTGACTTCAATACATTTTAAAGGCCACCCACTCTTTTGTCACACAAACCATAACCGTTCCTGTAGCATCACTGAAATACACTCCTAGTCCCAAAATATATTTCTAACTGAGGCAACAATAAGTATTCTGAATTGGAAAAAAAATCTCAGTTTTTAAACATTTACATGCTGAAGTAGGAATATAATTAAAGATCTGATTTTCACCATATATGAACAAGCTACCAGACATGAGAGCAATTTGCTTAAAAGATACATATATTGATCTTTATTTTTATTTACTCAAAAAAAAGTTGGCACCCATTTTCTATGATCTTTTTTACCAGCTACACAGCCCCATTTAACTCCCAGCAGAAGTGGTGGGTGAACAAAATCTGAGTACCTTGGAAAATTCTGGGAGGTGTTAGCCTCCAGAAGTCAGAATCATTTTGATAATGTGCAATTGTTATTATATCTCAAGCAGTATCAGAGTTCTGGAAGTTGAGTCATGGCAACTGGACTTCTTTTTCTTGAGAGTCTGAAACATTTCACTGCTCATCAAATAGCTTTGTCAGTTTGAACAGAGCTAGAAAGCGTCTTCAGACTGACGAAGTTGTTTGGATGAGCAGCGAAATGTTTCCATTTCTCAAAAAGAAGTCCAGTTGCCATGACACAACTTCCAGATAACCTCAACTGGATGACGGAGAATCTTCACAGACAGTATCAAAGTTAACACATCATTGTAGAGAATAGTTATTGTAGAATAGAATAGTTATGTGAATAACATATTTTTCCTTCAGAATACAAGAGCTGCCTGTTTGACATCTGGAGGGCCAAAGTTTGGACATGCCTTGGTTATAGGGTAGCTTCCTGACGGTTTAGTCCAAACATGGTGACATCTTTTATAAACAGTGATATTTATTGGTGGCAACATACCATTATATTTTTGGCAAAGCATACACAGTATCTATCTCTATAGCCTTACTGATTCACTCTGAGTTATGTGAATTGTGTGAAGTAGACATGGGCACGACTTGGCGAAATTGTCGTTTCTGTTTTCGGATATCGTTTCCGTTACGTAACGGAAACGGTAACGACAATTAAGCTGTCAGAACTCGAACTCGAACCGAAAAAAGAAAAATTGGGTCTGATTTGTCGTTGTTGTTCCTGGCATCGCGTGGCGATCGCGCGATGCAAGCGGCACAGAAAAAAAGTTTTAAAAATTAAAAAAAACCCGATTCCTGGCCAAAAAAGCAGGCAAAAATATTCCTGCTTGAGGGTACCTACCAGAGGGGTGGTTTCGGGGGGGGGGTCCCCAGCCTCCCCCCCTCCTGTCCTGGGCTGCTGGTACCGGGCTGGGAGGGGGCATCCTCAGCGTCTCCATTTGCCATGCGGTGCGGGGGGATCCAAAATGGCGTCCGCAATATTTTTTTTTGAAATTGTGGTCCAAAAAACCACCAAAGCACCACAGAAACATGCGAAAATTAGCTATTTTAAATGCTTGAATTTTTACAGTAGCAGCAGTGGGTTTTTTATAGCAGTAAAAGGTCACACTGATTTTATTTTATTTTATTTTTATTTTTATTTTTTTACACCTGCGCAATGATGGGCTGGCCATGGGATGGGACCATGCAAATTTTTGGACCCATTCTACCAATCGCATGGCCAGGTTTTGACTGACACTTCTGGATGTGCAAGAGGGCATAAAAAGGCGAGGCACTCCCAGAAGAGTTGCAGTCCGGGCTTGGATGTGGGTGGGAGAGGGCTGTGTGTAGCTGGCTGCTGTGCTGACTAGTTTCGATTTCGCGGAGCCTTTAGATTTCAGTTAGGCAGGCAGGGAGGGAATTGATTCAATTGAATTTTTAGGAAATAATAATAATTCCTTTCATTCTCTGTCTGCTGTGGGGAATAGCAACGCAGTTTATTCTTTTTTATTCTCCTGCAGTTTGTTAGGATTTCTTTTCTGATAGTGCTTCAAAGGGGGGGGGAGTTTTGAATGGGAGGGGAGGTGTAGATTTATTTTAAAAATTTCATTTGCTTGGTGGCAAGCAAGCCAAGGTCCTTTCATACCCTGCCTGCAGCTCTGCTGTTGGTGCACTGCCCACTTTGTTTGCAATAAAAATTGCAATTGCTTTATTCGATGCAGTCTTGTGCAGCAAGTCAGTTTAAAGTGTTTTCCGCCTGCTCTGGGTCATTGCGGGACCCGCGCCCGCCGCCCGTGCGCCCGCCGCCCGCGCGCACACCCCTCCCCCCTGCCACTGCCGCCGCCTGCCCATGGCCCCACCACCACCCCGCCCGCCGCCTAGGGCGCAAAAACACCTAGCGCCGGCGGGACGCCACTCGCTGGAACGTCAAATCACGATAAATCGTGGTGGAAACGACAAATGACAAACGACACGACGAAACGACAAATTTTCAAAAAAATTCGCAAAAACCAGAAACGAGCCGAAACGGACCCGTCCTGAAAAACGACAACTCGAAAAAAATGTTTCTGGTCGTGCCCATCTCTAGTGTGAAGTTAACATGTTAAAGGGAAGAAGGCATTTGTCTCACTCCACCCATGGTGGCGCAGCGACTTTCTAATACTGCCTGTGTTTTCAGTGACTGCTCTCAACTTTGTTGATATCTGGGAGAGATGCCACAAATAATGTAAGGGGGCCTACTCAGACGGTAATACCAATCATCATGCCACTAGCATGAGATATGCTGGCTGTTAGATGAGCATATAGGTCTAATGTGAAATGATAAAATAGCAAAAGTCGAAAATTAGATGGAGAGCCATGGGTGCTATTCGACATACCCTATAATTTGCATCTCAGCTGTACAGAACTCTGTTCCATTCAAATGTGCATGCACACCCCCCCCCCCGGTGGGTTCCATCATGAGCACAACAAAAATGGTCACAAAGGGTGCACAATGGTGGGGAAACCCTGCATGGAGGGTGCAGTATCCATGTGCAAGTGCGCCTTAGAGGGAATCTTGGTTCCACTGGGTGCAGACTCAGAATATCTCTAATGGTGTTTTCTCTACATGTACCACCATTTCAGGCACACAGATTGCATTTGATAGTATTCCACTGTTTTGATTCAGTTCCATAGAAAAGCAATGCACACAGGTAAAATAAGACTGTGTGCATTTATTTCTTATGGGAGATGAGAAATTGTCCCCAGAGGCTCTGGTGTGACAGAAGCCTGTACTGATACCTGTCCCTGATGTGAGAAAGCAAGAATGGAACAAAGTCAAAAGTCTATCTATCTATCTATCTATCTATCTATCTATCTATCTATCTATCTATCTATCTATCTATCTATCTATCTTGCATCCAATATATATGTGCAGTACATATATTTCTTTTTCACGCTTGCCATCTGCTGCTGCTGCTGTTTTCACTGCTGCTTGCCAGCTACATTTTTAAAAAAGGTGGGTACAGGCTAGTATTGAAAATCTATGAATGGGAGACCCTGGACACTAGGGAAGGTGAGATCCAGACTGCCTGGGAAGATTACACACATTCTCCTCTTTTGTTTTGTCTCAAGGTAGGCTCAGTTTTAATCACTCACCCATCTCCAATTATACATATGAATAAGGGCAGTCTTTTTCTTTATTAGACGTCTTCGGTCTGTACAATTGTTTCTTTTCTCTTTTATCCTGAATGTGAGTTAGCAAAATTCACATGCTGTTCAGTAAAAATTAAAGCTGTAGATTCCCCTAGGTGCTGCTGGAGAACAGGAAAGCATGTGAATACCATATGATCATGGAACACCGTCATTTAATTCTTGGCATTGGCATTGCATTTCTTATTATTCTAGTCTGCTTCCTTTCAGCTGGAAATTTCTATTTGTCATTGTTTCTTGGTTGTCAAACGCTGCTGCATTGTGGCCTAAAGCCAATGATCATCTCTGTATCAGAACACAGCAGGAAATGATGAATGGTGAAAGACTGCAGCAGAGCGGGCCAAAAGAAAACACAGCCACCCACCCCTTTCTTTCCCTCCACTGGTTCTCTGCATATGCAAAGGATTGCAGTGTATTGACTCTGTATCTGCTGCTTTTGTATAAATTAGTTAATGAGTGGTTTTTGCTGCAGTTTTTTTTCCTACGACTGTGCCAGAGGTACAGATTCTCTGGATGTGGCTCTTGCACAAACATCATTGCTGACACGGCTTGCTTAATATGGCCTGGAGGACTGTGTTTCGATAAATCATTCTTCAACTGTGGGCCAGGCCTCCTCTGGCACACCAAATGTCTGCATGGGGAAATGTGTTCTCTCCCTGCTGGCTAAACCTTATCAGGTCAGGGCAAGGCAGGAGAGAGTGGGCCCTGTTGTCCAGTGCCATTTATTGGATAATATCATCTGGCAACCCATGGGTGAGGAATTCCCACCTCACTGATGTTTTCTATCCCACAGAGTGTCAGAATATGGCCTGCCTGAAGGCTCCCCAGACGAGGGATGAGAACTATCGTCACAGGACTTGCTGCCAGGTCAAACTTATGTTGCATTGGTGGCTTGACTCGGACTGGACTTGGTGCCCCCCCTTCAAAGACTCAGATTCACCTCTTGACTGGGAACCCATCCACCTTTCCCTTTTTTCCGGGGGTGGGGATCTTATTTTAGTGGGAACTCCAATTTGGAGAATGGGACTCAGGACGTGGTACCAAACACATTCCAGCAGTCCTGCCCCGTACCCACAGCCTCTACCTCTCTCAGGGCTCCCTGTGCCATTTCTAATCAAAGATTGGAACTTATGGCATTAATGCCCCTGTGTTTCCTGTTCTCTGGCACAGCTTCTGAAAGTTCCCTTTCCTCCTTTCACACATCTGCCACGTCTCAGCCCAACTCTCTAACCACTTACTTCTTCATCATATTTTGTATCATGCACTGCACTTCTATCTGGCACGGTACACAATGCTAAATAGAGAAAAGAGAAGAAAAGAAAAGTGGTGTTGTCATTCCTGCCACACCTCCTTTACTTGATTGTTTAATTGATTTAATTGTTTAATTGCTTCTATGCCACTCTCTGTCTTGTTAAATTGCATGGCAGTTTTCAAGGCAGAAAAATACCTTAGACAACAGTATAGGATAAAACACTACCAGAGTAATTTTGCAGCTTAAATGATAATTGTGGCATTCCTTTATTTAGAATTTTTCTCCTCTCTTTCCCAGCTTTATTAGTGAATTCACTGGACCCCCATTTGCAGTTAGATGTGGTGGGACATATGCTGCATTGGATGCTGGGATCTCCATATGAAAATTTTCCAGGAGCTGGGATGAGAAAACACTTTCGTATTTTACTTCATTCATAAAATAAAAATAAAAATAAATAGATCCTGAAGTTCTTTCCATTTGGTAAAGTAATTTACAGATTTTAGTAAATTCTTCTAAACTACTTGTCCACACTGGCCAATCAGTTTAAGGAAGCAATTTGTTTGTTCTTTCTCTCTGCCCCCCCCCCCCGATTGTTTCTGACTAGAGATGGGCGTGAATAAGAAAAATTGTGATTTGATTTGATTTGAATTTTGATTCATTAAGGTCAACACATGTATTGATGAATTCATTTTGGTATTCAAAACCCTAGAGCCCCCCCCCCCCAAAAAATGGAAAAACGTCCACCTCCTTCTATAATTTCTCAACATTTGATAAGTGCTGGGTTTTAGACTTTTGGGTTATATACCCACTGACCCCCCCCCCCAGGAAGGTACCCTTTAGCAACTGGCTTGGGGAAATCCAATCTTCACCAAACATGGAAGGATTGTGGAGAAAATTCAGAGGAAGCTTCCCTTGAATTTAGGTATCTCTAGGTGCCTTTGGGACCATTTTATAGCCAGATGAATTGATGAATCAAAAATGCAGAAAAACCATTAGTTCATATTTTTGGGGGGTATCAATTTGTGCAAATACAAATAAACAAACTATCAATTTTTGAACTCATTTTGCAACTCATTTTTATATTCATTCCTGTCTTTATTTCTCTTCAATGAATAAATTTGCAAATTTTTTTCAAAAATATTGAAATTTTCACCAAATTCTGATTCTAACAAATATCTCAGTTCTGCCATCTGTCCTCCTTTTAACTTATTCTGTTTAAATTTATTGGTGGGTTGTTAGTGTTATTACTTGTTTGGTGCTTGTATATTTATTTTATTTTATTTCAACTTATTTGATTTGTTTGTATTCATTTAATTATTGTTTGTACTTATTTTGTTTGCACTGTTTTATACCATCCAGATTGGCCTTGCCTTGCTGGAAGTATAGAAATCTAAGAAATAACTAATTAGATAGATAGATAGATAGATAGATAGATAGATAGATAGATAGATAGATAGATAGATAGATAGATAGATAGATAGATAGATAGATAGATAGATAGATAGATAGATAGATAGATGGCTTCATGGGTACTTGTCAAAAATATAGCATTTAAAGCTGTGGGCCTTTTAGAAAATAAAGGGTAATGACCTTATTCATCAGAGACATCACAGAGAGTTTTGGGTCTGTCACAGATTCAGGCCACAATTTTTACAGATTAAACACTCAAGCCCTGAGGCTGGATGAATTAAACTCCATTTTTGTTTCTCACATTCTCTTTAAAAGAAAACCTTAAGTTCTTCCATTCCTAAATATGGAGTAATTTATGCATTTTTCTAAATGGTTACTGAAAATAAGCAGAATTTATATCCCTGGCCAGGACCAATCCACTAATAATTGTAACACATCAGGCAACATACTCTATCAGCTATTATTTTGGGGCAGACCTTCATGTGTCTTTTAACTTATATAAAACCTGTATAGCAAGTCTCTTCATTAAGTTGGTTTTCCACTCCAGTTGTGCATCCAGTCATATGTAAAGTCCACCAGGAGTGAAAAACTGATGTAGTCTGAATCTTGAAAGCTGCATTTCTTTTTTTTTTAAAAGTATATTGAAATGCTATTTGACAATTAACTCTCTGGCTTTCAAACCACAAGGCCAGAAATCTGAAACAAGTAAAAATTGAAAAGGATGAAGATCAAAGTACTTGCAGCCATCTCCATTCCATTTTTTTTTCTCTGTGGTGATAATGCAACACAAAACACAGAAAATATATGCAAACAAACAAACAAACAAACAAACAAAAAGCACAGAACTACGTACAAGACATTTCTGTAAGGTTTAAGAATTTTGATTCACTGATTTTTGCATGCCTCAGTATGGTAAATACCTTTGTGCCAGTTTCTGCAGTAGTACTTTTATTAGTCCAGATAATTATCTGTCTACTCGACATTAGCCCCTGTCTAAAAAGTAGATAATGGGAAGTGTGTATTTATAGGTAACTCGTATTAGAAATTTGAAGGAGTTCAGAAGCAGCACTGGAAACTGGACATGAATGTACATATCGCACCTATTACAGTTTCCTCTGTTTCTTTTAGTGCAATATCAGGACATATAATTATACTTAAGTGCTATTTTTCCACTGTTGTTTGTTGCACGTTTAGTAAGTAGAACCATCACACCCAATTGCTTCTTTTCAAATTTCATTTATTGCGAAAGCGTTCTTTTATTGCAAAAGTGTAAATGGGAAAACAGAATGGCAGTGTTCATTAAAATACTGTATATTAATACTCCTTTATAAATGGGACTTTTATGTGTGTGTATACAGATGTGTGCAGACCTGATAATAAGTACTTCACATCTAGTGCTTGTTGGGGACATTTATGGATAACAAATAATATATAGTGTTGAAGCTGACTGAATAGCTCAGTGATTTAGGCATCAGGCGGTACAGAGGCATATCTGGGGGCAGAAGGGTACAGAAGGGTACAGAAATCTGGAGGCACCTGGAGGGGGAGGGGGAGGAGGAGGAGGAGGAAGCCCTGTGCCCTCCTGCCACTGTGCACCAGGCGAGCAGCAAAGCAAACAGGTAGGCAGGCATGCGAATGCGGTGGCTGCGGCACCCTCCTCCTCCTCCTCCAACTCTTAATCACCACTGTGTGCATACACACATGCCCAATCCCGCGCCCACGTGCCCCACACCCACCCCATGCCAGCAGGATTGCTCCCCCCTTGCTTGGTGGAGGCAATGGGTTTGGCAAGGGCTGGAGGGACGCAAAAAACAACTTTGTCCACAGGCGCCCCAAAACCTTGCTACGTCACTGAGGCAGTGATGTCAGTGATCAGGAATTCAGTTCCCCAATATATGCTTCAGAAAAAAGCTAACCTATGTGGCCTTTGGCAAGTTATAACATCCTAGGGGCCCCCAAAAGAAGACATTCTACAACAGTTTTCACTATTCACTAGTTACAGACCTCTGGAAAAGGCTATGATAAATAAGAACTGACTTGATGGCGCACTGTCGTCGTCGTCGTCGTCTTCGTCATCATCATCATCATCATCATCATCATCCATTTCCACTGTAAGGCTTTTGGAATAATATAAAAACTTTCACTCAGTGTTACAGTAATCCCCTGTTTATTATGAGTGTTAGGGATCCAACCTGATCCACGATAAAGGGAAATCTGCGATAAGGGCTCAGTTGGGGCTGGGGGCCCTGTTTGGGGCCTCTTGAACTAACCCCAGACCTGGTGCTGCCCCAAATGGTCCTCCGATGGGATTATTGGGCCTGTCAGAGGCTCCTGGAGCCCTTGCCTTCATATACTGCAGTTCCAGTATGCAATGCGGGGAAGTTTTGGCATGCCTGATCCCAGTGGGGAAAACAAGGCTACCACCATGGGGAGCAAAGTTGGGTGGTGACAGCAAAGGAGCCAACTGTTCCTGCTAGCCAGTTTCACTTCAGACAGCTAGCTCTTTTGCCACTGCCACTTGACTTTTCCCCTGTGGTGGTAGTGAGGGGTGCCAGGTGGCTCATTACCCACTGCTGAAAAGAAGCATCCACTTTTGGGGTGCCTTCATTTCAGGAGTGGGTAAGAAGCCACCCACCACCGCTTGCTACAGGCCCATGGGGGATGAAAGTGAGTGGTAGCAAGCAGGAGCTACACCGCTCAGTACACCGCCCAAGGAGTTCAAATGGCTGGGTCCACTGCCTAGGAAGTTCAAATGCCGGGGTACAGCTGTTTGAAATTCCTGGACAGAAGCACCCGATCTACCACTCTGCCCAGACATACCATCCCCTGTGGCTGGGGGGAGTGGCGGACTGAGTGCACTGCTCAGAAAGGTTTGAACTTCCTCGGTAGCAGCTGGAGTGGGAAGTTGAAAACTTCCTAGTCGGCAGGCTGAGATGCAGCACCCAATCCTCCACTCTGGCCAGTGGAAATAAAGCCCTTCACTTGCCAGCCCATGGCTTAATTCCCACCGGCCAGTTTCCAGTGTGGTGCACCTGAAAGCCATAAAACTGGAGCACCCCATAGTAATTTTTCTTTAATCAAAACATCCCTATTCCTGAAAATTTCATTTTGCTATTTGATTTTTCTGCTAACCAAGGCATTTGCTAAATGAAGTATTGCTCTACTTAGATTTATGGTTAAAACTTCTGTTGGTTAGAAGTCATTTTTTATATATAATTTTGATTGACTGTGCCTGGAACAACAATTTTAGAACCTTATGGATCACTAAGTCCAGCCCCTGTCAATGAGAGACAACAAATCTAGTAGTTCTTTCAATATATATCATGCCAATTTATTACCTCTGGTAGAAATCTCCTACTGGCAACATTCTAGTTACACATACTTATATTAGAAGTGGCTTTACAGAGAACCTGAGTGGGATTTTTCACTACTTTTTATGTACTTCTGTTTTTCTTTCTTTTTCTTTTTCTCTCAGTATATATGTTGAAAGGCTGGTGTGGCATATAATTGTATATGAACACTTTTATTTTAAAACAGTAAACCTAAATGCATATACTGGTGTCTAGTCTCAATATTATTTTGACATGACACAAATGAAGCACTAACCAAAACCACTTCCATTCATACTCCTTGCACAGTAGAGATCAGTGGGCGTAGGGGAGAAAATAGCAAGACACTCATTAAAATGTGGAAATCGGGAAGCAGAAGTTTAAATATTTAATATAAACAGTGCAAAAGCATCTGGGGGAATCACCAGGTGGCTAACAAGGTCTCATTAACACCAGCAAATTATTATCTATATAGCCATATCTGTATCTTATCTATATCTAGCTAGATTTTGAGGCATGAAGATCAGAATTTGCAGGAAAGAAATGCTCTCCCTGAAATTAAATAGGTCCAGTCATTCACAAGGAAAGTACAGTATTTGGACAGGTTGACTCCAGAATGACACAAAGCATTGGAAGGCTTCACAGAAGATAAAACCAAGCTCAACTTTCACTGCGACTGCCATCTGTGACTGTGTCCAAGTAGAACGGTCTCTTGTAGATTTGGTTTAGTTTGAAGCTGCTTCCTCCTGAAATTTCTTACTAGATAAGCTAGTGCAAACTTGAGTGTTATTTTACACACATGATGGCTGCTGATTTATTTCAGAGATGGGACCGTGTCCTGATTACTTCAAGTGAAGTCTGCAGAGCAATGCTACACGAAACAATTTCGCTTTGGAAACTGAGTTTGGGAAGATCCTTTACCTCTTTTTCGCCTTGCCTTTTCGAAGCTATATGTTAGCTTGAAAAAGGTTGTATTTATTTTCTGCAAGCTTTAGCCATCTGTGGTATTCAATCAGCATAATAAAGCAATTCATTGGATTCACATTTCCACTTTGCCTCTTGAGAATAGCAAAGGAACTCTTCACATTTTCTTTTGCCCAATCCATATGTAAACACACACAAACACACACACATTTTCCAAGGGTGGACAACTGAAATGCACACATTTTAAAAATTGCATGCATGCGCTTCATTGAATGAAAATATCATGTATCTGATCAAAATGCACAGATCTTTGGGAAAATGCAAATGCAAATGGCTCAAATCCCCATGCAAGCATGGGGGAATCTATCACATATGTGGAAACAGGAATGGAAAGTGAATCACACTGGGAATTTAAGTTGCTGAATACAAATGAGGCAGACAGATTCTCATATCCCTAGTACTTACCAACTAGGGGTACAAGCCACTTGGACACTAACATGTCTATTGAGATTTTAAATTTAAATATGTTACAAAGAGCATGAGGCTTTCGCCCAAATGATTGTTCAGTGTCCAGCTTTCCACACCCATTGTGACTAATTACGAAACTGCCTTTTAACAAGTCAAATAATTTGTCCCTTTAATTCCATATGTTTGATGTACATGGATTTGGCAATAGTTTTCCAAGATTTCATTCGGCAGGGACTATGCTTTCCTACTTTATTATTGAACATCCTCACACTATTTCACTATGCATTTCTCTGTCCTGCTCCACATTGTTGGCTCATGATTTCAGGGAGTATGACGGTTACATCACGTCCACTCTCATGCCGGGAGGAAGTTCGTTGCATGTTGATGTAGGTCGCGGACATGTGGTCTTTTTGCGGTTCTGTACCTGTTCCCATGTACGCACAGGTGTGATTGATTATACTGGCATGATTGTTTCTGCACGTCCTCATTCCGTGATGAAATGTGAAATTCCATGCCTTTGTTCTCTGGTTTGTTTTTTCCGACCCGACCTTCCATTTTTCAATGTTTCAATTCTCCGAAGCCTTGCCTTCAATGCATTACGGAACTAAGTTTGAGGCATTTGCCTTTTAATCTCTCTGCACTGTGTTGCTGACTCCATAGGGAATGTACTGCCCAATGGCACTTTGCACTCCTGCCACTAGATGGAGAATGGCACGTTGCGTGATGAGCCTTACCTCACGGGCACTCATATCGTAATGAGAAGTGAGATGAGGAGATTCCCGAGGCCAGGGAGGGGAATCTCTCATCCCGCTTAGATCGCAGTTC
This sequence comes from Phrynocephalus guinanensis, assembly GCA_037367245.1. Taxonomy (NCBI): domain Eukaryota; kingdom Metazoa; phylum Chordata; class Lepidosauria; order Squamata; family Agamidae; genus Phrynocephalus; species Phrynocephalus guinanensis. The sequence goes on along the minus strand of CM074741.1, from coordinate 86,168,333 downwards.
AGGGGGCGTGATCGGGACAAACTCCCTTCATCCCGCAATGGCCGTGTGGTTAGATTTCTTCATACCGGTCCCCAGCGGGACCGCGATCAGCGATGAGATGGACGTGAAGTATCAGCCTATGTGAAACATGCACATTGCAATGGGGTGGGGTGGGGGCTGAGCTTTCTGATTGCAGTTACCAGGTTTTGTATCAGCCTTTCCCCCATGCCCATAGAGGTGTCAGGCAACCTAAATCTAAAGTTGTTTCAAAAGCACAGTGAATGTACACTTTCCCCCACTTGTGTTCTTAATTGGTGATATAGCAGAAAGCAATCAGAACCACTCAACTTCTTAATGGCAAGCCTGACAGGTTAGTTAAAATGATGAACTATGAGAATTTTCTTCACTGCAGAAAATTCTTGTTTCTCCTTTCCCCTCCATTTCTTGGGGGGTGGGGGTGGGGGAGGGAGAGAAAGAGAAAAGCTTCCTGCTGTAGGCTACCTGCTGGTCGTGATCCCACCTTTGTGACTATCTTTATATTAAATTTTAACTATAGCTGCTGCTGTAATTTCACACTTTAATGAGTACCTTGGTACAGTACTTTTTAATAATGAGCACTGCTGGGTATATGCAATTTAGCAGCAGTGTTTAGTTTTGCAGATCTAGTTACCAAGGGTCAAGCTATAGTTTGCTAAACATATACTGTGTTTCCTTTTTTAAAAAGAAATACTACTAATATTTAATTTTGCAGAATTTTAATATATGGCCTGTAGGAATTACAGTAATATTAACAGTATCAGCAAGAGCTGTAAACAGATAAGTACTGTTTTTCTGAACCAGACTGTCTAGAGGATCATTCTGTTTCTAGCATGGATCTGCCCATTATCACTGGACATCCTAGGACTGTGAAGCTAGACCAAGGGCACATAGGCTGAGTGCCATGAGGCTTTGAAATTCCTTGTTGAGGTGCTTCAGTGTGTTCCATCCCTACCTACCATTAATTTACATGACAGTCCTCATCTTCATAACAACAGTAAATTAGGGTGATGGATCCTTATTCACTAGTGCACCAATGAATCTATGGTGACTAAGTGATGATTTGCCCCAGGTCCCTCCATTCAACGTGACAACAATCTGGTTGCCCATGGTATACAATGGCACCATGGAATAAATATGAACAAACGTGCACATACTCACTGTACAGTGGCCTTCAGGAATTTTCATCTAAAACTTAAGTTCAGCATGATTTCCTCTTCATTTAGTATGCCTGTGCCTAGAACTGTATAGCCTCATCTTTACTGAATTTAGGGATAGAAACTTGAAGATGAAGTAGGGGCTTCACCCTAGACCTAAGCTTCACGGGTCAGATTCGAAGGGGAACAATGTCATCATCAGCTCCTCTAGGAGGGAGATCCTGGCCTGAGATTAAAGAAGGGAATAGGGCCAGAATTAATTAAACAGTGATCTGTATGGCCCAAAATAGAAACTGGGAATCAGACCTTTGTATTAACCCTGCATGATGTGCAGTTTTTGTCTAGGGACAGAAATAGTCTCGGACGTTTTTAAGTATACACCAGTAGCAGTTGGTATGGGGAATGTCTTTTATTTTCTTTTTCATATCCCATGTATGTTTCTGGGAAAACTCTCACTTGGAGTCAAATTCCACACTTCCTCCTTCGGGAGCAGCCACACATATCTGCTGATTCTCAAACCCTTCAATCAACACCCAGTCTGTAAGACAAGCCGTTACATGTTGTAATAAGCTTGGCTTATTTTCTTTCCTGTGGTCTGTTTTCAATTTGTTCAGAGTAAATATTAATTAAAATCCAAACTGATAAAGCCAGCAGCTCACTGTGCTCCTTGGGTGGGTGGAGTGTTTGTGGACTGGGAGAGGGGGAAGGAGTGACGTGGAGGAAAGAAATCTGGCCATTGATTCTTTTGCAGGCTTCAGGGTCTCAGGAGCCCAGTTAGCAAAAATTGTGCCTGACATCCACTCTCTGTAAGACTATGGAAATCAATTTCTCAGAGGTTGCTCCATGCAGAAGCCAGATTAATTTTTAGCTGAATTCATTCTTAAAATGCTATAGTAGGCTTAATTTGACATTTTGCACAGATGATTGGTGTATCCAAATTTCAGAAGTTTTTAAAATGGCTGATGGTATTTTTAAAGGGGGAGGGTTTGCCCTCAATTTAAGCAATTGAAGTACCGCACTTGATAACAATTAATATGAGCTGTCTTCTCAGGGTGCATAGACCTTACTCTCACCAAATCTTGGCTTTTTAAAATGTATGGTGTTGGTGTGAATGGTGCATATATATATATATATATATATAGTGATCTCAGTTGAAGTCCTTCTATAAATACTGCTGGGGGTGTGTGGTTTGCTTGCTCTGTTGCTGATTGTAGGTTCGTTTGTTCTTTTGTGATCTGCTGTGTGGCTGAGGCGATCGTTAAGGGCTTAACTGCTGGTGGGTTAGATGGCTGTTTAGAGACATCATGTGTGGGTGAGGTGCTGGATGTGTGTCTATTAGCCTTTTGTTTCTTAACGACCTTGGCGATGGGTGTTCTGGCAGCATCCTGGGCTTTGGTGGAGTGGGGTCCTGTGTCTTGTGAATTCATTTTGGTCTGGCTGCGTGTCTGTGGTCTCCCAATGTTTTTTTGGCGTGTGTAAGTGTGCTCCATGTGGTGGCTGGAGTGGGGAGTAGTGGTAGATGGTGCAGTCGTGGTTTTGTTATTGGATGGTGGTTTCGTTTCATCTGTGGGAAGGGTCTGGGTTTGTGTTTGGTGTGGATGGAAGGTGGTGGCATCTTGTGTCCTTTTGGACCTGGTGTCAGTCTTTGTGACAGAGGCTCGTCTGTTGACCAGGGTTAGTTTCCAGATGTCAGGCAAGCGGGAGGTGTCATCACGTTTATTCATGTTGTTTGGGTGTTTCTCTATTTCAATGGCTTCCATGATTATTCGACTGTTGAAGTGTTCAGTTTTGGAGATGAGTTTGGTTCTTTTAAAATCAATTTCATGACCTGTTGTTTTTATGTGCTGGAAGAGAGAGGAAGATTTTTCTTCTTTTTTGACTGCGTTCTTGTGTTCTGCGATGCGTGCGCTTATTCTCCTGTTTGTCTGTCCGATGTATGTGGCTGGGCAGACTTTGCATGGTATTTCGTAGACTCCTTGGTTTTCTAGCTCAATCTTGTCTTCCACCTACCTGGAAAAAACCACCAAAGCCAAAATAAAAGCCTCACCCTTAAGTGAAGAAATCAAGCCAAGCATCATCCCCAGAGAGAAATCATCCAGATGCCCCAAGCTCTACGGCCTCCCCAAGATTCACAAAGAAGGAACACCTCTCAGACCCATAGTCAGCTCCATAGGCTCACCCCTACAAAACCTCGCCAAATTTCTTGCCAAACAACTCCAGCCCTATGCAGAATCCATCTCTTCATACGTACAAAACTCGTTCCACTTCATAGAAATTATAAAAAGAAACAAGACCTACAACCCAATGACCTACTCGTGAGCTTCGATGTTGTTTCGCTCTTCACACAAGTGCCCATTCAAGAAGCCTTGACAGCTATCCACAACAAATACAACCCCCCCAAGCACATCCTAGATCTGACCAACCACTGCCTAACCAACACATACTTCATCCACAATGGACAAAGATACAAACAGATAGAAGGAGCACCCATGGGATCACCCCTCTCACCGGTCATCGCAAACCTATATATGGAACACTTTGAAACCAACGCGTTACAGAAGTCCGAACATAAACCCAAACTCTGGCTCAGATATGTTGACGACACCTTTGTTATCTGGCCACACGGGAAAGACAAAGTGAACAACTTCCTCACACACCTCAACAGCCTACACCCCAAAATACAATTCACTATGGAAATAGAAGCCAACAACCAACTTCCCTTCCTGGAAGTCCTAATCTACAAAAAACCCGACGGCTCCTTAGGACATACCATCTACCGGAAAAAAACACATACAAACCGCTACTTAAATGCACAATCACACCACCACCCTGCACAGATCAACTCCGTAGCAAAAACCCTCATCTCCAGAACCAAACGCCTCGCTGACAAAGACCACCTAAAAACTGAATTACACACTCTCTCGAATGCTTTAATTGCGAACGGATTCCAAAAAAAAACACCATCACCAAACTAATCCAAAAAGAAACACCCCCCCAAGAACCAAGAAACAGAAGAGAACAACGGCACTGCCCTCCTCCCTTACATCAAAGGCACCACAGACAAAATCAGCAAAATTCTCCACAAACACAATATCAAGACAGCCTTTTGCACCGAACAAAAAATAGCCAACATTTTAAGAAACCCCAAAGACAAGATTGAGCTAGAAAACCAAGGAGTCTACGAAATACCATGCAAAGTCTGCCCAGCCACATACATCGGACAGACAAACAGGAGAATAAGCGCACGCATCGCAGAACACAAGAACGCAGTCAAAAAAGGAAGAAAAATCTTCCTCTCTCTTCCAGCACATAAAAACAACAGGTCATGAAATTGATTTTAAAAGAACCAAACTCATCTCCAAAACTGAACACTTCAACAGTCGAATAATCATGGAAGCCATTGAAATAGAGAAACACCCAAACAACATGAATAAACGTGATGACACCTCCCGCTTGCCTGACATCTGGAAACTAACCCTGGTCAACAGACGAGCCTCTGTCACAAAGACTGACACCAGGTCCAAAAGGACACAAGATGCCACCACCTTCCATCCACACCAAACACAAACCCAGACCCTTCCCACAGATGAAACGAAACCACCATCCAATAACAAAACCACGACTGCACCATCTACCGCTACTCCCCACTCCAGCCACCACATGGAGCACACTTACACACGCCAAAAAAACATTGGGAGACCACAGACACGCAGCCAGACCAAAATGAATTCACAAGACACAGGACCCCACTCCACCAAAGCCCAGGATGCTGCCAGAACACCCATCACCAAGGTCGTTAAGAAACAAAAGGCTAATAGACACACATCCAGCACCTCACCCACACATGATGTCTCTAAACAGCCATCTAACCCACCAGCAGTTAAGCCCTTAACGATCGCCTCAGCCACACAGCAAATCACAAAAGAACAAATGAACCTACAATCAGCAACAGAGCAAACAAACCACACACCCCCAGCAGTATTTATAGAAGGACTTCAACTGAGATCACGCTTTGCTTCAAGAAGAAAGAAGCCAGAACACCAGCCTGAAGATGACGAGTGAGACCTCGTCAAAACGTCGCCAAAACAACCAGATTTCTACATGGGAAGAAACCCGAATCCACCCTAACATGCATACCTATACCCGTGAAAATCTACGAAAACAAATATATATATATATATATATATATATATATATATATATATATATATATATATATATATATATATATATATAAAATGATTTGCTTAAGCATCCCTCCTCGTGATGTTGTGTCTGATCCTTGCTGCCAGCTGCATTAAATAAGGAAGTTGGTAAGTGAGGAGGATGGAGCTCTCATAGGTTAACATTGAATATAAGCCTGCTGCATGTAGATTATTATACGTATGGCAAATGTGTTTTCTGTGTAGATAGTTTATAGTAATAGGTTTTGCAGGGAAGAGCTGACTTTTGTCCCTTGGCATTTATCTACAGATGGAATATCAGATACAGAACTCCCAAAGCAGCTAACAACATTCTGACAATTTTTGTAGCTATGTTAAAATCTGTATCTCTAGACAAGTATTTAAATAACCAGACTCAACAGTATCTTATGGAAGAGCTTTGTAGTGTGGCTATTATGATAGTGTTCTCTTGTCTCTCCCTGTCTCCACATTTGAACTTCCATTATCTGCAGCCATTTGAATGCACCTCTCCCCTCCCTTTTCTTTTAAGCATGTTGAAATTCTGTCACAACTGATTACTTCAGTTGCTGTTTCCCAACCTGACAACTGAAAAAAATCAAGCCCGAGTCTCTTGTGTGCTCTAGGCTGTTCAACAAGCTCTTACTGAAGAGTATCCAAAGTCTGGCAAAAGAAATATGCATGTTAGTATATGAGCTGTAGCTTGGTTGCCAACAAGTGGAAACCTGCCTAATTGTTTAATGGTACCTTTTAAGGGTCTGATTTCCATTTTAAAATAAAAGTATCTGCTTTAGTGGAACTTCAATAGCTGGATGAGAATGCTATAGAGGCAGATCTTCTCAACAACCAAATCTAGTCGTGATACCAAATTCTCTCTTAGGCTTTGGTCACACAAGTGAAATGTCCCCTGGTTCTTCCAATACTTTCCATACTTCTGTTGTAATGATTCATGGTCATTTGGTTATACATACTGGGGGAAACATCCCAGGATCTATTAATGATAACAATGTTTTTCCTCCTATTATGGCCAGCCACCCCATAGTACTGATCTATTTTCTCTCTTTCTTCAAGGAAGCTGCCTTGCTTCTCTAGCTCCCTTGGCTCATTTCAGGGAGAAAGGCAGGATATAAATATTTTAAATGCATAAATAAGATTCATGGATCTGGACAGAGTTTTGCTGAGGACATGGGTCCATCTATTTCCCACATAATCCCCTCTGCCTTTCAGCTTAATCTATCATATCCCCCCCCCCCCCACACACACACACACTTGACACCCTCCCGGTGACTGTCTCCTCATAATGACCAGCAAAAAGTGATGTGTTGAAATGCCGGTACTGCAGCAATAGCTCAAATTGTTCTGTGACAGACTTCTACCAATCTATCAATGTACTGGCTGCTGCTACTGCTGCTGCTGCTGCTGCTGCTGCTAATAATAATAATAATAATAATAATAATAATAATAATAATAATAATAATAATAATAATAATAATAATAATAATAATAATAATAATAATAAATGCATTCATATGCACACCACAGTAATGGCAGCCAATTTCCTGGCTTCAATTCTGAAAACAAGCAGGCAATTCTGGTGAGTAATGCTGCATTACAGCAGAGGTACAAAATAACACAACCCTCTCAGGGAGTTACAGAAGATGTGCTATGTTGTATATTAAAAAAAAGCTGCTGCGGGTATGGGTTAGAAAATGTAGATGAACTTTTTAAACTCATCTTTTGAAATTATGATATGAGACAGAAGGGTGGCACTTCTAGTCATGTCTGCCCTTGGTTATCAGAAAGTGATTATTTAAAACAAGAAGCTGTCTTCTTCTTTTCTTAAAGAGGCCAATCACATTGTTAGATACTTTTTAAAAAAAATAGTAATTATTTGCTTAATATATCACCCCCTTCCTCACAAAAAGAACTCATGATAACTTGATGCATATTTGGAAGATTTTTGGGAAGTGCAGAAGCTTAACACATACAAATGGAATCAGTTAGCATGCTTTGTGGGTATGGTGGTATTTCTACCTTGCAAGGTTGTCTTAAGAATAAAAATGCTTAACCATGTGGAATTTTGGTAACTCCCTGGAAACACTGCTTAGTCCAGTTAAGCTAAGGAGTTGAGAGGTTGCTGGGCAGGAATATTCCTGTAGCCCTCAGCACATTTGGATCTCCTATCTTCACTCACACAAGGGCAGATAGTGCAGCATAATGTTGGGGTTGTTTTTCACTAGCAGAGGTATTGTTAATACACAATCAGGGCTGTAAGTAGAGTGGAGCAACTAGGGGCTTCACTCCAAGGCACTGCAAAGTAGAAGTGGCTTTACTGATACGTCTGTGAAGATTCTCAGTCATCCAGGTGCGTTTATCTGGGAGTTGAGTCATGGCTACTGGACTTCTTTTTTGAGAGATAGAAACGTTTCGCTGTTCATCCAAACAGCTTCATCGGTCTGAATGCAGCTGGTGCAAACCCTGACTCTTATAGGCAGCTTTGACCTCTAGTCACCCTGGCCTCAATTAGGCTCATCAGATGAACTAAATAGGCTCGTTAGGGAGACAATGGTATCCTTAGCCTTGAGGTGAACCATGGCTTAAGGTGCTGAAACCTATCAAGAAAGGGTCGTTAATGGGTCGTTAGCTATGGCCTTGGTGGTAAAGGCTTTTTGATTTGTCTTGGTAGTGTGGAAAGCACAGCTTGATAAGTAGCAGATAAACTATGCCGGAGGCCACCACCTCTGTTGAGGGAGGGATTTTCAATGCTCACATGAATGGCCTCCCTTACTCCTCTTTCAAACCACCTCTCTTCTTTGTCTAATATGTGTACATCCTCATCTTTGAAAGAGTGCCCTTTCTCCTTCAAATGGAGGTGTACTGCTGATTCTGGACCTGAGCTGTTACCCCTCCTGTGTTGGGCCATCCTTCTGTTTAATGGCTGTTTGGTTTCCCCAATGTAGAGGTCTGAACACTCCTCACTGCATTGGACCGCATATACTATATTGCTCCTTTTTTATGGTTGGGTACTGGATCCTTTGGGTGGACAAGTCTCTGCCTTAGTGTGTTTGTGGGTTTGAAATAAACAGGGATGTGGTGTTTGCCAAAAATCCTTTTAAGCTTCTCTGACACTCCAGCCATGTAAGGAATGACCAGGTTCTTCCGCTGGGTCTGGGTCTCAGACTGATCCCTTGTTCTTCTGGGATGGCCCACTGCTTTGTTGAAGGCCCACTTTGGATATCCACAGGCCTTAAGTGCTGTCTTCAGGTGCCTGTCTTCCTTCTTCTTGGCTTCTGTGAAGGTGGGGATGCTCTCTGCTCTGTGGCTTAGGGTCCTGATGACTCCTAGTTTGTGCTGTAATGGATGGTGGGAGTCGAACAGTAAGTATTGATCTGTGTGGCTGGGTTTCCTGTAAACTTCTACTTCCAGGCCACGGTCAGGTCTGATGATGACTGCACAATCCAGGAAAGCCAGCCTGTTGTCTTGGGTGTCTTCTCTAGTGAACCTAATATTAGGGTCCACTGCATTGATGTGGTCTGTAAAGGCCTGTACTTCCCGAGTCTTGATTTTCACCCAGGTATCATCTACATACCTGAACCAGTGAGATGGTGTTGTCCCTGGGAAGGTGTTGAGTGCCTTCTTCTCCACTTCTTCCATGTATAGGTTTGCAACAATTGGTGACACTGGAGAACCCATGGCACAACCATGCTTCTGTCTGTAGAAGTCCCCTCTGTACATGAAATATGTGGTATTCAGACACAGGTCCAGGAGCAGGCATATCTGGTCTCGGTTGAGTCGGCATCTGGAGGTGAGGGTGCTGTCTTCTCCTAGTCTTCTCTTTACCATCGTTAGGGCATCAGTGGTGGGGATGCTTGTAAAGAGCGATGTGACATCAAAGGATACCATGGTTTCCTCTGTATCCAGTTTGAGCTCCCTGACTTTAGAAACAAACTCTTCTGAGTTGTGTACGTGGTGGTCCGTGTGTCCAACCAGTGGGGCTAGGATAGTTGCCAGGTATTTTGCGATGTTATAAGTCACTGAATTTATACTGCTGACAATAGGTCTGAGGGGGATTCCTTGCTTGTGGATCTTGGGAAGTTTGCACCAGCTGCATTCAGACCGATGAAGCTGTTTGGATGAACAGCGAAACGTTTCTATCTCTCAAAAAAGAAGTCCAGTAGCCATGACTCAACTCCCAGATGGCTTTACTGATGAAACTTTAGTAAATAAATAACAGTGCCTATTCATTTTTTTTTATTTTAAAGAAAAACAGGGTGCTGTGCCATTTTAAGGATCAATGCATTTTTAGGTATATATAATTATAGCTGCCTAGATGCCCTAAGCACATCTGATCTCGCTTGATTTTGGAAGCTAAGGATGGGAAACCAGGTGCTGTAGGCGCCTGGAGTAGGAACTGGCAAACCACCCCAGTATTCCTGCCAAGAAAACCCCATGGACATGGGGTCACGAAGAGTCAGTCATGACTGTAATGACAAAACACACACACATTTATAATTATAATAGGTGTGCATGAATAGATAGATAGATAGATAGATAGATAGATAGATAGATAGATAGATAGATAGATAGATAGATAGATAGATAGATAGATAGATAGATAGATAGATAGATAGATAGATAGATAGATAGATAGATAGATAGATAGATAGATAGATATAGATATAGATATAGATATATAAAGTATTCTTTCTGCAATTCAAGAATGCCCTTTTTCTGACCCACTCATGATTCTCTTGACAAATGCTTCCTGATAAACTGTATAACAACACACACACATTTATAATTATAATAGGTGTGCATGAAATATATATATTCATTTCGTTATTCATTATATTCATTTAGCTAACAAAACAAATAATGAACCAACCCATCAAAGAAAAATGAAACAAAATGAAATGGAAATTTCCGTTTCATTTGCTTTGTTTTTCGTTCCTGGTACTTACCTTGCCTTGAGTCCCGGAGTCCTCCAGAGTCCCTGACCTTTGGCGCTGCAAAGCAAGTGCCTCTCAGCTGTGAAAGAAAAAGAAAAGAAAAAAGAAACACCTGCGGTGTTGGGTATTTTTTTAAAATAAAATAAAAACACCCGACCGGCCCGGGAGCCGCATGTTCAGCACAATAAATTAAATTTAAAATAAAATAAAATAAAAACAGAACCGACCCAGCCCCGAGTGCCGCGTGGTCAGTACTAGAAGATAAAATAATAAATAAATAAATAAAATGATGCCTGCCGGCAGGCCACCACAAAAAATATAATAAATAAAGAAAAACAATCCAAGGTCTGACCCATGGGCCAGCCAGTCCCAGGCCAACCAGGCGTTTAAAAAAAAGGTTGTTAAAAACCGGGGTGCACAGGGAAGCAAGGGCCTCTCAGACGTGAAAAGAATAAAAAGCCCCCAGCATTGGGGACTTTTAAAAAAATAAAATCAAAAAATCAATAATAATAATAATAATAATAATAATAATAATAATAATAATAATAATAATAATAATAATAATAATAATAATAATAATAATAATAATAAAGCTGACATGGCCCGGGAGCCACATGGTTGGCACAATAAATTAAAGAAAAATATATAAAATAAAAACAGTGCCAACCCGGTCCGAGGCTGGCACTGGATTTTTTTTTTTAAAAATAAAAAGATAAAAAATTGCACCTGCTGACAGTTTCCAGCAAATAATAATAATAATAATAATAATAATAATAATAATAATAATAATAATAATAATAATAATAATAATAATAATAATAATAAAAGAAAAAACTGAGGTCTGGCCCATTGGCCATCTAATCCCAGGCCAACCAGAAGCTGTTTTAAAAAAAGATTAAAGAAAAAACGGGGAAGCCAGCGCTTCTCAGCTGTGGAAAAAAAATAGTCCCAGGAAAAATTTAAAAAATAAATAAAAATTAAAAAGTGCCTACCCGGCCTGGGAGTGGCACAGAAACAAAAAGTTAAAAAAAAACACCTAAAAAAGAAACCCAAAAGAAACTAAATGAAATGCGAAATGAATTTTTCATAATAACGAATTTTTTTGTATTAACAAAGCAAAATGGGGGTAAAGAAACAAATAATGAAATGAAATGACATTTTGGCATTTCGTGCCCATCTCTACTTAGAATAGTGGTTCCCAACCTTGGGCTGCACTTCCAGACACATTCAGCACCAGCTGTGCTTCTTGGGTTTCTGGGAACTGCAGGTCAATGACACTTAGGTTACACAAGGTCAGGAACCACTGCTTTTGAGTCTACCTTTCCCATCATGTCAATTCCCTGTGGCCCCTTAATAAAACATTTTTGTTTTAAAACCAAATTCTTTTCATGTGTACTCATCTTTATTTCATGTGTATTCTTGTTTCATGTGTAACAATGTAGAACTATGGACAGAAGGTGTTTATGTAAGGCATGCATAACTTTTGCTGGCTATTTTGTTTAATTGATGAGGTGCTGATGGGTGAGGCCTTGGTCACATGTCTGATGATACTCCTTATTGTACAACTATGATCTATAATTAGCCACAAAATGTATACGAACTTTACACCAACACCAACAGGCCTCTGTTTTGTTATTTAGCATTTGACAAAATATTTTATTTGGAAAATAACTTGATTCAGTGACAGATAACAGAACTGAGACTGTTGTAGAGCTATGTTTATGAAGCTATTTTAGCATTAGTTGTAAAATGCCTGTAATGGTCTTGTTACCAGATAGGTGGTCTAGAAATCCAATAAATAAATAAATAAATAAATAAATAAATAAATAAATAAATAAATAAATATTTACAATAGATAATAATAATGGACTGTCACCCAGATTTCTTCCAAGCTACTAAACTATACAACTAATTTGCTGTTATTATAAGGGAAAATTACTCTGTCAAGTGTATTCCTCACTTAGAGAAGAACAGTTACCGTAGTTTCACCTCTCTTTACTTTATGAGCTATGAAAGGTGAATGCAACAAGAATGGCCTGAAACTTCTCTTTCTTTCTTTCTTTCTTTCTTTCTTTCTTTCTTTCTTTCTTTCTTTCTTTCTTTCTTTCTTTCTTTCTTTCTTTCATGCAGCAGGAAGATACATATAAAAACCCACGGCTGTGTTCTTAAAATATGTCAGATCACTTACTGTGTCAAGCAAGGCCAGCCCTTCAGTTCAGTCAAGGAAATGGAAGAAGCCAAGTGCAGGTTGAGCTCCCAAGCTAGAGGATGCAACAGACAAATTCCATCAGCAAAGCTGTCCTCTTTACAATGAATTTTCTAATTCAAGAAGACAAGGTGCACATTAGTAGATGGGAAAGATGGCAAGCATCCAGTGAAGTGTGATTTGTATGGACAGAGAAAATAGATTTTCTGCATGCGAATATCCTTTTACTGCATGAGTCATGGATTCTTATCCACAAAACTGTGAGCATCCATATGTTATTCCTTTTTTATTGATTACATTTATCCACCCAGTGGACTTGATTCTTCTCCTGCCACTCCCATCTGCACACTGATCCTGGGTGGTAGATCAAGCAGAGAGGAGGTTACTGGGCCAAGGTGACCCAGTGAGTTTCATGACTCAGTTGGAGCTTTGTCTTGGATGCCCCAGATCCAAGCATCTGACCACTACAACACACTGATACCTAATGCAGAAGACAAGTGTGATGACACCTCCCTTTTAAACGTGTGATTGTAATGAAAAATGTGAAGGGTAGGGAACCAATTTATTAATCTTCACAATATCCACTTGGTAATGCTGCCACCTTTTAAATCGTCGCCTTATGAACTGGGACAGACTCAGAAGTATAACATAAAAATAATAATGAAGTTTATTGAGAAAATAAATAAATACAAAAAGGACTGAAGTTGGTATGCATTGCCTTAACATAAAATAGATTAATTCAACTCTTCAAGCCTCCCTGTCTTTAATAACCAGTAAATAGTAAAGCCCTCACTGCCTGACTGAACTCTAACAGAGCTGTGCTCTCTCAGCACTCTCAACTCTTAACTCAACTAACTCTCACAGACCAGGCTCCACCCTTTTTATACCATACAATCCCCTGCCCTTCTGCTGGGATTGGCTGATAATTTACATATGTATTTCTCCTGAATCCAGGGTGTTGTTACAACAAGTACAGTAGAACCACAATTGTTTTTGAAGCACATCTGTTTCCACCCCATAGAGGAATTTCCATTGCACACTATGGAAATTTGCTTCCTAAGAAGAAGGAGTATAATGGGCTGCTGAAGCAATCCGTAACTGAGCAGTAGTTGGGACGATGCCCTGAGCCTCATCTTAGCACTGCTCAGTTATGGATGGCTTCAGCACATTACATTCATCTCTTTTGCAAGTAATTTTCCAAGATCTGCACCAATTCACCCTCATTTCCAAGAATAAGAAGAAATACAATTTAGAAATAAATAAGGTTCTAAATATATCCAGTCTGAATTCATAGCAGCAAATATATGTAAGATGGGGCACATGGTTTCCGGGGCAACAGTTTGCCTTTTCTGTATGCTTGGGAGGTTCCCATAATTTTGTACACAAATGCTATCTTTCCCCAAGTCGTTCCCTAGCCGTAGCTGCCTCACAAACATGTAGCAAGATCTGGTCCCATGTCCCATATCATTTGGCTGGAAATAATACTGAGCAAATCAACAGCAACAACCACCTTTGAATTCAGGAGCCAGAAGGGGCTCTATTGGTCATCAAGCCCATCCCCTTTCCAGAAGGCACAGTGGGGAATTGAATTTCCAACCTCTGGCTCCATGGCCAGAGACCTAAACCATTGAACTGCATCCTTTGAACAGCCGCCTGCAAATGTACTGTAATCTCATTATTTATATATATTTTTCTGTTTGCTGGTTTAGAACCAGTCATTTAGAGGCAATAAGTAACATAAAGCAAAAACACCTTACTGCTTGCCATCTCCTGTCAGCAATTACACATCTACATGGTTCCAACCATTGCTTTCCCAAACTTTTATTTTCCTGTGGCTGGTATGTCATGTACAATATGGGGCACAATATTGAAAATCGGCCATTTTCATTGCTGTGTTAAAAATTCTGTCATGTTGATCACAGAGCCAACAAGAAGCTTTAAGGTTCTAGATACTTGGCCAGTTACACTTAGTAAAACGCTCAGCAAGCTGATATGATTTTTTCATCTAGCGCTTTAAGAACATGCCTTTGTTAGACGTTTAAAGAAAACATCACATCAGTAGTAGTAAACACAGCATGAGTCTGTGAGATCATTTCCCCTTCCTATATTGCAAAGTGAGACTGATGGGGTTTTTGTTTTTAGCTTTTGGCAGAGTTTGATGTGAGGACAAAGAACAGATAAAAATGGATTTGGCAGGAACCTACAGAGCAGATTGAACTGCAGTCTCCCATAGTAGACCATCCCTTATTTTTTAGGTTTCTTCAGTTGCTACTGTTTGTTTCAATAAATTCACTTAGAGGTGTGGTATGAATAAGAATAAAAGGTTTTCTTTTACTTACTGTTCTTTTTATATTAAGCAAACATATTTTTTGTGGAAATGTTAATTTGTTATACTACTGAGCTTTAGAGATGGGCACGACTTAGCGGTATTCCCGTTTCCGTTTCCGTTACTCGTATCCGTTACTCTACGGAAACGGTAACGGGAATTACTCTGCCAGAATTCGAGCTCGAACCGACGAACGAACAATTTGGTCTGATTTGTCGTGCTCGTTACTTGCATTGCGCAATGCCAAGTGGCACAGAAAAAAAGTTTTTAAAAGTTAAAGAAAAAAAAACGATTCCCGGCCCTAAAAGTAGGCGAAAACTGTCTGAGGGCACCTACCAGGCCAGAAGGGTGTTTTATTTGGGGGGGGTTTCCCCGCCCCCCTCTCCTTGGCTATTGCTACTGCTGCGCTGCTGGTACCAGGCTGGGAGGGCGCATCCATTTGCCATGCAGTGCGGGGGATCCAAAATGGCGACCGCAATATTTTTTTTGAAATCATTGCCCAAAACCCCACCAAAGCACCACATAAACATGCGAAAATTAGCTATTTTAAATGCTTGAATTTTTACAGTAGCAGCAGTGGGTTTTTCTTGCAAAAAAAGTCTCCGTTGATTTTATTTTATTTTATTTTATTTTATTTTTTTACACCTGCACATTCGCAATGATGGGCTCGCCCATGGGAGTGGACCATGCAAAAGTTTTGGAGCCATTCCACCAATTGCATGGCCAGGTTTTGCTGACTGTACCAGGCTGGGAGGGCGCATCCATTTGCCATGCAGTGCGGGGGATCCAAAATGGCGACCACAATATTTTTTTTGAAATCGTTGCCCAAAACCCCACCAAAGCACCACAGAAACATGCGAAAATTAGCTATTTTAAATGCTTGAAATTTTACAGTAGCAGCAGTGGGTTTTTCTTGCAAAAAAAAGTCTCCGTTGATTTTATTTTATTTTATTTTATTTTATTTTATTTTATTTTATTTTTTTACACCTGCACATTCGCAATGATGGGCTCGCCGATGGGAGTGGACCATGCAAATTTTCCACCAATCGCATGGCCACTTGGCCAGGTTGACCACAGATACTTCTGGGATGTGCCATTCGGGCATAAAGAGCCCACTAATCGTAGCTCAAACCCGAACCCTAAGCCTAAGCCTAACCCATACGCCAGTACACTGTCCTTCTAAGTGGGTCAGAGAGGCACCCAGAGGTGCACCCCAATACTCACCCTAACCTCACCCGTAACTAGCCTAACCCTAGCCCTTGCGCTAACCCATCTTAACCCTAAGCCAGATCTACTTGCATTACACTACATGCAAGTACGTGAGACACAGCGGGTGCAAAGAGTCTGCCAGTCTGTCACTTGTGGCTCTGGCTGACTCCTGCAGCTCCCTCCAGGAGCCTGCTACCCCCCCAAACCAGTACTAACGACAACAAAAAAATGAAAAAAACGAACCGACTAATTTTTGCGAAATTTCATGAAAAACAGAAACGAGCCAAAACGGACTGCCTCCGACACACGACAACTCGAAAATGTCATTTTCCCTAGTCATGCCCATCTCTACTGAGCTTAATTGGTTAATTTGCTTCATTACAACTAACTACTCTAACTGGTTACATATCTGACAGAACACATCACTCTTGACTGTTCACTTCCAACTCCATAATTAACACTCCTCATAACTGACAGAAGACTTATTGAATCCTCCTGACTGGAAAAAGGCGGGGAAAATAACTCTGAGATAGATCAGTAACTATTGACTGCTACTGAGTTGACTGATCCCAAATAAAACTTCTTTAAGGTATCATACAAGGGGGCAATATATCCAACAGAGCCAGGGTTCCTCTTGCCCACCTGCCCACCCCAGTTTTGCGACTTACAATATTTGTTAGACTTGACATGCTGCCATGTGCCAAACTAAGATCCATTCAGAGCATCAATAATGCAAGCAAGCCTTCATAATGTTGGTCAAGTATCATCACAAAATGTGTGTTAGTCTTAACACTTTAAATGTTACTTGATCCATACAACACACGTTCCATTAAAATTCAGTGTGGTTAGCACTTTTGATCCCAGTATATTGCCAGACCTCAAGATATTGGCTGCTTTTTCATACTGAATTTTTGAAGGGCAAATAAACCAACCTAGAACTTCTAGGAGAATCTTTGTGGCAGCCACAGAGTCATGTATACAAAATCAATGTACAGGTGATTTTTTTTCTTTTTGCTCTGGATCTTTAGCTTTGATAAATATTTCACCATGGGATTGTTTTTATTTTTTATTTTTCCCTCTTTGAGACAAATGAAGTTTGAATTCATTCTTGGAGATTGAGAAAAAGAGAAGGAAAAATCTGTTTTCCCATAAGCATTTTTACTGGACAAAATCCAAACTGTAGTTGATGAACTAGAATCCTTCCAGAAATAAAAGTTGAATTTGTTCTGCATTTTACTAATTGACTAGGGAATGAAAAGTCCCAATGGGACCAAAGAATAGAGTCTAATCATTAGAAGACAGGTTTTGCTTGTTTTGTAGAAGAGGATGCAGAAACAGTCCAATTGCTGTTACATTTTTTAAAAGTTTTTATTTATTTATTTATTTATTTTATAGTATTTTTACCCTGCCTTTCTCCTTAGAAAAGGACCCAAGGTGGCTTACAGTAATGAGGGATAATACACAGTCCAGTACAATTAAGACATGTTCAAGTATTGAGAACAAGGAATCGAGGGACATAGTATAGCATTAATAGACAACATTACATTAAAGCTACAAGGTTAAAAGTAGTTATAAACACAAAGCCTATGTGAACCTATAGATTCATATAAAAGACACATAATGGTAGTCCATCATTCAAGGAAAGCTTGCCTGAAGAGAAAGGTCTTTGACTGTTCCCGGAAGGAGAACAGGGATAAGGCAGTTCTGGCCTCTACTGGGAGGGTGTTCCAGAATCTGGGCATACAGTGCTTTGTAGGTCAAGGTTAGCACCTTGAATTGTGTCCAATAGCTGATTGGCAGCCAGTGGAGCTGTTTATTAGGGGTGTGATGTGATCTTCCACCCCAGTCAGCAGTCTGACTGCTGCATTTTACCATTTATGAAATGGTTGTCTAATTTTTCACACTTGCTTTCTGTTAATTTTAAAAAAAGGTAAGCAAGGCCAGATTCATTTTAACATTTTTAATTCAAATACTCTCAATACCTCATATTCTTTCCCCCTTTTTTGTACATTTCATGAGCTACAGATGATTAAATCCATATTCTACAGTTTATGAATGTTCATTTTAGGTGATAAATAGCATTTAAATTAGAGCATGCCATTAGATCTCATCAGGATCCAAAGGAATGTTGGAGATCTGGCGTTTATCTAAAAGCTTAAATTCAACATGCAGGTTCCCAAGGACACTTAACAGTAGTTTGTTGCATCCCCCTCCCTGGTTGTGCAGGCAGCAGGACACTTTTGTAACTGGAAGCTCCATCAGAAATGCAATTGTAAGTGCGTGTTGCCTTGTGCCCAACTGTTCAAAATGGCAATGTCCTTGAAAGTGGAAGAATGGTAGCACTCAGTACTATCCAATGTTTTTATTTATTTATTTATTTATTTATTTATTTATTTATTTATTTATGAGTATTTTTACCCCACTTTTCTCCTTGGAAAAGGACCCAAGGTGGCTTACAGAAGAGCCCATGAACCTTTCTAATGCCATTAGCCAATGGAATGATCCCCATTAGAGATGGGCACGAAACGAGCAATTTTTCGTTTTGTTTTCATTTTTTCATTTCATTACGTAACAAAACGAAAATGAATTTTGTCTCCAAAATGAAACAAAATGAAACGAAACAACAGAAATTTTGTCATGTGTTTCGTTTTTGTTGCGGCAAATACATTGAACTGTAATGAATGCTAATGAAACAGCAATTTTTCGTTTTCGTTTTCGTTTTTTCATTTCGTTACGTAACGAAACGAAAATTATTTTTTTTGCAAAAAAATCATGGAAAACAAATACAAACCGAAACGGACCTCCTAAATGACAAACGACAAACGAAACACCATTTTTTTGAGTCGTGCCCATCTCTAATCCCCATATTGCCTTCTGGGAGACATGGGGGATTGCTGTTGTTTGAACAGCATGGGGAGGAGTGAAAGGAAGGTATGTCTACTCTGAAATCAACACCTCCCCAAGAATGTGTTCAAAAATAACCAAGTATATCTGACATTTTTCATATTGAGAAATCTTTGGGACCCTACCAGCCCTTTTCTTTTTCTTTTGCTCTGGTTCTTTGCGTGGCTTGAAATGCCAACAAACTGCTTGGTGGAGCTTGGCTACAATTTAAAGCAACAAAAAAGCTTTCTTTGCTTTGTCAAAGAACAAGAAACTGAAAAAAAAACCTGTTTGTATTAATCCTCTCCACCCAGGAAGCAGAAAAATAATGAGCATAGTACTTAGGGCCAAGCTTATATATTTAACATTTTAAATGGTTACTAAAACATTTTTGTAACCCTCTTATCAATTTACCAATCTCAGGGTCAAACTATACAGGGAAAAGAATGTGTATTTCCTATTATTAACCTCATTTTCCTTCTGTACCTAGATTTCCTCCAATATACATACCTTTCCTATGAGATTTGCTGTATAAGAAACAGATGCCCTTTTACACTTAAGGCAGGGCTGCCCAAAGTCCGGCCCAGGGGCCAAATCCGGCCCGTCAGGCCATTCTGAGTGGCCCGCGGCTGGCTGGCCTGCCCCTCCCTCCCCCTCCTTCACCCCATGTATTTTTAAAGAAAGTGCATGGGGCTTGCAGTGGGGTGGCAGGGTCGGGGAGCAACCGGCCCCTGACACATTCTCAGCCACCAAATCTGGCCCTCCTTACAAAAAGTTTGGGCACCCCTGACTTAAGGGAACACCTGTTTTAAAAACATGCTAAGAATAGGATCTACCTTTGAGGTCTAGTTTGAGGTCCAGGAAGCTTTGCAGGATCTAGGTTACTGCAGAATAAATAATACAACAGACAAAGCAGAACTTTCTTCAGAGCACACAATATCACAGTAGGAATTATTTTCTTTTGTTGAATGTGTATATGTGTGAGAAAGACTTATATGAACACCCTACTACAAAAATGACCATGACTGTGATGGGTAATGTGGGTGAAAAGAGTTGTATAGTTACTTATTTTTGGAGTTACCTTTTAAGTTCCATGAGTTCTAGACTCTGCAGAAGGAATTGCACAGGAACAATCATGTTTACCTGCCACATTGATTCCAAAATATATCAACCCTTTCCAGAGTTTTCTAGGTACAGAGTACCTAGAAGTACCTAGAAATGTTTATGATTCCCTTCTTCTGGTGATATGGTGGGAATTTGCAGTTTCCTCAAGACTATGCAGGCTCTCCTTCTTGCAAGAGTGCCTGTCATTATAAGATGATAAGACAGAATAACTTGTTTATTAGGTATGTTGACTCAGATTAGGAAATATTTGGAATTCCTCAAATATTTTTGTTAATAATTCTGAATATTTGTAATTAAAATGGGGAGTATAATATTCCAAATCCCATTTAATCTTATAGACTGAAAAGCAAAATATGAGGCTTCTGCTTGCTAGAGGAAGAAATGAAAGTGTAACCTAGTTCTCAAGGATCTTGGAGTGATTTCTTGATAGATGAAAATTAAGGATACTCTGACCCAGATATCTTCCAGTTGGGCTTGCTAGGATTTCCCCAAGGGAACAGGGCTGACATGAAGGCAAACCCTGGAAATGATGTCTGCCTACTACAGCAATGAAATCTATAAAATATTTGGAACTTGTGTTTTTGAGAAAAAATAAACTTACTTTCCTACTATTGCTAGGCTTCCCTGAAGTGCCCTTTAAGTAACAGAGAACAGGGCACTCTTCTCACAGTACTAGGTATGCCATGTTCCTGTCTGATGCCCTCTTCCCACCTTTTTCATTCTTAACGGTCACCTCAAGATTTTGCTTACTCACTGAACTGTGCTGTACCTCATGCTTGTGGCAAAGCTCCCACCCACCTCAAGGCTATCTACAATCTGCCTTGCAGTGAGGTCTGTGATCTTTCTGCACTCCATAGCTTCTTCAATGCTGCTGGCACTTCCTGTTGACATTATTCATGATTCAATCAGTATCATTTTCCAATATCTAGGCATTGGTGGATGTTAGTGTTTACTCTTTTTTGTTGGTCTGAAATCACTGGGATGCTTTCAGAAGGCATAGGGAAATTATCAGGATTTAAGCAAAAAAATATAATATTTAAATGTGTTTGGCTCAGAGCAGTACAGCAGTAGCGTGCAGATAAAATGTCAGTATTGATATAAAGTATTGCAGAGTTAGGTTAACGGAAGACAATGACAATGGGTAGAGTAAAAACTCATATATTCATATATACATCAAAAAATATATACACAGCATAACATCCAAGCAATATATACAAGCAACAGAGTGTGGGGTTCTGTCTCTCACCATAGACAGACCCACCTAACATATGGCAAGCTAGTGCTTTTATACAGTTCAGCACCCATCAGATATGAGTCATAACTAATTACAATCTGATGCAATCTGATGCAACCATGATGTTATAAATTCTTTGACCTGTGCTTCATCACGTAACATGCCTGTGATTACTTATCTCTTACACTTGTGGATTAACATCATGAGACTGCAGAATCTAACTGCCTCCATTTTACAACTCTTTTTCCAATATCTGTTAATATATACATAACATATATTTTATCAACTTTTACATATCTTGACAGAAATACAACCATCCCAAGTATAGATTGTGGTCACAGGAACATATGAGGTAATGCTGGAAGCCTAGAATCCAATATTAGGCCTTATTTATTTTTTATCTGTGAAAAACATCATTATCTATTGAGCTGAAAATTATTTTACCTTTTTGAATGCTGCTGAAGAAATGGGAATCTTATTTTCATCATCTATGTTCGTGCCTTTAATTTTCTAGAATAATTGCATGGTTACATTCTAATAGTGCATCTCTTATCACTTTGATTTCATCTGTTTGCATCAGGCGGTATAAAAATTAAACATAGACAGGTTTCCTTTGATTGTCATCCATCTTGTAAGTGTATTGTGCTGTGGTGTTCTGGTTGTTTTGTCTCTTGCTTTGCTTCTTTCCCCACCTTCTCTCATACATGCACGTCTTGTAAATTGTTTCAAAGCTTTTCCTGTTTATTGGATGTCATCTTTTCTGTCACAATCTTTTACCGCTAGATGTTTCAATTATGCAGGAACAAGGTTTATTTGCTCTATGCTTTGCAAGAGCTGGTTTCCATTTGCTACCTTAGCTTTCCAAGCTGTCCCTATGTTTAACTTCAAAAGCTCTGCCTCCCACATGCCAGAATGTCACCCTTTCATTCCAGAGTTTTACTTAATCCACTCTATTGTCCTGCAGCCTTGTGTGGACACTTTTTGGTGCAAAACAAGTAAAAAAGAAAGGACAAAAAACATTAGTTTCTTAGAAATGGCATATCATAGAGAAGAACACAGGGCGTCTTTATTATGTCACAGAGGATTCACTCCTTATATTATATATCACTTTAGTTACGGATAGATCACAGATCACATCTGATCTTGTCCTTACATTGGGATGGCAACATTCTTCCGCTCACCAGTGAGGGAGGCAAGGAATTTCCTGCTGCTATTAGTGGAGTTATTATTACATTTGGAAAATGCCTTTAAAATAGAATTCACCAATCTGTAGGCAGATACCACAATAATCACATAACTGTGCCAGTGCACAATTTGTACTCTTTGCTTCAAACTAAGGGGACTTCCATAGTTTATGAACTGGGGGCTCTGGGTGAGTTATTTCTGCCTTCTTAAAATTTATGCTGTCTTTTTGAACTTGCTCTATCTCTTTCAAATTCTCTTTATTGTACTTTTTTTTGTCTCAAAGGGAAACTACCGGTATGTTGAGCAACTTAGAAAGGTTTTGAGGGAGATGAGGAATTTTGCCGAGTTTAAGATTTGTCACAGAATGAGTCCTCATGGTTAGGCAAGCCCCCCTGCATCCTTCATTCCCTTTCCCATCCACTTTCTCTTAACCTGTTGCCTGTGGACATTGGAATATATATGACAAATGAGAAATATGAACATTTTAGCTGGTAAACGGTCTTCAAGAGTGTGCTGTCTGTTTCAGATAGAAATGAATAAACATTCATTGTTTTCCTGGTGCTCCAGTGGTGTAGGTAAGTTCTTAGGTGATTAACTTTCAAGCCATCAGCTGTTGACATTCAAGATGGATTTCAGATTGAGTCTATTTGACCCCCATTGTCAGCACCATGCCGGAGGCAACCAGTAGCATGAAACAGCTACTTTTTGAAGATGAACATTCCTGAGCAAAGGAAATACCATATATGCTTCAAGAGGAGGCAGCTCTTTCATGCCAAGCTGTTTCAGAGTGACAGCAAAGCTGCCAGCCTGTTTAGAAGGGTCTAATTGAGGTAGAAATAAGAGATAGTCTAACTGACTATCTCTTATTTACAGAAGAAATAGTCAGTTTCATATACAGAGATCATTGGGCAGGGTCATAGTCATGTGCCCCAAATCAGAATGGCAACTTGTTTGGAATTTCTCATTCAGAATCTTTGGGCTTGTGAGTCTTCCTCATGAATGCAAACTTAAACATAGCAATGGCCTAATTTTCTAGGCTGACCCTGTATTCATTGTTGCTTGTGCAATGATAGTTAGTGATCATGCGAGAGGCAGAACTAGGCACTGCCCTCTAAGCCTGCTGAGAAAACTAACAGCTCTAACACCTGAGCAGAACTATAAAGAATTATTCTCTACAGAGAATAATTAAAATTGCCCAGAAGGTTACAGGGCTCCAGCTACCAACCCTGGATGACATCTTCACATCTCGCTGTTTGAGGAAGTCACACAACATTCTGAGGGACTCTACTCATCTTGCTCACAATTTCTTTGAACTGTTGCCTTCTGGCAGAAGATACAGAACAATTAAAACTCGGACCACACGTCTTCTGAACAGTTTTTATCCCAGAGCTATAATTGCACTTAATAATGAACTCAAGAACCACCAGCAGTGAGCACTTGGACAGGATTACCTAGCCTGTTGTGTAGATGCTTGTGTTTTTTTGGGGGGTGGGGTGGGGTTGGTGGGTGGGGGAGTGTTCGGGGATTTTTATGTGTGTGTGTTGAAGGGTCTTTTTTAATGTGTGTGAGAGTGTTTGGAGATGTGTGTGTGTGTGTGTGTGTGTGTTGAATCTGGTCTCTGGGTGTCTGAATTTCGTTGTGTGTGTATACTGTGTATATACACACAATGACAATAAATTATTATTATTAAAAAAAGAATACTCACCTAACAAAGTGGAGATTGAAAATATGTGAGATTTTATATTCTATTTTTAACTTTTGCACTTTTGAAAAAAAAATAATTCTCTACTGAACCTCTTCTCTTTAGATCAGGCATGTCCAAACTTTGTCCCTCCTGATGTTTTGGACCACAACTCCCAGAATTCCAATCCTGTATTTCCAGTGGCAAAGGACTGTGGGAGTTGTGGTCCAAAACATCTGGAGGGCCGAAGTTTAGACATGTCGGCTTTAGATCAACAGATGACTCTGTGAGGTGCTTACCTTCTGATAAAAGATTTGTTTTTCTGTGGGGATTTTTGCCCATCTGGACAGCTGAAAATGATACCCATCACTCTTTTCCTCCCAAATGAATCATAAATAAAATCTTGTTTGTCTCAAGGCTCATAGTAAAACAGAAAGGGTTCTTTTAGTCACACTGAATCTGTGAGATCACAGTGCTTCTATAAGTTTGTGCATATCACAGTTTGAGAACATTTCTGTTTCCCTTTCATTTAAAGTGAATATAATTTTCATCATATGCCACATAATGGCCTCGGTTCCAAAGCACCTATAATATAGTGCTGTAACCTTTCTATTTTTAAAACGCAATTCCAGCAGCTCATATTACTGGCTTCAATTTTGTATTCTATCCTATCTGTCTATTTATGTTATACTGTTTCAGTGCTTGTTTTGATTTACTTGCTCTGGGTTGTGACCCTTTTCATTAGAGCTGACTGCTTAATTAAGTTTCCAATTGTTTTTGCTCTGTATCTACTGCCCTAGCTCTCTGAATAAAATAATGGAAGTGCAGCTATCATACTCCTGTAGTTGTCTTATCAATTATATTGTCCTCTTATCAGTTACTTCTTCTCATTTTCTTATTAGCCGTGCAATTTATGAGATGTTAATTTTCAGCAATTTCCAGACATTAAATTCTTATTGATTATGCACTCAAAATTATTTTTATATGAGACAACATTCAAACATTCACTTGCCACCCGAACACTGAACTCCGTTGTCTTAAGCCATTTCTTGTCCTAGTTTCACTACCAAATTGTGAACCTGTCCATGCTGTGACGCTTTGTGTGATCCCACTCATGCTTGAAAACGACTTGGTACCAGAGTTCAACACACAATGGAAATGGTGATTTCTCAAGTTGCAGCGGAAGGGGAAACATAGGCACAGTGTTTGCCTCTGAGGCAGTGGTCGCCAATGAGGCTTTGCTGGTCTCTCTGGCCTCCTGGGTTGCTCTTCCCTCCCTGGCCCCGTTTTTGTCCTGGACCTGCATCACTGCTGTTCCACTGAACCTGCTGAGTTCTGATGTACAGTAATACTGTGCCTCTTAAGTAGAGATGGGCACGAAATGCAAAAATTGTGTTTCATTTCATTTTTCATTTCTTTTTTTCATTTTGTTTTGTTTCATTTGAAAAGATTTAAAAATGTTATTTGTTTTGTTTTTCATTATTTATTTATTTTTCCATATTTTTTTTTTTTTGACAACTAGTTGGGGTCCTGCCGGTAGATCAGCACTTTTTAAAAAAAGCAAAATCAGCTGGCCGGCAGGGCCTTGCCAGCAATCAGCACTGTGCTTTTTTTTTTTTTTTTGCAAGCACTAATCAGCTGGCACGCAGGGCCCTGCCAGTGATCGGCACTTTTTTTTTACAAGCGCCAGTCAGCTGGTGTGTAGCCCTGTGAGCCAGCTTATCAGTGCTTATTTATATTATTTATTTTGACAAGAACCGAGATCGGCGTTTGTCAAATTAAATAATACATTTTTAAAAAATGAAAAACAAAATGGAACAAAACAAAACTTTCCATTTCATTTTTTTCAGAGGTACTTTATTTTTGTTTTGTTAGGAAACAAAATGAAAAATGAAAAATGAAACAAAAAATCATTTCGTGCCCTTCTCTACTCTTAAGATGAATTCCCCTTAAGATGAAACAATCATAAGACAAATGAAATTTCCAGGAATAGGGTTGCTTCACAAGATGAAAATTCCCTATGGGATGATTTGCAAGATGAAAATCTGTTCCTGTTACCCAGGATACATTGCAGGCCTGTAATTTGTTGATGCGTGGGAGGAGTTTTTTCTTCAAGTTTTTGAGCCATTCTGAACATTGTTTCATATGTTTTGCAGCAGTTTTAGACTTTTAGAACTTGGAAAGGTAGGGAGATGAGGTTTCCTTGCTTTCTTTTGTGTTTTTGCATTGTTTTCCATTGTACTTTTGGCGGGAACAACCTGGGATTTTTCTTGCTGCTTTCTTTTATCCATCTTTGCATTTCCCCCCAATACACTTTTGGCAGAACCAGGCTGGGGTTTCTCTTGCTGATTTTATTTATTTATTTATTTATTTATTTATTTATTTATATACCACAGCCATTTAATAGAAAGCTACTCTGGGTGGTTTACAAACATAAACAAAATACAATAAAACACATTTAACAACTTAAAATAATAAATAAACACACTAGTTGATCAAAACCAACATGAAATTAATAATAATAATAATAATAATAATAATAATAATAATAATAATAATAATAATAATAATAATAATAATAATAATAATAATAATAATAATAATAAATGACAAGTAAACATAAATAAATCAAAACCATTCAGCAGTTCAAAATAAAATACAAATAAAAAAATAAAGTGCTGCTAAAGAATTATCATAAAGTTGGAAGGAAGAGTAGTGTCCTATTTAATAAGGAAGTTGGAACTGAATGATTGGGCAAGGCTAACCTATAAAGCCAGGTTTTCAGTAATTTCTTAAAGGCTTTTAGTGAGGGCACTAGTAAAATCTCTTGCAGAACCTGGTTCCACAAGTGGGGTGCAACCACCGAGAAGGTCTGGTTCCTTGTTGTCCTCACTTTCTGGGTATTTGGGGTTGGTACCTGCAGCAGGCCAGCCTGGCTGCTTTTGTCCATGTTTGCATTGCACTGCAGGGGGGGGGGAGGTCTGGTTCTGCATGCCTTTAAAGTGAACTTTATAAAGAAGTCTGGGGGGGGAAGAGCTCCCCCCCTCCTTTTTTCTGACCTCTGGAACAGATTATTTGTTTTCCCATTCATTCCTATGGGAAATGACATTTTACAAGGCTAATTTTTCATAAAACAAAACAACTCGTAGAACAAATTACCGTATGCCAAAAATATGTGCCCTACCCCTGTTTCAGAAAGGTGTGTGGAGATTTTTTTCAGTTTAGTCTAAAGGTCTTAGGAAATCTGCTGTCCTAGGCAATGCAGATACAAGAAGAATCTGGAAATATCACAGGATGCTCAATCAGAATGAAAGAACAAATTTCAGAATTTAAAAAAATTACTTCCATTAACTAAAACAGCCTAACGTTTTTGGACCAATTCATTGTTTAGTGGCCAGTTACCCAACCATTGTCCTTAAAATGGACCCAATGTGGCTTGGATCATTCAGGCAATATTTAAAACTAAATAACAAAACAAAAGAGTACTATGCAAATACTGAAGAGGGCCAGATAAATAACCACATTAAAAGATGGTGAATAAAAGCAATACCAAAACCATATTCAAACCAAGAAGGCACAACATTCCATTACAAAACGTCATGAGCAAGCTTATCTGAAGAGAAAATGATGGGACAGCAAATTTGGGACCAGTCTGGCATCCTTTAGGAGGGAGTTCCAAAGTCTGTGGCAGCAGTAGAGAAGGACCACTCCTGTGTCCCTACCAAACACAAGTATGAAGGTGGTAGGACTGAGAGGAACACTTCACAGATGATCTTAACACCTCTGTAGACTCAGAATAGGAAACACACTCTTTGAGATAGCTTGGATGCAAGACATTTAGGGCTTTATAGATTAGAAACAACATGTTGAATTGCACTTGAAAGCAGATTAGCAGCCAGTAGAGCTGCTGTAACAGGATTCTTATGTGGTCCCTGTGAATAGCTCCAGATAGCAGTTTGGCAGCTGTTATGTTGAACCTGATTGAGTGTCTGAACACTTTCCAGAAGCAGCCCCAAGTACAGTGTGTTACAGCATTACAGTAATACAGCTAGGCTGTAACTAAGGCATGTGTCACCATGGCCAGATTAAACCTCTCCAGGAATAGATGCAGGTGGCACACTAGTTTTATTTATGCAAATATACTCCTCACCATCACCAAAACCTGGGCATCCAGGATCACCCCCCAAGCTGTGCACCTGTACTTTTAGATGGAGTGTAAACCCACCCAGCACAGAATTAATCCCCATTCCTTTATCTGCCTTTCAACTGACCAATAAAGTGACAAAACCTACAGAGGTACCTGACAATTACTTTCCAAATTTCAGAATGTGGCAGGTAGTCCAGCCATTTGTTAATTCATAACCTCTGAAGAAGACCACAAAAGAAATCAGTTAATTGGGACATGATATTTTCTTTTAGTAAGATCCCCTTTCTAACAGGTGGAGACTTTCTTCTTTTAGATTGAGAGCCAACTAATTAGAGCTTGGGAAATTACCTTGGGAAATTAATAAAAGTAGTTCATTACAACTCCCTGAAGTAGTTGATTCTATAGTTGCAATTGTAAAAGCAATTATTTGCTTTCTTATTTTTCATAAAGTAGTTAAATTGTTGCTTTTTTTTTACTTTAGAACATCTGCATAATGTAAACTACTAGCTTGTGTTACAAAATGCAATCTCTTCCGGTCTAGTTTGCAGTTTTGTTAATATTCACAATACAGCACAATCCATAAGCTAGGTCAGCAGTAAAGCAACACTGAAACCAATTGCTATTTACCTTCTCCCATTCAATGAGCCTGCATCCTCATATCTCTTAATAGCAACTTAAGAACTGAAATTCTTCATTTTTAAGGTGCAAATATAATTGTACTTTTTCTATCCTAGTGATTGCAAAATCAATTTAATTAGAAGTAGTTAGGTGTAGCCTCCTTGAGCTAGTTCTGAGTCTGAAGTGGGGTGGTCCAGCATTATCCACTTTCAGTTTCTGAGTTCTCAGCCTGTCAATCAAACCCAGTGCAGATTGTAAACTCTCTTGGCAGGAAGCATGCCATTTCTGAGTTTTCTGTAGTATTTCTCATGCTGCTTAAGATATATGAGGTTAAACAACATAGAAGAACCTTGCACAGATAAAGTCAGATTTGAAATTGCTACCTACTAGCCTCTGAGTTTAAACCCAGGCAGGGTCAGTTCCTTATCCCACTGTTTTCCAAATAACTCACAGAGCAAGAAGAAGTGGTGTGTGGTGGTGGTGGTGGTGGTGTAAGAACTGAATTTAATAACATGTCAGTAAGGGAGCAGGAATTAAATCAAAGAGACAGGTGTGGGAAGGTCCCTTTGAAATACTGTAGTCTTTAAGTATGAAATGAATTGTATCTATTGAATTTGATCAATTTTTTTCCAGTTCTTATCTAACACTTGCATCTGCATATTAGACAAATCCAAAGTCTAGTGTCTGGGAACTTCATCATACCAAATGCACCATTTCTCATGGATGGCTTTCAAGATTCAGCTGTGGAGCCAGAGGTTGGGAGTTTGATTCCCCACCCCAACCGCCGCCTTCTGTACAGGGAATGGACTTGAATACCCATAAGGTCCTTTCCAGCTCTGTTGTTCTAAGATTATGATAATGAGGATTATTTATATTATTGTAAGGAAAAAAAACTTGATGTTGAAGTACATGGTTGTGATAAATGAATATATGTCCGAAAAAGGCTGTGGCATATGTGAAAGGTTTGTGTGTGTTTGCGTGTGCTGAATTTTGTCATCATTATGAATGTAGCTTTAAGAGCCTCAGACTATGAGACTGGATTATATTTTTCTGTCCTATCAAATGCCGTTGAATTTTCCACAGTGTTTTGCAGGTCTTGCATGAGATCGTGCTTATTCCAAATAGGTTAAAACAGTGATAGCATGAGAAAGTGGTGTTGTTCCAGTTAGACATCTGATTACTCTGTTAACATGATGTCAGTCTCTTTTTGCATTTTTGCATTTCCCTTTAAACTCTTCACACTTTTATCTGTGAAGAAACCCCCAGGTCCACCTCAAACTTGCTCGAAAACTCCTAAAGATAAAGGTAAAGGTAAAGGTAAAGGTAAAGGTAAAGTCCCCCCCACACACACACACACTTGTGTGCTAGTCATGTCTGACTCTAGGGGTGGTGCTCATCTCCATAGTCAAGCCAAAGAGCCAGTGTTGTGCAAGTCTGGGCCTTTTCACACGACCCCTAAGATCCGCTGGCCACTTAAATTCGGACCAGAGATCTTAGGGGTTCGTCGCTCTTCCTGTTTCCCCACCTCTCCGCACTTCCTGCCTGCTGGCTGCGTGAGGGGAGGGAGAAAAAGAGAAAGAAAAGCATGCCGCTCACCTCGTTCTGCCTCTCGCTCTTGCCGGCAACATTCCAGTCTCTGTAAAGTAGCTCTTCAAGGGGTGGGAGCCAAAACAACAACAAACAGAAGCGAGGAGAGCCCCGCACTCACTATCATTACACCGCATCAAGGAATTTTCACCTCCAAAGAGCACATACTTGAAAGGTGCGCTGGGATGCGCTAAAGTGGGAGTGGTCACACCTAATTTCCTGTAAACTCCGGAGCTGATGGGGAAACATTTTTAAGCTCCGGAGCTGGGAACCATTTGCCGTGGAGTTTAGGGGTCGTGTATAAACGCCCTCTGTGGCCATGTGGCTGGCTTGGCCACAAGGAAACACTGTTTTGCCTTCCCGCTTTTTACGGTAGTACCTATTTATCTATTTGCATTTACATGCTTGCGAACTGCTAGTTTGGCAGGAGCTGGGGTTAACAGCGGGAGCTCATTCCACTGCGTGGCACCTGGGATTCAAACTGCTGAGCTGCTGACTTTGTAGCTGAAAATTTTCAGTACTCTAGCTCACTGAGTCACCACGCCCCACTCCAACTATATATATATTTGGCTGCAAGTCATTGGGATATTGACTAATTAACTATGCTGCAATTTGGGACTCCAACACAATTGAGGAGAAATTTTAATAATCAAAGTAGAAATTTTAATAATCAAACTCCACTCCAGGAAGCAGTGGAAGATAGGAAGGCCTGGTGAGCTCTGGTCCATGGGGTCACGAAGAGTCAGACACAACTGAACGACTGAACAACAATAACAACAACAACAAGAAGAGTATTTTTATATTGCTTTATATTTTAATATTATTAGAATTAATGCTATTGGTATGATTAGTATTAGAGATGGGCACGACTTAGCGGTATTCCCGTTTCCGTTTCCGTTACTCGTTTCCGTTACTCTACGGAAACGGTAACGGGAATTACTCCGCCAGACTTCGAGCTCGAACTGACGAACGAACAATTTTGGTCTGATTTGTTGTGCTCGTTCCTTGCATCGCGCAATCGTGCGATGCCACGTGGCACAGAAAAAAGTTTTTAAAAGTTAAAAAAACCCGGTTCCCGGCCGAAAAGCAGGCGGAAAACTGCCTGCCGTGCCTCAGGGCACCTACCAGAGGGGTTGTTTCTGGAGGTCCCTGGCCTCCCCCCCATCCCCCGTCCTTGTGGGCTGCTCTGTGGGACTCGCCACAGGCTCGCAGCCAGCCAGCAAAAAGCCCAGTCTCGCCGGCCGCCGGCCGCCGCAATTAAAGCGCAAGCAAGCGGCACGGACGGCACAGGAAAAAAACTTTTAAACTCTCCCCCCACCCATTCCCGGGCCAAAAAAGCAGGCAGAAAAATGCCTGCTTGACTAAGGGCGCAGGGCACCTACCGGAGGGGTGGTTTCTGGAGGGGGGGTCCCACCTCCCCCCCGTCCTGGGCAGCCGGACTCGCGAGTCGCCATCGCCATGCCATGCGGTGCGGGCGGGGGATCCAAAATGGGGCGGCGAACACAATATTGGAAATCGTGGTCCAAAAACACACAAGCACAACAGAAAACACGCGAAAATTTATAAACTGCCAGATTTTTCACAGTAGCAGTGGTTTTTTTCTTGCAACAAAATGTCTCTCCTCTCCTCCTCTGTCCTCCATTGATTTTATTTTATTTTATTTTATTTACACCTGCGCAATGATGGGCTGGCCGAGTGGCCAGCCATGTGGGAGTGGATGACCATGCAAATTTTTGGAGCCATCCCACCAATTGCATGGCCACTTGGCCATGGAGACTTCTGGGATGTGCCCAAAAGCCCCCTAAAACCTGCCCTAGCCCCCCTAACCCTAACCCTAACCCTTGACTCTGTACCCATACGTCACAGACTGTCTTCTTAGTGGGTCAGAGAGGCACCCAGAGGTGCAACCCACTAGCCCACCGTAACCTTACCCGTCACTAGCCTAACCCTAGCCCTTGCACTAAGCGACCTTAAAGCCAGATCTACTTGCTTGCATTGCACTACACACAGCAAGTACAATTCCCTTCTGTGTGAGACATGGTGGTGCGAGAGCCTTAGTTAGGCATCTCACTATGGCTCTGGGTTCAGTGCCATCCACTAGTCTTCACAGTCACTGTCTGCACATTCTGTTATGCAATATCCATATGGCTATTGCATAGCATTTTGCAGCAGCAGCAGGTGAGGAGGGGAGACCCCCATGTTGAGGGGTCTCTTGGAGCCTGCTTCCCCTTTCCTAGTGGGTGAGGATAGGAGGCACCCACGGGTGCCTCCAGGAGCCCACTTTCCCTTATAGTGGGCCAGAGGAGGCACCCACCCCACAGAGGTGCCTCCAGGAGCCCGCTCCCCCCCAAAAAACAGTACTAACGAAAACGACAAAATGAAAAAACGAACCAACTAATTTTTGCGAATTTTCGCGAAAAACGGAGACGACCCGAAACGGGACCGGCCCGACTAACGACAACTCGAAAATTTTTTTTTCAAGTCGTGCCCATCTCTAATTAGCATTATGAGCAACACTAGCAATAAATGAATATTTTTTGAGCAATATAAATCTATATTCTTACTTACAGTCTTTGGAACAATGCCCATGTGACTCATTCCCCTGACCCATGTTGAATTAGGTCATTCAACAAATTAGGTCAGTCATTTTCACATTTTCAGGGATTCTACACCCATTTCTGACTGTATGTACAAAGGCAGCAGTATTATAATGCTTCATACCAAAGTATGCTCAAGATGTAACGCCGCCAATACATTACATCTCTGCAGTCACTTGTGGCTCTTGATTCCATTTTTAACCAGCATATTGTGAACCATTTGAAAAGCTACAAGTCCTCTCTCTCTCTCTCTCTCTCTCTCTCTCTCTCTCTCTCTCTCTCTCTCTCTCTCTCTCTCTCTCTCTCTCTCTCTCTCTCTCTCTCTCTCTCTCTCTGTGTGTGTGTGTGTGTGTGTGTGTGTGTGTGTGTGTGTGTGTGTGTGTGTGTGTGTGTGTGTTGTTCCCCAGATTTTATCTACATGATAGATGGTCATCCTGCCCCTCCCAAAAGCTCTGGTACATTTTTCTGTGGCTGTTAAATTAGGCCTACGAAAACATGGTACAACAGTCCCAAATCATGTCGCAAATTCTACCACATTAGGCCAGAGAAGGCAGAGATATTTGCTATGGGATAATCATTCCCCATGAAAGCTCCATTTATTTAGTTATTTAAAATATTTTACTCTGCCTTTCTCTTGAAGAAGGAAGTAGCTTGCATCATTAAAAGACCATATTTAAAGCTAAAAACAACAAGGATCCCCTTATCAATGGGAGCCTCTTATCAATGGGATCAGTATTTCAAGACTCACTTATACAAGGTCTGAATATATTAAAAATTGTTTTTTAAAAAAATCCGGAAAAAACTATTTTCACATGTATTATCAGAGCAGGCCATTAGAGTGAGCCAGAGCATGGTCTCATGTCTCTCTTTTTCCTTTCCCTTCTATCCTTCTACCATTATATACAGATATAGATATGGGGATCCTCTTGTATACAAATACTAGAAAGAAACCGATGCCACATTACCATGTGGTAAACAAAATCAACACTAAAAATATTAACACCCATCAATTTAAGTCTCTCACTCAGGCAACCTGTCATTTGCCTGAAGAAAGGATTTTGTCTGCAAGTGGAAGCATAGCAAAAATGGGGTTTTCCTGGCCTCTTGTGGGAGATAGTTCTAAAGTTTAAGAGCAGCAACAGAAAAGACCCTCTCCTATACACCCAATGCACATACCTGTGCTACTAGTGAGACTGAGAGAAAAGTCTCTAACCCTGATACCGGGGCTGGCTCATAAAGGGAGATGAGGTTCTTCAAATAGCTTGGACCCCAATTGTTTAAGGCTTTATAGTTAGTTTTAGCACTTCGAGAATAGGTTCCTGGGTAGCTGGATTATCAGAGGACCTAAAGAAGATATCCTTAGGGTTTGAAATGAAATGGATTGGAGCATGTTACAAAAGGAGCTCTGAGCATTTGACACGAGGGAAGTGGTGCATCTGGGGAATGAAGTGGAGGATTAACATGCCTGTTTGAGTTAATCGGGCCTTTATTCCTGATATTCCTGATAAGCCTCTTTCCTAATGCACCAGTTCCTGTTATTCAACCATATGTAGCAATGATGGCGAACCTTTTAGAGACTGAGTGCCCAAATTGTGATGACAAAACCCACTATTTTTTCGCAAAATGCTAATGCAGCAATTTAACCTAAATTCAGGTGGCTATGAAGCCACCTGTATTTAGGTTAATACATGTCGGGTGTCCACAGAAAGGGCTCTAAGTGCCAACTTTGGTACTCATGCCATAGGTTCGCCAACACTAATATATAGGCTGAGGAGAGGGTGGGGGCAAAGGTGTGAATTAGAGTAGTCTGACCTCATACTTTGGTGTTGGTTTAATGCCATACATGTCAAAATACATTTTCCTGGGGGACAAAGGTGGTATTTCTGACCCTGGAATCCTAAATTTCTTTGTTCTTTGATGTACTAAGATATATACAGTGCTTAGCACAGTAAGTCATACTGTAGTAGGCCCATTGAGTAGTAGAGATTTAGGGAGTAATCTTCTCCATAAATTCCATTGATTCAATGAAACTACTGTAGTGTGACTTATTACACTAAGCAACAGGATTTCTGACAATGTGTTGCAGTGATACGCACTTTGTATTAGAATTTTGCTAACATACCATGATATAGGTTTTACTTCACTAATGGGAAAAAAATCTGCAGAAGGCCTTGTGTATAAATGCTATTGGATTAGACTAAAAGCCACTTCTTCTTGTTTCTCTAGTATCCCACAGCATTATATTTGTATTTTTTTTAAAAAATGTAGTTGTCGTGTAATGAGCTCCACTGCCAATAAAAATCTTACCATCTTTTGGAGACTTTGGAAAGATTTTCTCAGGTCCTTAATTGCTGTTTGTAGGGCTTACACAACGAGAATAGTTGCATGTTCTGAATCTAGCCTCCCTTGTTTGCCTTGCTCTACATTGAACGACTGACCCTAATAGAGGTGCTTCAAATGTTATCTCCTTTCATTCTTGCCTTTTGGTGCTGCATAAGCACAACACACATAAAAACACTTCTGTGCAGAGCCAATGACCTCTGCAACCACAGAAACACACATTATTATTTGTCTAAATTCCCATGGGTGCCCTCCAACCTAGAGAATAAGAATGCTGAGGGCAAATCAATAATAGATTATCCAAACTAATTTGCCAATGAAAAGCAAAGCTTGAGAGATGATGATGATGATGATGATGATGATGATGATGATGATGATGATGATGATGATGATAATAATAATAATAATAATAATAATAATAATAATAATAATAATAATAATAATAATAATAATAATAATAATAATAATAATAACTGAGCTGCAGTATCCAGCAGCAGTTCTCATTAAGAGTAGCTGACATGTTCATCCATGGCATTAAATGCATTTGCTCATAATTTGCTGTTCATCATACTGCCTTCCCACACTGATTTTTTCTCTCTCCTCATATTCTTTTTTTCTTTTAAAATGCTGTGTAGACTGTTTCAGCATTTTGAATTTATCTGAGAAAGGTAAAGGCATGTTTTATCCCCCGAATTCTTTTGGATAAATTCATATAATTCACATGTTAATGCAATGCAACCTTGAGTGGGGGGCGGGGAATTTCCATCTCTGGTGAGAACTGATAGAAACAAGTAGACGCCCAACATGCCCTGCCACCCATCATGAGTGCCAAAAATGCTTTCCCGCTGGTGAATTTATTTGGCAGTCAACGCCCAATGTTATATCTGTATTCATCTTCTTTTGAATAATGAGGCCAACAATGTCACAATAAGGCAACTACATAATGACTCTGTGACATGCAATTATAGCATGGAGTGCCATTTGCTGTCACGACCCATACTGTTTTTGTGCTGATGTATTTATTTTCATCTCCAGTTTTTGGCTGTATATACCCCAGATGATTATGTGTCAGGCTTCCTACACCTTGCACTATTCTCTTTCTCTCTCTCCCCCCCCCCCACCTCTCTCTGTGTGAAATGCTATGGAATAGTGCCATGTTAGCCAGCTGAAATGAAAATTAGTCTCATGGTTTCTCACATTTTATAGTCACAAGCTTATAAGGACTTCCTAAACTATTCTCTATCTTGTATTTTTATACCCCTCTTTAGGAGAGAGCTGTTTTCTAGTTTTCATTAGTGGGGGGGGGGGGGGAAATGGGGATGGATGGGGTTGTCAAAACTTTTATAGTATATTTCAGTCCAGAGCTTCCCAGGGTACACAGTTCTCCCCATTTTCAAGTGACATCACACAGCATTCCCACCTGTAACATCAGCAGAAGGTAAAAAGCCAACTGCATTATGGGAAGCCCTGCACTGAATTATGTGCCAAAAATATGTGCATGAAAAATGCCTTACAGGAAGACATGTTCTTAATTGTCATACAGTATTCAATTGTCAAAAATGTATTCATTTTCAATGAATACAGTATTCATTTAAAATGCAATAATTACAAAAGTCAAACATCAGTATCTGACCAAACACGAATTTTATTTATTTTTATTATTTATTTATTCAGAGTATTTTTACCCCATCTTTCTCCTTGGAAAAGGACTCAAAGTGGCTTACAGTAATGAGGGACAATATACAGTCCGGTACAATTAAGACATATTCATGTTTGAGAACAGAAATTGTGCTAGCTATCTTTTGCTTACTCTATTCTTCTCATGGTGCTTTTATTAGGAACTTTGAATCAGAGTTCCACTAAGGAGAATGATAAGCTCAATTGAATAACATGCAGTATACCTTCATTCAGAACTCTGAACATTTGTGAAGAAAACCAGGCATGGCTGATGGATGAAGCTGTTTGTATATGGTGGCTAAGGAGGCATAAAGCACAGGAAACAACAGTTATGAGGAAGTAGAAAAGGAAGGTGATGAAGACAAAGAAAAAATGGCAGTAGCTATGGGGCCATCTTACTTTTGTTATCTTTCCAGTGCTTGGAAATAGAGTTGACTACGATTTTTGGCAATTCCATAATATGACAAATATTCTAGGCAAGAATATGGAAATCTGTCCCTTTACTTATATTGATATTTCTGCTTTTCCATATGTGCATATTACATGAGCAAGGCACTCATGTTCACAACAGAGATTGAATGATTGAGTGAAAAAAATGATTGCATTAATTCACTGTTGTGCTTATCATAGCT
This sequence comes from Phrynocephalus guinanensis, assembly GCA_037367245.1. NCBI lineage: Eukaryota > Metazoa > Chordata > Lepidosauria > Squamata > Agamidae > Phrynocephalus > Phrynocephalus guinanensis. Next base: position 86,130,584 of record CM074741.1, on the reverse strand, counting down.
CTTGGTGGTGAACTGCATGGCACATGCAAGAGCAGGGCCAGCAATGTCAATATAAAATCTCTGTAATTCTGTTTTATTTTGGATGTGGTTTGCTTTTTTCCCCTTACAGTAATATTTTAGGGGTATTTTTATTGGTTGAAGTAGATGTGTACAGCAAGCTAGTGTAAGGTTGAACATATAAAAGAATGGCTCACTTCCTCCCACTGGCTGAGGTGGGAGGAGAAACAGATGTCAGCATTTGACAGCATCTCCATCCACCTCTTTTGCCACCCACTCAACTTTCCCCCACTGCAAACTCCCCATTCTCACTTATATTTCTATCCACTCTGTTTTGCTTTCAAAGCAAGACAGCAAGCGAGCACACTGTTTTGCCCTCCTCAGAATCAATCAAACAAGTGATGCTTGGCTTGGAAAAGGTCACTCTCGAGACTAGAGATGGACACAAAACAGAAATATAGTGTTTCATTGCGTTTCGTTTCGTTTCAGTCTTTGTTTCATTTCGTTTCATTAATAATGGATTTTTAAAGAAAGAATTGGATCAAGAGGCTAGGATGAATAGTTTCATTTCCGAAACAAAAAATGGTATTGTGTTTAATTTCTTGACATGCTGTTTGCTGTTTTGTTTGGTTTCATAAGGTTTTGTAAACTTACAAAACAATGAAACAGTGTGTTGTTTTTCATAGGGTGCCCATTCCTACTTCAGACCCACATATTTGGGGTACACCAGGAGTCCATCTTTTAAGGTAATAACTGTGCACAAGCAAGTCCACTCTGACTTATGATGCCTGTTCCCAGCTTTTTTCCAAAGATAAAACACTCAAAAAATGATTTACTGATCCTTCCTTCTGGAGACACTCTGGGTGACCTTTCTCCCAGGAAGCACAGTGGGGGATCAAAGTACCAATGCCTGGCTTTGTGGCCAGGGAGCCAAGCTCAGTAAGCTATCTAGCCAGCTTTAAAATGGCAACCTCACTTAAAATAAGCCAATACAATAAAGATGTTTTAATAAATAGAAGATGAATAAAGGGTATAACTGGATTAAGGTCAAAACAACAGACACAAAAGCACCTCTACTGTCGCCTGCCTGCCTGTTGGTGTTGTGATGATTGGACGTATCGTACGTGCAATCCTATGGTCTGTTTTCTCCTGTACATTCACCTTCCCATGCATTTATTTCTGCCTTAATGCATGATTTGGCAGGCCTAGAGACAAGGACAAATATGCATTTATCTGTCCAGGATCTATTCTGACTCTCTACTTCCCAATATTGCTGAGTGTTAATTTAAGCTAGCATGATGAATTATTGATCTGCTGTGCCAACAGAATCATCCAATAATGTAACTTTTGAGCCATTTTCATTTAAATAGAGTTGCCTTAAATATTGAGACAGGCACCTGACGATGAATGCTTTTTTGCACAATTTGTGGAATGTTCATAACGCTCATTGATTTACCAAGATCCAATATTCACCAAGCCTTTCTCTTTAAATTGCAAGTCACTGCAGATGTTCTGCTTCATTAGTAGAAAGGAATGATTTGAGGCTCCTGGTGATGTGGCCAAGGGCATTCAGCGTGCTCTGTAATTCTCAAAGTTATATGAATGTGGAGCCTGGAATGAGGTTTTAACATGTGTACATAGTTGATGGAGAATTTAATTCTCCTTTAAATTAATCTGCTATATTAGTTGACACCTTCACAAGAAAAAAGAAAATCTTCTGACTATTTTTGCCAATTACAAACAGTTACTATGGGCATGACATACAGAAAGGGGACAAACTCAGATTCTGTCATTCATGAAGAGATGCAACAGGTCTCTTTTGAACATCAGACACCTTTAAAACCAACATCTTTATCTTGTGGATAATTATCTACTACTCCAGGGGATGGATTATGTCTGAGGAAGTGGACTGTAACACACAAGGAACTCACACTGAAATACATTATGTATTTATTTAATTATTAGTCTTAATGGTAGTCTTTAAGTTAGAGTAGGAACCCCGTATCTACTGATTATCCACTGATTCAGTTATCCATGGCTGGCAGAGGAAAAATAAATAAATAATTCAGCAGCTACAAAGCAAGCTATTGTCATAAACAGCAGCTGTAAAGCAAGCTATTGTCACAAATAGCATCTGTAAAATGAGCTACCGTCACAAATAGCATCTTTAAAATGAGCTACCATCACAAACAGCTTCCACAAAGCAAGCTACTATCTCAAAACAACAGTCATAAAACAAGCTACTATCAGGAAACAGCAGTTTGGGGGTGGGTGGGCAGGTGTTCTCTCTTATCCATTGTTTTCATTATCCATGGGAAGGCCTGGAACCAATCCCCAATGGATACCGGGGTCCTATTGTACTATAATACTTTTGGTTAATTTTCAGGTTAATCTGGATAGGGTGCATCATAAAATAGACTCATACTTTCATTGTTGTGTCATTTTGTTTAAATAGTTTAAAAATCCAAATGCTTTATTTTGAGAGAGAAAAGAGGAGAAAAGATGATGAAAGCTTCAGGTTATTTCACATTAACCACTTTTGTTTACCCTTTCCTTCACTTATTATTTGCCAAATTGACTTGCCCTTTCCTTAACTTGTTTGCCAAATTGACAAGGGAGTATTTAGTCGAGTATTGCTGCAAGGGCTGGTATCACCAGTGATTAGAATGGCTGCTGTGTCTGGTCAAAGTGCTGGGATGGGGCTTCTTTGCCTACCCACCCAGCTGGCTTCGTATGGTGCAGCCTACAGGGCTGCCACAGGGGCAGTAGGATATATACTTGTAAGGACTTGCCATATGGCAGTAGGCCTCTTCCTCAATCTGGTAAAATTCATGTGGGGCAATAACAGTATCTGACATGCATTACTTATCACACTTAACATTCTCATAAAAATGCTGTTGCTTGGCACTTCTACTGCAAAATCAGCAGATGTTTCCTTCCTCTGGAAGGAAACCAATGACCTACAAGTATGTGCAAGATGAAGCTGTAATGATATGCATGGCTCCTTCCCAAAAGCCTCTCTGGATTGAGGAAGAATGCCAGCCTATTACTGAAGGCCAAGGTGGATTAATAATCAGACCACAGGTGGCTGCAAAATGGTCTGTTTGAATATAATAGAAATATACAGTAAAATTATCAGAGTAGGCGAATGAGAGAAAAACAAAGCTTCACTTGATGCACATAAGGTCTGTTTTTCACATGGCAGAAGATGCACCTGGTCAAAAGAGATGGGTTGCATAGTGTAACAGTTTAAGGGTCTGTATTCGCCACTTCAATAGTAGACTTGCCTATCCTCTCTTCATTTATAGGGGTTTTGCTCTTTTGTGTGCTGGGTCGTCTATAGTTCCAGGAATTTTGCCCACAAATATGTTGACTTGGTAGTTTCTCCCCCCAAAAACTAACTCCCTGGAAGCATCATGACGACTTCCTTTCATTCACAAATCAAGAACAGAAAGCAAAACCCATTAAGCTGATGGCTCTTAGGTAAGGCTTCTGGGTTATACCGTTCAAATGCACTTATGGGGCCGTGAATGGCCTATCTTGAACAGAATCTGGCTAGATGGATCCTGAGTCAAAATAAAACTGGGCTAGAAAACTATCTGGTAACCCAGAGCTGGTGTGGGATACTATTCTGTCAATCAAAGACACTGAGAGCAAACTAGGAGAAAACTGCACCCAGGCACCAGCTGAGAAAGAGTGGAGATATCTGTCCAAAGCAAAGCAAAAGCAAAGTGTTCTGCTTATATACCGCCCCATACTACTACAAGTAGTCTCTGGGCGGTTTACAATTTTTTAATTACAGAGTGCAGGCTACACATTGCCCCCCCCAAGCAAGCTGGGTCCTCATTTTACCGACCTCGGAAGGATGGAAGGCTGAGTGAACCTTGAGCCTGCTACCGGGGATTGAACCCAGGTCGTGAGCACAGTTTTACTTGCAGTACAGGCATTTAACCACTGCGCCACGAAGTCCAGGCTTTCAAACCACCCCATATCAAAAATATTCCTCCCATACTGCTTGACCTGAAATTTACTCCCTGCCTAGAGCTATAAGGAGGCATAGCAATTCCCTGACACTTCAGCAGGTGCCATGAGCACCTCTAGGCACTAGTTAGTAGCCATTTTTCCTTTTGCCAGCTGCCCATTTTGGGAGACCAACATAGAGTAAACACATGCAAAATACCTTAAAAATGATTATGTTAACTATCCTATACTGTAAATGATGTTAAGACAACCAATATTTCCTGCATTAGAAGCTTTCAGTTTCCAAAATTATTGTGAATGGAATTTGTATCAATTTAAAGCTGTAATTTTTCTATACCCCATAGAAAACACTGTGACTTACTTCTGAATAAATATGTGGAGAATCATGCTGCACAGCTCAAAAACTGTGACTGATATTTTAAATGGCCTATATATCAAATAATGCATCTGATTCCTACTCTGTCCTCATATTTGAAGCAGAAAGCAACTTCGATCAAATAACAAATAACAGCATTTATGCCCTTTGTGCCCTGAAAGATTTGCACGGGCAGGCTGAGAGATGGATTTTGACATAAACAAAGGTAATTCAAAGCCAAATCCCAGGTAGGATAAATATTCAATAGATTCCCTTTGAAAAAAATCACCTGACTGGAAGAAGGTACATGTAGTGCTTTGCATTAATCCATATAAAACTTCATTACTCTGAATCATATCATTAAGCACTGCTAGCCCAGATGGTGGTATCCGAGATCAGCATTTGGCAGAGGTATTTCCTAGAGATCCAAGGAACCAAAGTGTTTTATTCTGATGGCTTAGTACTCCTGAAAAGCACCCCCAAAATACAATAGGCATTCCTTATCCTTTCTGATTCATAGGGAACAAAGCCTTTAGATTTTATTTGTAGAACATTTCACTTGAATTTGACACTAAGGCTCCGATTTCACCTCTTTCAGTAAAACTGTTGATATTGCATCTTGTACTTCTGACAACTTATTTGTTCTCAAATATTTTTCAGGTGGAACTTAAGAAACTGAAAGTTTTAGGCATACACACACTTACCTTTAATGTGTTTTTGGGATGTCATGAGAAATTATTTTTCACTACAAAATGCACCAAGATGGTTACATGTATTAGTATCCTTGTCCAGAACAAAATAAGGAAAGGGGGAATAAAAAAAGTATGTTCTCCTCTGGAAGCCAACCCAAGCATTAACCCACCTCATACTGGTACAATGTGATCAACATCACATCATACCCAAACTTATGAAAGAGAAAGGAATTTTGTCCTCACCTAATCCAAAACCTGGAAAATTTTTACCTCAAGACACAGTGAATTTAGTAAAGAAATTTTATTGCAACGAAGAAGTCAGAAGGCAATTGCCTGGCAAGAAAGATTATATTTCAATCAAAGACAAAGACTTTTGTTGAACTCATGTCTAAAAGCATCTGATAATTGGTAATCTTAGAGAAATTTACCAATTGTTTACCAAGTACCCATCTGAAAAGATAGGATTTTTCCAAATTTGATGAGTTAAGTCTAAGGCACTGCATTGTAGCAGGAGCTAATGACTCCCTCTCTCTCTCTCTCTCTCTCTCTCTCTCTCTCTCTCTCTCTCTCTCTCTCTCTCTCTCTCTCTCTCTGTGTGTGTGTGTGTGTGTGTGTGTGTGTGTGTGTGTGTGTGTGTGTGTGCACTCATTTCCCATAAACACTGAACAGCCTTTATGTACCGGCCAGTTGCTTTGGTTCAGCCATAGTGGTCACACATGCTAAAATCAAACAAAAGGAATAATCCTAAACACACACAAAACCAGTAGCCCCCAACAGGGACCCAAAAATGTGCAGATAGGTATCAGTCAGGAATGGGCTGATTCAAGATGGCACATGTGTGATGTGGTCACCAGAAGAAAGAAGTGAACTAGGCTGTTTCCAGTCTGGCCCATCTATGGGACAGATGCTCATCATCTGATCTCATCCTTTGCTGCAGCATCTTGGGTGACAAGTGGTAATATCATTACCTTATAGTAGCAAGAACAGTTGTTAGTTTAAAAAAAGTTTAAGCTCAAAAAGCAGCAAATATGTGTTATTTATAAAACTTTGCTTTAGAGCATGTAGTCACTGGTTTTGTATGTTAATAAATTTTAAGTTCAGTTTAAATGGAAAGCAGTGGTAATATACTATGAATGAGTAATGTAAGGAATTGCCTTGGAATAATGAGAAATGTATAATATATTTTTCTGTCACATATCAGTGAATGAGACTGAAAGACTTAAACACAACATCCCAAGCTCTGCTCAGGTATCCAAACCCTATTATCTGACATTCAGCCAGTCTAAAGGAGAGTAAGGCTACTGCTCTCTCAGCATTTAGATGAAATACTGAGAGCATCCATTTCTCAAAATCCGAAAATAAACTAAACATTTTCTGAGCTGAGGGAAAATCTGCACATGTTTGATGGTATTTTTTAGTAGGCCTCTGCATAATGGAGTTGGCGCTTTATTATATTTCATTATATTACTATAATCTTACCTTACTGTTTTGTTATCAAAGCTCTAAGCTTCTTTAAGGCCCTACCCAAGCTGTAAAGAAGAAGAAAAAGAAAAAGAAAATAAAGCCAGAGGAGGACAACCAGAATTATTAGGGGAATGGAACATCTTCCTTACCATCTGAGACTGCAACGGCTGGGCCTCTTCACTCTTGAACAATGGCACCTAAGAGGTGACTTGAGTGAAGTTTATAAAATCATACACGGTGTGGACAAAGTACATAAGGAAAAACTGTTTTCCCTATCGCACAGCACTAGAACTAGGGGGCACTCCATGAAACCTTTGGGTGCTAGGTCTCAAACAAATAAGAGAAAGTACTTTTTTCACCCAGAGGATCACTGGTCTCTGGAACTCCCTGCCTGAAGAAGTGGTGATAGCGGTCAGCCTTGACAGCTTTAAGAAAGGATTGTACAAGTGCATGGAGATTAAGGGTATCAAGAGCTATCATTATGGATGCCTAAGGACAGCCTCTGGGTTGGAGAAACAGGCAGGATATCTCTCAAAGCCATTTGCGGGGAATCATAAGCAGGTGAAAACATCTGCTTGGGAATACCCTGAAGCAAATGGTGAGCCACTGTGTGAGACAGAATGCCGGAGTGGATGGGCTGTGGCCTTTTCCAGCAAGGCTGTTCTTATGTTTTTAAGCCCAAGTGGAAAGAAAATGTTTGGTGGTGAGCAAAGTGCACAGAAATAGAACAATACACATGTGAAACACAGGCTGCTTCTGTGGTACATCCCTTGGGTTGTGTCACCCATAACTGCCTACAGTAAAATCCACTGAAAGAATAAAAATGGTTTTTAAACCTTAGTAATCTTTCACCTTAGTAATCACGTGTGTGCATGATCTGCTTAATTTTTTTCCAGCTCCATGTCATGAGACATTCATGTGTCTTTGGGCCTTTTTACACGACCCCTAAGATCCGCTGGCCACTTAAATTCGGACCAGAGATCTTAGGGGTTCGTCGCTCTTCCTCTGTCTTCCTCTGTCCCCACCCCCCTCCGCACTTCCTGGTTGCTGGCTTGTGGGTTTGTTTGTGGGCTTGCAGTCTAACTGAAAACTGTAAGATTTTTTTTATAACAGCACTGAATAGCATGGATTCAGAATTGTGGAAGAGATGTAATATTTATTTAATCCCTTTGATCTGTCATGTCATTAAGTGCCTTAGTGAATGCCTGTCAATAAAAAGGGAAGGCAGATATCCAAACTGGGACCAGTAGTTAAAGCGAAATAAAATGTGCATACAAGGAGGTGGAGATCTTAATGATACTGCTTTTGAAGAAATGTGTTGAGGTTACACGGCTGACACTATGCTTCAGAGGTCGCTGAACATCAGGTTTTACAGTTGAAATGAATGGGGAGATGATCCTTCAGCAGGGGTGTGTATAGAATAGTATAGACGTATACTATTGAGATGTGATCTTGTTGAATCCTAGCTACCAGAAGCAGTGGTGAGTGATGAAAGCAGCTGCAGGGACGAGCATTTCCCAATCTTTATTTTAAACAATATGAAAGGCAGAGGATCCTGAGGACTCGACTGCTAAGCATAAGTACAAAAATCATCTTGTGTTTTTTTTTAAAAAAGAAAGTGTTCCAAAATGTGCTGCTCTTCCTATAAAGTAAAATGCATAGGGCATGATATCACCTTGAAGGCTGGAATATAATGGCATTTCTTGAACAGGCAATTCCAAGATATAACCTCTGATGAAGGGATTGATGAGGTCTGTGATGCCATTATTAGTGGGAGAGAAAAGACGTGAAGAAACCCATTTTTAAGTGATGATCTTGCAGTTGCTGATTTCCCTGTGTTGCAAGTTCCCTTGAAGCATGTTAAATTACATTAATTAACCTTGTGTCCCAGATATCAGATGTTAACCTCTTGTGGGAAAATTATTCCTCAGAAGGGATTATTTTTATGCTTCAATTTGCTGTTAACGTTTTGTCAGCAGAAGTGCAAGCTAAGGATCAGTATGGACTGTGTTGGAATTTTGGAACTATAGAGCATACTGCCTATCCCTTTAAACATCCCACTAAGATATCATAGCCATTTCATTTCACTTAAAATTTAGTTTTTATATTCTCATAATTCTAATGATATTTAATATGGGTAATTTAGTTACATCTAACGTTGTCTTCCAAAGTGTTGCATGGCTGTCTTTTCAGGAATTCTAGGACTTGGGAAACATATGCTTCCAAGGCATGTGCAAATTTCATCTAACCCAAGAAAACCAATTTCAAAATCATATGAGAGTTCCTTATTTGTCTCTTGATTGAGTAAACTGGATATTGATATGGTGAGGGAAGATTGTATACTTATTTCATGAGCTCTTGAACCTCACAGTGTTGAGTTATGCAGATCATAACCTAGGGAAAGAGTATCACCAATGCTGCATAGGAATTGAAGACACAGGGTGGTCAGAACTTCCAAAACTTCTAAAGGACATCATTAACTTATACATATATACATATCTTTGGCCACCCTCTGTTCTCATTTGTATCAACATTTTCTTAATAGAAGTATAAATACACATGGGTCTCATAAAGAATATGTAATGTGTCAAGGACATGTGTCTCTGATTAGAAAAGCAGGTTCGGTAAACAATCAAAAGGTATCTAACTGTGTTAAGGCAACTATTGACTATTGACACCATCAATGAGGTTCATTTAAAAAGTAGATGAAAGCAATTTCACAATCCTTTGTGTGAATAGACCTTCACTATAGATGTGTGTTTAATATCAACTCACAACACAGCAGAGATAACACTGTCCAGTGGAGTCAGTTCATAATCTCACCAGCTGTATTATACTGTACCTACAGTACTGTTTGAGTGCAGAAGAGTGCAGTCAGCATGAATTTTCCTCACTCCTGGAAAATGATCATATTGCAGAAAAGTGTAGGCTTTCTCCCCATGATTCCGCTTTTCAAGTAGGATTTGTTTCAGTCTGACATCCTTTCCAAAATAGCAGAAAAAGTGAGCTTCCCCTTGTCTGTTGTGGCTGGAAATACTGGTTTTCAACCTTTTCATATGAGTGTATATGATATCTACTCATGTGAGCAAGCAGGGAAAGCCTGTCTCATTTTGAGAAAGAAGTGGAGGCAGTAGGAGAGCGAGAGAGAAAGACGGGTAAAGAAAGACTGAAAGCAGGAAGAGTAAAAGACAAACATAACTAGTTTGCAAGTGAGCCAAATTTTAGAGGATTATGTTCTTAATCTTGACATTCAAAGGAGACATCCTGTGATGCTGTAAATGTTCCAACAGGATTAAGCAGAGAGACTGCCGAGATTCTAAGAGCACTCCAACCTTTCTCCAATATGCTCATTTTTCAGAGGCAGGGGATTGTGGAAGAAGCATTGTGTTGGATTCTTAGCTCTCCTCGGCCAGGTTTAATGTGACAAAGTTTAGTACACATATTTTTACAACATTAATAATGCTGTTCTTGTTACCCCTCATTTTTTTACAGGTTGACCAGTAGGAAAAGCAATAATATTTAAGACCAAGAACAATATACGTCCTGCAATATTACAAGTGGGCTAATATAATTCATTTCACCAAAAGAGAATTTGCAAAGCCCTACCTAAAAGTAGAAACTAGAGATGGGCGAAAATCAAAAAATGATGTTTTATTTGTCGTTTGTCGTTTGGAGGGTCCGTTTTGGTTCGTTTCCGTTTTTTGCGAATTTTTGCAAAAAAAATCATTTTTGTTTTCGTTTGTTTCATTACCATTTTGTTACCATTTATTTCAATTTTTTGAGATTTTTTTTTAGTATTTAAAGCAGTTCACTGCATTGCAGTAATGAAAATGAAACACACGACAAAATTTCTGGTGTTTCTGTTCATTTTGTTTCATTTTGGAGAAAAAATTCATTTGTCATTTCGTTGCGTAACAAAACAAAAAAAACAAAAACAGAAACGAAAAATTGTTCGTTTTGTGCCCATCTCTAGTAGAAACATTCAAAACAGATATGTGCAATGAATCCAGCAATCAAAAAATAATCAGTTGGAGCGATTTCACATAACTCATGAGTTGCAGACTAATGGCCCTCAACCAGATGTGGCCGCCTGTAATGAATTTGCCACACATTTTAAGAACAAGATTGACACCATCCATAGGGATCTTGATTGCAGTTTTGATGCAGTTAATCAAATGGAGACATCCAATGAACCCTCTTTGTCCCACTGCTGGGATCAATTTCATTTCATGTCATCAGACCAGATCGCCAGAGCTCTGTCTCGCTGTAAAGTCACCACAACCTTCTCTGATCCTTGCCCCGCTTGGCTTACAAAATCAGCCACAGAGTTCCCGTGGACTTAACATTTTGGAGTTCCACAGTGACCAGCTATCTCCTGCATGCTGTTTAACATCTATCATGGGGCTGCTGGGAGAGGTCATCAGGAGATTTGGAGTATGTTGTTATCAGTATGCTGATGACACACAGCTCTATCTCTCCTTTACAACACAAGCAGCCAATGCTGCTAGGACACTGCAGGATCGCCTGTAGGCGGTAGTGGAATTGGACCAAACAGAGACTGAATCCCAACAAGATGGAGGTCTTGCTGGCGGGGCCTTCCCATCTTGGGGAGGGAATGTCTCTCTGCAATCACTGGGGGGGGGGGCAAGCCGCAACCTCTTAAAGATTGGGTTTTGGAGTCCGGGAGTTCTTCTTGACCCAGCATTCACCCTGAAACAACAGATGGATGCTGTGGTCAAGTCAGCCTTTTACCAACTTAAGTGGCTTGCCAAGCTCTGACACTATTTGGATGGGGAGTCTCTCAAGGCTCTGACCTATGCATTGGTAGTATCCAAATTAGATTACTGCAATGATCTCTATGTGGGGCTGCCTTTCAACTTGATGCGGAGGCTACAGAGGGTGCAAAATGTGGTGGCCAGGTTGGTTATCGGTGCAAAAAAATCCCTGCATATAACCCTGTCCCTGGCCAGGCTGCACTGGCTCTCGATGGTGTTCCACATCTGGTTCACGGTGTTGACATTCATGTACAAAACCCTACATGGCCTGGGACCTCAGTATCTGGTGGAGTGTAGCCCCTTGAGCAATCTGTCCTGGTGTACACAATCCTCCCAGTCCTTCACCCGGGGGGGGGGCTACCCCGGGGCAGGCCAAAAAAAAAGAACAGCAAGACTTTATATTGGATATTCATATTCCTCATATCCATGTTCCCAACTAACCTAACTTTCAAGGTAATAGCAATGTGAAATCCCTTAAATTTCAAGAAGCTTTCAAATATGTGATTCCTCACTTGCTCTCTCTATTGTGTGGCATGCCAGATAGTTCTGATGGTCATGTTTTCAAATCCAGGTTTTTGAGTTCTAACTTGCAACAGCACAGTGGCCAGAATCATGTTGCACAACTTTATAGTGTACAATGGAGAATATGTCAGCTCCTGTGACTATTTGGGGGGGGGGGGGATCAAAGCTTTCCTGTTTCCCACACGCATCTGGTCCCAAGGATAACAAGGGATTCACTTTATCCTGGGAGACTCAGAATGTCCCAAATGTCCAAGAATTGCTGTTGCAATTCTTAGTTTGGACTCTAAGACAAATTTGAGGTGTTGTAGAGTATATCTCCCTGCTTGGGTTCTCTGGCTCTCAAAGTCTTGCCCAGGGTGAAAGTGATTCGTAGGGATCTTTGGAACCTGAGACTGGTGATGAATAGGCAATTTTTAATTATTCCCCAATAGCCATTGTTGATGGCATCATCTGAGTTGCACAGTGCAAAATGGTGCAGTGGGATTCCAGCCAATGTATAGCCATAAAGAATCCTCCTTATTTTAAAGAACATACTTATAAGTGATGATGCAGGTTGCCTGAGGAGTTTATTGTTTGTATATTTCTACCCTCGTTGCCCTTCATATTTCTTATTTCTCTGAATTTGGCAATGATCTTCCAGGCACCAGCAATATGCATCATACTCTACAGATACATTAATTTTAAGATAAAATATGGATTTCTCCAAAACCACAATCTGTGGAGGAGGAGAAAATTGGCATGTCAATATCATGTATACAGTGGACATTAAAAATTGTCTAGGGAAGTTGTCTGTAACTGAGCATTCATCTTCCCAAGTGATACAGCAAATTGATTCCCAGGCAGTTAACTTTATCTTTGGTTTCTTAAATTGGAAAGGGAAGATAAAAGATCAGCCAACAGTCTTAAATTTAAACTCAGATTGTCTTTTCTAGTCTTGTATAGGATGCTGAGAGATATAGTGTCACCAGGCAAACAAAGTGAGAGGCATGTGATTATGGTGGTGGTGGTGATAATGACCAAGAGTCCAACCATCATTTAATTATGATATTATAAATGTGGCTTTGATTAAATTCTCAATTGTGTGAAAGGTGGTGTAGGGGACAAGTGAGACCACATGTGCACACTTGCCAAATTAACTGGTGAGTGCATACTCACCAATAATGTGATGGACCACTGGCCCATTCAATCTGCTGACATCTCTGTGTGAGAGTGGCTCTCCAAGGTATCAGGAGGAGGTCTTTTCCAGATAGCGCTGTTTATGATATATAAATGATTTTTTTGGGGAGTGAAACAGAGACTTTGTGAAGGGAAACATGTTTTTTTTTTTCTGCCTGACTGTACCCCTTTTGAGATGGATTACCATTTTTCATCTCTGTATAGGCAAAATTACCGATTACAAATACACAATGAAGCCTAAAAAAACTCAAGTTTTTTTTCCAATTTGCTTGTGTTGGTCATTACAGAACCTTTCTCCCTTGCTGAACTCCTATGCAAGATTTAAAGTCGACAAGATAGTTGATGCTGTTTGGAGTATCATCTGGATTGGATGGACCTTGGATAATGGACTTGGATTATCCATTCAGGACCAAACCATTGAGAAATTGAGGAATATCTTGCATGCAAGGCTCATAACAATATTGGGAGAATGCATTTGCTGGTAAAGGCTTCAAAATCCCTTTCCTGCACTATCCAGACTTAATTATAAAATTGGCAAGTGCAGTTCTAATTTATCAGAAGAACTTATGTTGTTTACTGCCCGGATCTGTTTTCTGCTTTCATGTTTATCATTTAATCATAGATTTTGGATGTGTCTTCCACAAATATTTTCAGGCCCCTGGTGGACCAACTAGTGGCCAAGTTCATGGCACTAAAATTGGAGATGGTGATAGCTATTTAGTATATTATTTTGTTTGGGATAGCTGTTTATATTTTGGAAAATTTTGCCATCTATTTCTGTCTCCAAGTTATATCCCTGAATAGCAAAATATTGTATGTCTGCAGACAGCTTATAGAAATACTCAGATCTGACAAAATAGCCACTAACATTGCCCTCCCATGGCAAAATAAACAGATGAGAGAAATGAATGGGTATTAAACATGGGCCACACTCTATTGGTAACAAACATGAACTCTCACGAGAGGCCTGACATAGTGCGGAAATGAAGTTGAAACCCTGAGGTGTCCTGGAACCAACTCCAACTAGCCAGCTCTTTGGGCAAGTCAGTAACCCCTGGCAGTGTCATCCATAAGACAGCCCCCCCAAGGGCGATGACTTATGTACCCATATCTGGGTCCCCAGTCATCATTATTGATTCATAGAGGCCCAGGTGGCATTACTGTGCATTCTCCCCCTGATACTGTACTCTCTGGATCCACAACGTCTAGCGGTTGGATTGGCTGCAGCCAGATACTTCCTCTCCTCTGATTCACCAGCTGCTTGTCTCCTCTCTGCACTACCTGCCACAGCCATGGGCCTAGCCTTGCTATGGCCCAGGCCTTTCCTCCAGGCCCTCAAGCTCGGCCTGCAGACCCCTTGAAAGGTCTGCCAGGAGCAGGTCCATCCTCAGATCAGATAAATGGATGCCATCCTCACGAAATAACTCAGGCTTATCCACGTTGATGTCTGGGTGTCCCACCACTGAGCCAAAATTGTGCCATGACTGGCCTTCAGGCCTCCTTATTTGCACCACTTCTTGAGCTATTGAGAGATCATGGGTTGGACCCTGCTTCCCACTTGAGCCTTGGAACTATGTTGGATCACACTACATGTGTCTGGGAATAAAGGGATTGCCACGTGCCTGAATTCCAAACAATCTCCCCCACCAGTGATTTACCAATTTGGGATGTTAAGTTGTTAACCCCAAAATGGACCAACAGAATATGGGGAGGCTTTCCATAAGCTGTTATATGCAGGAAGTGGTACCAATGCCATCACTCCCCCCCCCGAGGTCCCCGGGCAGGGCAAGGCAACTCCCCCCCAAAACTGAAAAACAGCTGTGCAAGGCAATGGGACCCAAGTGTAACCCTCACCCCTGACTGCCACCCCTGCTACGTTTGGGGAGGCACTGATGCACCCCCACCACTCTCCAAAAGCCCACAGCTGATCCAGCTCGCTACACAGGCAGACAGTCTGGCAGGTGCTATTACTGCCACCCACTGAAACTCAAGCACACCCACACCAGAAAAGCCCACAGGATTACGGGGGGGGGGGGGGAATACCTCAAAACCAACACAGAGGCGGGCAATGAGAGACGTGTGCCACACAAAATGGCGCCATGTGCCGAATTAAAATGGTGCCCGCCACCTTCCTCCTCGACCCACGCATCAACCACCCTTGCCAAACGTGCGACCTGAAAGAGTCTTTGGGTGGGGAAACGTCCTGTTTTATACAGGACTCCTTGCCCCCTCCCCCCAAGATCTCATCACTTCACCCGGGAGGGAAAAGCACCACCACCCATCGGACGAGCCTCAGGCAGAGGTAAACCTAAGGAAAAATGGATGGCAGGATGAATGGGGACTAGAGACCTAATAAAGCAAGGCACTGAAGGCAGAAGAAAATAGGCTTGGATGGAAGGTTGGGGAGGTCAGAACTTTGACCCAGAGGGCCAACATTTAGAGGATACAAACATTTCCTGCTGGAAGGCTCAATCCCAGCTGTTCTAAGTGAGATCCTGTCAACATGGGCATTTGTCCCACTGTTTGGTGTGTTCATGGTTGAGTTGGTATGCTGTTTTTTCCCCAGTATCCACACATAGGCATTGCTGGAGTGGACTAATTAAGGGCCTTTTTACACGACCCCTAAGATCCGCTGGCCACTTAAATTCAGACCAAAGATCTTAGGGGTTCGTCGCTCTTCCTCTGTCTTCCTCTGTCCCCACCCCCCTCCGCACTTCCTGGTTGCTGGCTGCCTGAGGGACGGAGAAAAAAAGAAAGAAAAGACTGCCTTCTTACCTCCGTTTTGTTCCGGGCAGCATTCAGATCTCTTAAAGGGGCGGGGCGCAAAAAAAGAAAAAACGGAAGCCAGGAGAGCCCCGCACTCACTATCCTTGCACCGGATCAAATATTTGTCACCTCCAAAAAGCAGGTACAAGAAAACTGCTGTTTGGTCTTGCTAAAGTGGGCGGGGTCGCACTTAATTGTCTGCAAAGTCCGGAGCTGGTGGGTAAACATTTTTAAGGTCCGGACCTTGCAGCCATTTGCGGCGGAGCTTAGGGGTCGTGTATAAATGCCCTAAGTGGATGTTAATTGACATACAAGATGGAGTCTTATGAAAAAGACGATAACTGGCTCCTTACAGTTTTAGGTCAAAATGGAAGGGAGCTGTGTAGTCCTTGTGCACATGATGGTGAAAGTATTATGCATGTTGTTGGTGTTCCATTGTTCATGTCTTATGACAAACTGCAAGTATGCATGTGCTATACCTAATAATTTTGATGTGTGTTAATTCCCTTAGTATTCTAACTGTAGAAGCATGATTTCATAATCATCATCTTAACGCTGCAAAGCTGGAAGGGACCCTATGGGTCATTGAGTCTTGCCCTTGTCAAAGGCACATAGTAGGGAATTGGACATCTGGGTCTAATGGGGAGATAGCTGGACTATTGAGCTCCAGATGGGTGTATGTGTTCTCTAATTTTGAAGCCTTTATTGCTGCAAGGCAGCATCTTTTTTTAAGGAGAGTGACTACTCTTAGCAAGTCAAAATACTGTTCCAGCCATTGTACAACAGTTTGAAGAAAGAGGAAAAACAGAAGATGGCTCTTCCTGGTCTATATAATTCCTTAGTCCAGCAGAGCTTGAGTTAACCTTTACTCAGTCATGCTTTTCATTGGATAGACACAGGGAAGATTATAAGGTCAAAACTCCTTCAAGACCGTGGTGGGGTGAAAAAGCTGTTTGACTTTAGCTTTTATGATAGATCAGGATTTAGGCCGTGGGGGGGGGGGGCAACATTTGCCCACTTCTCACAAATTCCTCACAAATAATTCCAAAATATTATTTTTGCCTGTCCTATTAGTATATTAAGCTGAAATCTTCCACCAGATCTTTTAAACACAACCTCTGTTTATAAACTATCATCAGCCACAAAATCAAGGAACTTTTCTTTCTTCCATGAGTTCTACATGATGTTTGTTGCATTAGGTTACAGGCAGAATTATGCTTAAATTTCCATATTTGTTGTTTCATTATGATCAACAACTGGGGAATATAAAATTTAACAGCTTATCTCCCTGTTGATTAGGAAAGTGTGCTTAATAAATGCTTGTTTACCTGTTTAGTCCATAATATTATTGTCAATATTATTGCTGTTTTAGGGTGAATATATATGTAACTATCAAAGAAATGCAAGATCAATTCCTCCCATTTAATTTGATGTTCATCCCCACAAACTGAAAAGATTTATGATCCCAACTATTTATCTGTTGGGTTCTCTCATTGGATTTGAAATGCTTAAGCAATTTCTCCCAACCAAATCTGTGCATGAATTTCAAGGTTCTGAATTACTGTTTATCTGTAGGATAGCATGTTTAAGTGAGCAATGTACCATCCTTCTACTTTAAATTTCTGGGCTTTGCTCAGATGAGGGTACCAGCATGGTTTGCTACAGTCTTCTGTTCACACTTTCCCTGTTTCCATCTCATAAGTTGCTAATATGCCACAACCCATATGCACAGTGATTACATCACTGCACAGAAAGGAAAATCTGTTGTGATCAGCTCTACATACTGTTTGACACACTCCACATATGAAACCTGTGAGCATTCATAAGTTGTAATGGGAGAGAAAATTAGACACAAAATGTGAATTGACTACAGAGAAGCCAATTCCCAATTTTAAGAATCATTTTAATGGAGTGGAATGTGCAGCAACAAACACAACAAAAATACTTGTGGATCTGAGAATACAGTCCTATGATGGAAATCAGTGGGAATTCCTATTGTGCTTAATGTTGGCTGGTTATATATTTGATACAAAATTCTACACACAGAGCCACTAGATAGAAAAGATCTATTTCATATATATGGGGAAGTTGGAGATGCAGAAGACTTGTCTCTCTTTGGCGCTATCACACGACCCAGAAGAGCTGCTTTTTAAAAAAGGTGTCTTTTCTCCTGCCGTGATCACATGGTTCATAAAGCACTCCCATTGTCCTTGTGTTCGCATCTGCTTTGCTATCTGTCGTTCTGTCCTCAAGAGCGGAAGCCACTTTTTAATGTGATTTGTTGACTATAATTTCTGAGTTTGTGAGCCATTTATAAAAAAAATCTTGGCTTTTTTTACTTCAAAATTCAAAGTTGGTGGAGGGGAGAGGGAACAAACAAACCAGCTCCTGGGCGAGTGGTGCGCGGAGCCGGTGGTTTGCAAGGGCTTCCCATCCCTCCCTCCCTCCCTCTCAGTGCCACCATCATGCACATACAAAGGGATTCTCATTTGCTCAAGCGATGGTGAATGAGCACGGGTGGTGATTTACAGCCTGCCCACATCCCTCTCAGTAGCGGCTCCAATTAATTGCTGCCCACCTGTCTGGATGCCAATTTCCTGCTTTTGTATCATGTCTAATTGATTCTTGCATTACTCAGCGATCCTGTGCTTTACAGGATTTTACTGATGCACGGTGTTTTATTGATGTACCAAAATAACAAGGTTTTTAAATTTATTTAAAAAAAAACATACCCAAGACAGCACTGGAAAACCCGGAAATAAAACCATTAGAAGTGGCTTTTCCAGTGCCCACCATGTAAGAGTCATTTAAAAAGGTGGCTCCTAAGCATAGCAAAACTAACTAACTAACTAAATAAAAATAATAATAAAAAGAACCTCCCCCCCCCCAGCAGTGGTTCCAGGAAGATGCACTTCAGGGGGTATGCCAGAAGGTTTTTTTGAGAAAAGGCACATCTTTGTTAGGACACAATTTTAGAGATGGCTTTTATCACAGCAAAAAGCATATTTTGGCAGCCATGAGATGGTGCCCTTAACAAAATTATTGATGTATTTTCTTTGGTTAAGGAGAAGTTTTATCTGTCCTTCTCCCTGGTGAATTTTCATGGTATTTGAACCCAGGACACCTGAATTTCAGTCTCTAATAGTATTCAGTGCATCACACCAGCACTCATATATCCTTACACTGATTATTGGAAATTGAATGAAAATATACACATAAACTTCTGCAAAGCATATTAAGTGCTGGTTAGGATTATAAATCCTGATATTATTTATTTATTTGGAGTATTTAATTATTTAGAGTATTAGGGACCCAATGTCTGAATCATCATGTTCTTAACTTACCTAGGGAAAGGGGGAGGAACTCATAAGACTGGACCCCTAGAAACAGTTGAATGTTTGAAAAATCTTGGTTTTGTTTTTAATGAGACAACTGTGACAAGGTGTCTTCCATGTTTTACTGGGAAACAGCAATTGTAGAGACTGTTATGCCTATACTAAGGATACAGGCCAGGCTTATGAGGATCAACCAGTACTTTAGCAATCTCTTCCTTCGGATATTTTTGGCTCCATATTTGGTCATTGTTTTCAGATAGAAAAGGCACAGATGGCATCCCATTATTTTTGAAGCAGGGCAGAACCAGATGTATAATCTTGATCAACCCCTCCATATCCTCTCTATGTTGTAGCCTTGGCATACTCCTCTCTGGAAAGAGCAGTGGAAAACATACAGTGTTCCCCTGCCCTTTCGGGGTTTATATACTGTGGGGCCGCTATATTGTGGGACCGCAGTATATAAAAGGCAAGACTCCCTGGGGTAAGGTGGATGGGCCTGTTTCAGGCCTCCTGTACTTACCCCAGGCCTGGCACTGCCCCAAATGGGCTTCTGATGGCCTTCCCGGGCCTGTTGGAGGCCCCAAAAGTGCTTTCCAGTGAACCGAAAGTGACTTCCAGATTGCTGAAAACCACTTCTGAGGCCTCTGATGGCCTTCCCGAGCCTGTTGGAGGCCCCATAATTTTTTTCCAGCAAACTGGAAGTGACTTCAGGAAAACTGGAAGTGACTTTCAGATCACTGGGACAGCGCCAGGCCTCAGGTAAGTGTAGGGGCCCCCAGAAGCTCTCCCCAGTCCTGACCCGACCCAGTATCCACATATCACAGTTTCGATTATTGTAGGTCAGGTCCCTAGCACCAGTGATAGGCGGGGAGTTACTGTACCACAAAATATCCATTTATTTATGTTATGTGACACAAAGTATACATTTATTTATTTAAAATATCTTTATGCCACCTTTCTCCTTAAAAAGGATCCAAGATGGCTTACATCATATTTAAAGCTAAAAACAATGAGTATATAAATATTAAAATGGAGCAGACAAATGCCAGTCTGAGAAACAGTAAACAAAAACACACAGAAAGCAATAAGCTACAACAGTCCATTTAAAAATCCCTCTCAAGCAGCAAGTCATTAAGGGAAAGTTTGCCTGAAGAGAGAGGTTTTTGCCTGCTTGTAGAAGTAGAGCAAAGATGGGGCCAGTCTGGCCTCCTCTGGGAGAGGATTCCAAAGTATGGGACCGCCAACAAAGTTCTACCCCCATGTGTCCACCAAATACACCTGTGAAAGGGGATGGAACCAATAGAAAGACCTCGAACACCCAAGCAGACTCAGAGACACACACTTTTAAACAGATTGGACCCATTCAGGTTATTTAGGGCTTTATAGGTTAGAAGCAGCGCTTTGAATTGTGTCCAGAAACAAATCAGCAATCAGTAGAACAGTTGTAACAGAAGGGTTACGTGATCTTTTTAACCAGCCCCAGTCAATAATCTTTATTATAAGGGACTCTTGAAAAATTACTTGTTCTTGACAAAACGGGTTGTCTTGATTTGTTGATATAGCTTGTGGAGGAATTTTTAACTCCCATGAGATGGCTTGCCTCCCGTGTGATAATATAGCAGGGAATAAATTGTAGAAGTTTCTGAAGTTTCTGGAATTATTGCAAGAAGAAAACATCCATGCATATGAAGAAGCAGAAGAAGACAGGGTGGTCAAAACTAAAGATCTGGATTTTTTTGGGGGGGGGTGGATGCTCCACTTTTCTGATTTCAGGATATTTTGAGGAAGGTTCTGCCAGACTTCAGGTTGAATCAGCTAGATCAGAAGTTATCCTTGTAAAAAGTTTGGAGACATATAGCCAGATAAGCCTAGAGAAAAAGTAACATCCTCAAACTTCTGGATAACAAGCAACCAGCAATATAAAGAGTTGTCAGAAGGAGGAAATGTTGGCTTGAAGTCTAGAGATAAAAACAGAGAGGTGACTCAAAGTGAAAGCAGCAAATGAAAAAAAAAGCTGGAATACTAGGAGAAATTAAGAAAATAACAGAGAAGAATGCATCAGAGCTGAAAAGAGAACTTTACAAGGGCTGAAAACAGAAATGGAGACAGCAGCTAGAATAGAAGCAGAGAAGACTACACATAAGATGTGACAGAAATTAAAGCAGAAATATATAAAGCAACATCAGAGGGTGAAGTTGAAATGAAGACACTGGACCCAAAAGTCAAAGAGACTGCTGAACGGTCAAGGCTAATATCAGAAACATATATTGACATAATGATTAGCTGATGGAAATTAATTAAAAAGCTGATTGACATGAAGAATAGAAGATAGAGAGACAAATGTGAAATTATGTGGCTTTCCAGAAAATGGACAGGAAGGACAGAGTGAGTCTTGAAGATACTGTATTACAATGGATTAATACAGTGGCACCAAGACTAGGTTGGGTAGAAGAGGACCTGGAGAATCTGCATATTATGGAAGTGAAGTGTGGGGTGCAGATGTCCCACAGAGATATTGCAAACTTCTGCGAGAAAGAAATATTTAGAAAACCAGTCAAAGAGATGTCAGGATGACTGCTGTTTAAGGCTGTACCAATTCTGGTTTGCTATCAAACGGTGTTATGGAGATGCAATATTAAATTAATCATCACAGTTCTCAGGAAGAATAATATATTTTAACTGGAGATTCTCAGTACACTTGAGAGTTTTATATATTGGAGAATATTACAAGATAATGTTGTTGAATCAGTCTTTTTAATGAGTGGAATATGAGAGATGAGCAGAAGTGGAATCAGGAAAGAGCCAAACTGGATGAGCAGCTGTTAGAGTGGTCTACCTCCTCAGAGGGAACAATCCAGTTGGAACAGGAAGAAATTGAGCTGACTAATATAACAGCTTATACTGTTATAGGAACTGTAGGAGTACAAACTGAGCTTTAAAGTGTCTTAGAAATCAGGAGGAACTATGAAGATTCACTTGAGAAAGAATAGAAGTTTGGTTATTTTGGATTTATTTCTCATATTATACATAATTATTAAAAGGGGGGCCTTCATGGATTCAGGGGGGAGAGTGAATTTGGACATTGGATAATAAGACTCAAAGTGATAAAATATATTATTGAGATTTTTGCACATATATAATGATAGACAGTATTTAAATATATTAGGAGTATATTCTGAAAAACCATTTGGTAAAATTTAATTGATAGCATTAATTCCAGGGGGAGATGATATTAAAAGAAAAATAGAGTGGGAGAATGTATGGGAACCACTATGTTAAGGTTCCTCAAAATGACAGAGGCAAGTTAAAAAGTGAGGTTATTTTAAGAAAGGATGTGTGTGGAAAGTGACAGGTAGGGGGAGCATTAAAATTTACACCTGAAAGTATCTCCAGATAAAGTGAGATAAGGAAGAAGATGATGGGTTTGTTTGTATATTTATTTTATATGCCCTCTTCCTCCTGATAAGAGGACTCAAGGTTGTAATATAGGTATGAGTGGAACTTCAGTTACTTTTAGAGTTTAGAGGATATATGAAAGATAAAATAAATTAGGATCAGGATAGCAAGTTATGCTATGAGAAATTGTGTGTCTCTGTGTTTATCTATGTTGTAGATAGAGTCCAAGGGTAGAAGGGAAGCATGAGCAATAGATTCACCAAAAATTCAGATACGAGGGGGATATTACTTGTATAGGTATAGGAGTAGATGGGTATAAAATTTTGTAACAAAATAATTGAAATATATTAAATAATTAACTAGAACTGGGATGGCATAGTGTGGTAGGAAAATAAGAAATGAATGAAGAACTATCATGGAGGCTGTTGTTCTGGGGACAATGATTGAGAGATTAGAAAACATGGGTGCAAATATGAGTTTGGATGGTTATTGGATATTTTGTTTCCATGTGTGGTGTTGTTTATCACTTTCATAAGGGTCTTTAGATGGATTTTTGCAATTTGGAACCAGAAGGGAGAAATAGATTTACACAATTATGAATAAGAGTTTAAGAATAACAACTTTAAATGTGAAAAGCTTGGGAACTGTAATAAACAGGGAAAGGACATTATTAAATAAGGATAAAGAGACATAACATTTTTACATGAAACTCATCAAGTAAAAGAAGGTGTGAAATTAAATTAAATTAAATTGCTCTGGTATTTATGAAAAAAAAAATGGGATTTCAATGTCAAGAGAGGTTGCTTCCATTATCTCACAAAACTGTGATTTTTAAGTCAACAAAATGGTGGCTCTGCTCAAGACTCATTGTCGGGTGGGCCTTCTTTCCCACCCGACCAATGAGGCATGAAAGTTTGAGCACATGTTATGGTGGCTGCGTGGCCAAGGAGCGAGCCTATTTAAGGCTGCCCCAGCAAGCTCCCTGCCTCCTGCCTTTGCTGTCTGTTTGCCCCCCCTCCCTCCCCATATTTTGGATGGCGATGCTTTGCTGGTTGCTTTGGGGCTGGATGGGGATTTTTGGCTGTCACTCAGATTGGCCGGAAGTGACAGTAGGTTTTTGCCCATTCCATCATCCTCAATACTTCCTTAAATGGTCACAATTGGCGGGTAGCATAAGTGGTATATTAATTCAAGTATACACCCCTCCTTTATATTGGACCTTTAAGGTGCTTGGCAGTCCTCATTTAAAACTAAATAACAACAGGAATTAGAAATAGATAGGTTAAACTATAATATAAACTCAAGTAAATGAGGGCTGCCATTGAATAAGGAGTTTCAGTAGGGGAAGGATGCTTAAGTAGTTTGACTGCATCTTTCCATATGCATTCCGAATCTCTTAAAACAGGGAGGGGCTGTTTGTTAGTTATAACACCTACAAAGGTTTACCACTTGTGCTACAGCACGGGTCCTCTTTAGTTACATTTAAAGGTCGATATTTAAATGTGGTTGTTAATAAAATTGCGGCCTATATTTCGTTCTGGGTTGGGAATGAAATCAGGTAGTAAGGGAAGATATGCAATGCTTCAAGGAGTAATGGGAGGTGAAGAATATACTCCAATCAATGTTCATGCACCAAATGTAAATCAAACTATTTTTAGGAAGCAGTTAAGAATTTGGAAGAAATAAGGAAAGGGTTTTTAATAAATAAGGAATAAGAAAGGGTTTGTAGGTGATTTAATATCATTATGGATAAAGAGAAGGATAAATCAAACCCTGCCAAAGCTAAGAAAAGTAATAGCATTACGGTTCTGAATAAAATGATAAGGATTGATCTGAATGATATTTCTAGAATGATGAAGGAGATAAAAATACACCTCTTTTTAAAAATGTACTGCAGAATAGATTAGAAATTGGTATTTAATAGCCTTGTGTTATATCAACAGAATTTGTTGTTAACAGATCATGGTTTATTAAATATGGAGATGAAAATTAAATGATTACAGAGAGAATAAAAGATGGAGATTGGATACTAGGATTTTTCAACAAAAGAAAATAATAGATAAAATGGATGGGAAATTAATTATGAGGGAGTGTTGTAACTAGTGTAATATATGGGATATTATGAGGTGTTATGAGAGGAAGTGGTATTAGAAAATTATATAATGTTAAAAGATAAGCAAATCATATGAGAAAAGTTGAAGATGAAATATCACTAGAAAAAATATATGATGATAAGGCAGTCAAAAAAGGAAAGAACTATATAATGGAGAAAGTTTAGAGAAATGTAATGTATCTGAAAAGAGGATGTTTTGGATATTGGTAATAAAGATAGTATCTCCTTTTTGGGACCCTCTCAGCAGGGCCACAACTACAATATCTGTCACCCAGGACAAATATGGATTCTCCAGCAGGTGTGGTGCAGAATACTTCAAATATTATTTAGTCATTTTGATGTCCTGTCCCCCCCCAGCACAGCACCTTGGGCCAGTGCGACCCTTCTCTCCAGCACATTTTAAGAATAAATGTTATTTGACTTAACTGGAGGTAATTACCATTTCCAAACTAATTCATACATTTTGTCTATCTTTACTGACATAGATTTCAATGCTTAATATTCCATATATATTTCCCAAACACTGGTACTTATTCCTGGATCACATTTCCAAAATATTTTAATTAAATCCTCTTAATCTCCAGATTTTGTAATTTCTTCTTGCAGTTCCTTTCATTACCTTATCTTCATCTGCAATTTACTTTAGCAATATAATATCTTCAAATTTTGTAAATTCATAAAGTTCACAAATAATATTATATCAAATTATTTTATACCTTTCTTGTTCTTTAGTTGTCATTTTTTCCTAATAAATCTTTGATTCTAATAGCAAGTCTCTATTGTAATAAATTCTCACACCCAACCCTTTCAAATATTCTGGGAATTTCTCCAATTCTACCCCAAATGTCATGGATAGATTAGTGAACTGGAGCTCCATGGAGATAAATGGTTGCAACTCCCTCTTGGTCCCAGCTGAAAGGCACTATGTTTAGCAGATGTGCATCTGTTAATTGCCTGTTAGATAGTTATATGGCATTGTTTGTTTATGTTTACTTTAAATAAATGAAAATTAGTAAAGCACTCTGCAGCTGGAGAGAAACCTACCAGACATCTTTTCTGTAGCCTTATAAATATTTTGTGAGGTGTTAGGGTATTTCATGGTGAAATATGAACTGCAATAATGATTTCAATGTGTGTCACCACACACATTATTTGCAGACTTCCTGACTGCTTATTTTGTGTAAGCAAGGCAACATTTAATGTTGTAGCAACATCAGCTATTAACCTGTGTGATAGAGCCCTCAAAAAAAAAAAAAAAAAAAAAAAAAACAAGATGTGTTGGCTGAATAAAGTGTCATACTGCTGAAACTTAGCATGAGATTGAAATGTAGCTATCTGATATATCTGCCTTATATGTGTTGGTGGGAGAAAAACATGAGTGGAGTCTTATTTGTTATTCCTTCTGCAGCCCATTGCATGGCTGAAGTAGAAATCCTAGTTTAAAATGAAAAGGTAACATTGACATTTAGTCCTGCAGGAGAAGTCTCAGCTTTTCAGGAAACATGCATTATTTTATTTCACATATGCAGATGAATTTCTAGAATTGGATCTCACACGTGTCAAGAGAGAGTGCAGAGTGATCTGCCTCAGTCAGCAGTCTTCAGCAAGGGTTGATTTATGACTAGCACTTTACCCTAAGCAGTTTTACCTAGTATAACTCGTGCTACCGGCCAGCAACATATTGATCCTTCCATCCACAATGTTATTATTAAGTGCTTTTTCCAGGCACCAGGTGCCTTTGGAAGCCTCATTTTTGGGGGATTAATGTATAGGGAAGTGCTTGTTCATATAATCCCAGAAAAAGAACAGTGGCTTGCCACAGAGGTGTGTGTTGCGATGTGTGGAGTAGTATGCGGCCATACTCCCCCCCAAGCCATTAAGCATAAATCCCTTAATTACCATTTAATGCTTCTTTGCATCAGTTCCGTGTTTCATTGTCAAAATGATAGGAGAATTTGTCCCATAACAAATGCAGATGCTAGACTCATCACCTCTATGCAACAGCAGTGGCAGAGAATAAATGTACCCTTTATTTCTAGGGACATGAGGAATTGTTGTATGAGAACAGGGAGAGGGAATTTGGTCAGCATGTAATGATTTCTCTGCACTGCTTATTATCAGGGGAATTTGCAATGGCAAAATTAATTTTACGTTCTATAGCTGTGCTGGCAGTAATAAATCAGCCTCTTAAGTCACTATATACCTCTGTAAATGGTTCAAGATGAGAGTCTGAAAGACATACATTCTGGTCATTTCCCCAGATGTTTTAGCGTTGACTATCAGGTAGCACTAATTCCTTTCTGCATGCCTAATTCTCATTTGTATGAAAATCCAGATAGAAATGAAAGTAATGTATTAGCTGTATTGGAGAAAATGTTAAGTCAATTATACTCCTGCAAGATTTATAAGAACTAAAGTGAGTATAAATTTGAATTGTCAAAGGAAATTTTACATGCATTAACCACTCGGTAAAATCCATCATATGTATTTAATTATGTACTGAGTTTTGAACTGCCATCTCCAATGTGGTGTGGAAGAAGAGTTTCTTTAAACTACTTTTTGTAGACATTGTTCTGAATTATATATGTAAAATACTCCATGTTCTCAATAGCTGAAATCCCTCAGAATAGCATTCTTCCTTTCCGTCTTGCTTTGTATAGCCACACACGTGAAAAGGAAGACCTATTACCTGTGTCTCATGATGAAGAATATCAGGATTACATTGGTGTAAAAAAAAGGTAAAGGTAAAGGTTCCCCCCGCACATGCATGCTAGTCGTGTCTGACTCTAGGGGCAGTGCTCATCTCCGTGTTCAAGCCGGAAGAGCCAATGTTGTGCAAGTCCATGGCCATGTGGCCGGCATGGCTGCAGAGGAAACACTGTTTTTACCTTCCCACCTTTTACGGCAGTACCTATTTATCTACTTGCATTTTACATGCTTTCGAACTGCTAGGTTGGCAGGCGCTGGGGTGAACAGCAGGAGCTAGTTCCACTGCATGGCACCCTGGATTCGAACCGCCGAGCTGCTGACTTTGAAGTCAACAGCTTTCGGAGCCTTAGTTCACTGAGCCACCATGCCCCCTGTACTCCTTGCCAATGTTAAGACTGGGAGAAGAAAAGTTCCAAGAGTAGCAGAAAGGCTCAATGTCATTTGAAGGAAAATCAAGGCTAAACTAAATTCAAGGCAACAACTTTTTTTCTCCTTATGAACAAACAAAGTAGCTGGACAACAAAGACGAAATCGCTCTGTGTTTCAATAATGGAACAGTTGTCCTGATCAGTTTTTAGGAAGAAGCATTTGACATTTCCACTGGTCAACATGGTTCCTAAAACAGGTTGGAAAACAGGCTGATTATTCTGTACTTTGTGTTCTCTGTTGAGAAAAATGCACTATAGTATGATACAAGCTTCTTTTCAGGCCCATACAGTAGATGCATAGCCTGATTGTTATGCACCTTGTTCAAAGACAGAATGCCCATCCCTGTCTTCAGCAGAAAGCATATCTCATTTGTGAGGTCTGTACAAACCACCTGAGTGCCTAAAGGCTACAGACATAATTTTGTTTCCCTCTGGAAAATTTGTCAGCATTTCAGAAATGGTACTTCAGTGTTAGAATGTCCATCCATTTCATGGGCTTTTGAAAATGTTTTATGAGAAGAATTGCAGAATGTAATCCTTCTACCTCAAACAGATAAATGTACTAGAGATGGGCACGACTAGGGAAAATGACGTTTTCGAGTTGTCGTGTGTCGGAGGCGGCCTGTGTCGGCTCGTTTCCGTTTTTCGCGAAACTTCGCAAAAATTTGTTGTTTCGTTTTTCATTTTTTCGTCTGTCATTAAACTGGTTTGGGGGGGTAGCGGGCTCCTGGAGGCACCTCTTTTTTGGGGGGGGTGCCTCCTATCCTCACCCGCTAGGGAAAGCAGGCTCCTGGAGACCCCTCATACATGGGGGTCTCCTCTCCTCACCTGCTGCAAAAGGGCATGCATGCATATCCATATATGGATATGATTGCATACCAAGTTGCAGGCAGAGACACAGCAGACTGGCAGAGGCACCCCTCTTTTTGGGGTGCCTTCCCTGCATCAGTCAGGCCTCGGGGGCATGGTTTGCATGTCACACATGCTGCCGGCCGAGCCAAGCCTGCAGGAGTCACCCAGAGCCATAAGTGGCGGACTGGCAGACTCTCTGAACCCGCTGTGTCTCACTAAGAAGGGAATTGTACTTGCTGCGTGTAGTGCAATGCAAGTACAGATCTGGCTTAGGCAACAGGGTTAGCGCAAGGGCTAGGGTTAGGCTAGTTACGGGTGAGGTTAGGGTGAGTATTGGGGTGCACCTCTGGGGGCCTCTCTGACCCACTTAGAAGGACAGTGTACTGGCGTATGGGTTAGGCTTAGGATTAGGGTTCGGGTTCGGGCTACGGTTAGTGGGCTTTTTATGCCCGGTTGGCACATCCCAGAAGTTTCTGTGGTCAACCTGGCCAAGTGGCCATGCGATTGATGGAATGGCTCCAAAAATTTGCATGGTCACTCCCATGGCCAGCCCATCGTTGCGCAGATGTAAAAAAAATAAAAAATAAAAATAAAATAAAATCAATGGAGACTTGGAGAGAGGAAAGAGGAGACATTTTGTTGCAAGAAAAAACCACCGCTACTGTAAAAATTCTGGCAGTTTTAAAATAGCAATTTTCGCGTTTCTGTGTGGTGCTTGTGTGTTTTTGGACCACGATTTTAAAAAAAAATTGTGGTCGCCGCCCCATTTTGGATCCCCCGCCCGCACCGCATGGCATGGCGACTCGAGTCCGGCTGCCCAGGACAGGAGAGGGGGGGAGGCCGGGACCCCCCCCCCAGAAACCACCCCTCTGGTAGGTGCACTCTGCACTGCAGGCATATTTTCACCTGCTTTTTGGCCCGGGAATGGGGGGGGAGTTTAAAACTTTTTTTCTGTGCCGCTTCCGCTTGAATTGCGGCGGCCGGCGGCGAGTCCGGTGCTTGTTGCGAGCGACTACGATGAGGATTTCCCCCACCAGAGCAGCCCAGGACAGGAGAGGGGGGGTCAACCACCCCTCTGGTAGGTTCCCTGAGCCATCACTCAGGCAGGCATATTTCCGCCTGCTTTTTGGCCGGGAATCGGGTTTTTTTTTAAACTTTTAAAAACTTTTTTTCTGTGCCACTTGGCATCGCGGGATCGCCGCGATTCCAGGAAGGACCACGACAAATCAGACCCAATTATTCTTTAGTCGGTTCGAGTTCGAGTTCTGGCGGAGTAATTCCCGTTACCGTTTCCGTTCCGTAACAAAAACGAGGAACGGAAATGGAAACGGGAATTCCGCCAAGTATTGCCCATCTCTAAAATGTACTGTTGCAGCCCTGGCTTAGGACTGGGTTCATAGCTCTGGTTTGTATGTGCATTTTCTTCTCTTAGATTGAGACGATGAGATCCTCTCACCAAAATGTTCTGATCCTTTGCTTTCTTCTGTGTCTCATAACCGGTAACTACAATATATCTTCCTGTTTCTACAACAAAGCAAATGAAACCAAATTATATTTCCTCAGTACGGGAAGCATTTTTCTACATTTTATCCCATTTGCTGTTTTAGAGTTTGTGTTTGAGAAAAGTAAAGAAAAAGGAATGGGTGTGGAAAAATCAAGGCTGAAGTTAAAAAAGGGCAAAGGAACAATGTGTAGTGTATAGAATGTCAGACTAGGACTTAGGAGACCTGGGTCCAATCCCCTTCTAAACCATGACAATTAACTGGAGAGGGATACATATAACACATGTTGGAAATTCTGTCTCCATGAGTTGTAAATATCTTGACGGCACATAACACGCATGCAGAACAAACAGAAGATCTTTTGTGAACAAATTGTTTCCCTTTAAAAATATTTCCTGGGGTAAGGCAATTTCTAATTGGAACCACATAGCCAGGAAAACCTCCTTTAAAAAGGAGAACTGATGATGAGCATTTTGCAAACAATGGCCAGTAATATTAATAATAATGATGAAAGCATGCTTTTGCCTTGAAAAGTCACTTTATTCACACCAAAAACATTTAAGCCTAGATGTAGTAAAGCATGTAAGAGTGGGCAGCCGGTTATTCTGAGTAGCCACTTATTATTTAATTTGCACCACTTCAGTGCCTAATCAAGTTTATGCTCCAAATGCTGAGTGCTAGTACGCTTTGCAAAGAAAGAGCATGTGCTATATGTAAACTCAGTGAATGTAGACGCCATTGTTGGGAGACTGGATAATAGCTCTGCATTTGCTGTCCTGGAACAAAAGTTTCACTGCCTGAAATGTAATCCCAATATAACAATGGCAGATCTTTAATTTGAGAGGACAATTGGATTGTCATATTATCTTTCGTATATCTAGATGATGAGCTGAGAAACAAAGTAGAGACAACATTATTATTTTTAAAAAGACTATGTTTTAAGAACAAAAATCTGCTCTTACACTCATCCATGTTTCTTTATATTTAAATGTCTTATAAGGAGAAACAGAGATGATGCAACTAGGAAGACCCATTCCTGATATCACTGTCATTCGTTTGTCTGAATAGTGTTAGGGCAAAAAAAAAATTTTTTTGAAGCATACCCTGGAGTAGAGATGGGCACGACTTAGCGGTATTTCCGTTTCCGTTTCCGTTACTCGGTTCCGTTACTCTACGGAAACGGTAACGGGAATTACTCCCCCAGACTTCGAGCTCGAACCGACGAACGAACAATTTTGGTCTGATTTGTCGTGCTCGTTCCTTGCATCGCGAGATCGCGCGATGCCACACGCGGCACAGAAAAAAAGTTTTTAAAAGTTAAAAAAACCCGGTTCCCGGCCAAAAAGCAGGCGGGAAAATGCCTGCCGTGCCTCAGGGCACCTACCAGAGGGGTTGTTTCTGGAGGTCCCCGGCCTCCCCCCTCATCCCCCGTCCTCGGCTGCTCTGGTGGGACTCGCCGCAGGCTCGCAGCCACCAAAATGCCTAGTCTCGCCGCCGGCCGCCCGCAATAAAAGCGCAAGCAAGCGGCACGGACGGCACAGGAAAAAACTTTTAAACTATCCCCCCACCCATTCCCGGGCCAAAAAAGCAGGCGGAAAAATGCCTGCCGTGCCTCAGGGCACCTACCAGAGGGGTTGTTTCTGGAGGTCCCCGGCCTCCCCCCCCATCCCCCGTCCTAGTGGGCTGCTCTGTGGGACTCGCCGCAGGCTCGCAGCCAGCAAAAAGCCCAGTCTCGCCGCCGGCCGCCGCAATTAAAGTGCAAGCAAGCGGCACGGACGGCACAGGAAAAAACTTTTAAACTCTCCCCCCCCACCGTTCCCGGGCCAAAAAAGCAGGCGGAAAAATGCCTGCTTGACTAAGGGCGCAGGGCACCTACCGGAGGGGTGGTTTCTGGAGGGGGGGTCCCGCCTCCCTCCCGTCCTGGGCAGCCGGACTCGCGAGTCGCCATCGCCATGCCATGCGGTGCGGGCGGGGGATCCAAAATGGGGCGGCAAACGCAATATTGTTTTTGAAATCGTGGTCCAAAAACACACAAGCACAACAGAAACACGCGAAAATTTATAAACTGCCAGATTTTTCACAGTAGCAGTGGGTTTTTTCTTGCAACAAAATGTCTCTCCTCTCCTCCTCTGTCCTCCATTGATTTTATTTTATTTTATTTTATTTACACCTGCGCAATGATGGGCTGGCCAAGTGGCCAGCCATGTGGGAGTGGACAACCATGCAAATTTTTGGAGCCATCCCACCAGTCGCATGGCCACTTGGCCATGGAGACTTCTGGGATGTGCCAAAAAGCCCCCTAAAACCTGCCCTAGCCCTAGCCCTAACCCTTGACTCCGTACCCATACGTCACAGACTGTCTTCTTAGTGGGTCAGAGAGGCACCCAGAGGTGCAACCCACTAGCCCACCGTAACCTTACCCGTCACTAGCCTAACCCTAGCTCTTGCACTAAGCCACCTTAAAGCCAGATCTACTTGCTTGCATTGCACTACACGCAGCAAGTACAATTCCCTTCTGTGTGAGACATGGTGGTGCCAGAGCCTTGTGAAGGGCGGGCATGACCCTATCATTCTCACACTGGTCTCACGTCTCCACATTATGTTATGCAATATCCATATGGCTATTGCATAGCATTTTGCAGCAGCAGCAGGTGAGGAAGGGAGACCCCCATGTAGAGGGGTCTCTTGGAGCCTGCTTCCCCTTCCTAGTGGCAGGAGGCACCCACGGGTGCCTCCAGGAGCCCACTTTCCCTTTATAGCGGGCCAGAGGAGGCACCCACCCCACAGAGGTGCCTCCAGGAGCCCGCTCCCCCCCCAAAACCAGTACTAATGACAACGAAAAAACGAAAAAACGAACCGACTAATTTTTGCGAATTTTCGCGAAAACCGGAAACGACCCGAAACGGGACTGGCCCGACTAACGACAACTCGAAAAAAAAATTTTTCAAGTCGTGCCCATCTCTACCCTGGAGCAATTATTATCACTGTGGAAGATTCCAGTCTAATTAAGGAGGAAGAATGCTTAGCGGAGAACTAAGGATGGAAAATTTCTTTAATGGCATTTGTCACCGTGGTGCATAATTCCATTGGGAAATGGCACATCTGAATTGTGTTGCCTTTAAGTAGAAAAACACTCAGTTGCCTGGAAATTATTGAAGCTTAAGTGATTCAAGCATATCATATTAAATTGCAGCGAAGGAAAAATACAATCAAAAGGAAACACAATAAAACCAGCAATACAGCACAATGATTGATATCGGCACATTTGAGAGTTTACCCGGAGAACATGAAGTCAGAACTTCCACCATTTTCTAACTTTGTTTTATGATCAGATAATGAATTAACTTCTGAAAAGGGTCATATCTTATTTCATTCATATTGAAATAGCTGGCAACAAACTTTATTAGCTATTTTGCAATTGGCTGCTTCAAAGTGATTTACAGTTGCCAGATACCTACTTGACTCCTTTATTTATTTATTTATTTATTTATTTATTTATTTATTTATTTATTTATTTATTTATTTATTACACTTATAAACCACCCGATTTTCCTCAAGGGAACTCTGGGCGGTGTACATACATATCACTCCACAACGACTACTAAACATTGCCCGAAGAGCCAGGTCTTCAAGGCCCTTCTAAATGCCAGCAGTGACTTTGCCTGCAGCCAGTAGCTTCTTCCAATAAGCTGGTCCCACCACCGAGAAGGCCAGGTTCCGGGTCGAAGCCCTACAGGCCTCTCTTGGTGTTGGCACTCTGAGAGAAAGGGAGGACAAAGCTCTGGTTGGTCTAGACGAGATTGATCTCTGGGAGATCCGCTTCGCCAGATAGGTAGGTCCCAAGCCATGGAGGGTTTTGTAAACCAAAACCATGAGCTTGAACCTTATCCGGGAAGCAACGGGCAGCCAATGCAAGTGATCCAGGATGGGGGTGATACGGGCATACCTGCTCATACCAACCACCAGCCTGGCCACCACATTCTGCACCCGCTGCAAGCGCCACACAAGGGTCAAGGGCAACCCCATGTAGAGGGTGTTGCAGTAGTCGATCCGTGAGATCACTAACACCTGCACTACTGTATTTACTTACTTACTTACTTACTTACTTACTTACTTACTTACTTACTTACTTACTTACTTACTTAGATCACTGTTGTTACATGCTTTCTATTCTAGGGCATATGCATTATAAATGTCACATTTTCTTTTGACCTGTGCTGACCTTCTCCTGACTTTAGCAATATACGTGAGCAGCTGATGTCATTTCTGCCACTCTTGTCCTCTTTCATTTGGAGACATCTTCTAGAGGTGAAAGGTACAGTGATGGTTCCTGACATCTCCAACTGGTTATGCACTGCTAAGTCACCATCAGTGCATGATGACTTTATAAATAAAAGATGGGCATGAAGCCAAAAACAAAACACTGTTTTGTCATTTTGTTAGGTAACAAAGTGAAATGTAGGATGTGTTTCATTTCATTTTGTAATGGAACACCATTTTACCCTGTAGAATGAAACAATTTGTCCTAGAGGAATCAATGGCAGGGGATGTCAAGCTATTCCATGTAAGCCCCTGAAATTTGGAAAGGTTTGGGGGTCAGGGGGCTGAGTAATTAAGCTCCAAAGGGGGTGCCCCCAGAAAATAATCATTCAAGTGCTTCCCTTAATTATGAAATGATTATTTCCTAGGGGCACCCATTTTGGAGCTTGATAACTGAGCCCTCTGACCCCCCCAAAACCTTTCCAAATTTTGGGAGCTTACCTAGAATCACTTGAGGAAGCTCCCTGCCATTTTTCATTTCATTTTGTTTCAGAATGAAACTACTTAAAAACTAATTACAAATGAAACAAAACAAAACTACTACAGAAACAAAATGAAACACTATTTTTCTGTTTTGTGCCCATCTCTATTTGTAAATGAATGACTTCCAGAATATCATTTATTCAGCAGTTTTGCTGATTTTCTGGTATTGTTATGTTTTTCACAGTCTTGTCTTCTTGTGATGTGCCTAGAATCAGACTACCTCAGTTTAATCATTTTTGCCTTTAAAGAGAGTTCATGATTTATTTACTCTGTGAATCACAAGTTTGTCTTTCTGGTGGTCTGGAGTTCCCTTTTACAAAAGTCTTTTTCCATTAGGCATAAGCTATAGTAGGCAATATTATTTTACAAAAGAGAACGTCTGCTCAGGTTAATAATCAAATTTCAGAATGTTAAGTCCATAAGTTAACATAGCTCTTGTACATTGCACTACATATGCACATTGCACTACTACATCTATGAGCTGGAAGTTTACTAACCAGGAGCTAGTATGTGAATTCTTGCTTCCTGATCTATGTAAGTTACACAGAAAAACACTGGACTCAGAACTTGTGTGCAAAGTACAATTCTGTACATATAAACATGGACTTCTCTTTGAAATATATATGAGATTAAAAGTCCATGACTTTGGCAAGTCCATGCCCATATATTTTGTGATTTGCTCAAATTGAGAGTTCTAAAAATCCACATTCACTTCTTCAAATGAGCTATTATATCTTCATTGTACGCTCTGGATTTATTTTGGATTTTTGCTGATGTCTGTGTTTGACCAGGCATATCCTGCAGTGCTTGGTTTATAAGCCTGAAAAAGCAAAAAGGAGACATCTAATATCCTAATATGGTAATGGAAAGTCTAATATTTTCTCGGATTAGAAATGATTAAATTGTTCAACTGAGGCCACAATTCCTAACGTTCTCATTTGACTTTGAAGATTGGAAAGTGTTATGTTACAATGGTTCTTGAACTTTTCACTTAATGCAGTGTGAAGAATGCCACTTGGCTCTGCTTAAACCTTGTTTATTGTCTGGACGGCTGTGGCTCTGCTCCATAACTCATTTCTTAGAGAATATGATTTAAAAAGAAAGACTTGAGAGTTACTGCAGTGGCTGTGAAGTAAGTAGGTCAATGTAAAGCCACTGTTTTTTTAGAAACCGTCCAAGAATTTTGATATGTGAGCTGACATTTATAGAATCTGTGCTATGTCTGGTCGTATAAAATATATCATTCTAATTATATTGGTAGAGCTTGAAATGAGAAACAGAATTATTCTGGTTTATATTGGTTGTTAATAGTAAGAATCTGATTCTTAACTTTCCACTGACCTTCTTAGCCAACTTGTATAATATTAACTCAATAAGCCTCATCAACATAGATCACTGTAGAGCGCTCTCTCTCTCTCTCTCTCTCTCTCTCTCTCTCTCTCTCTCTCTCTCTCTCTCCCTCCCCTCTCTCTCCCCCCCCCTCTCTCTGTGGAGAGTTTCCTTCCCTCCCTTCGGTCTGAGATTCAAAGCAAACGATAGGGAAATCACAGTTATAATGATGCCAATGAGAATTAGGAATCAGAAGTACTCAAAAGAATTGTAGAAACAAGAATGAATCCAGAATGTACAGTTTCATTGCCAGTAGAGATGGGCATGAAATCAATTTTTAATTCGTTTCATTATTCATTATTTATTTAGTTACCTAACAAAACGAATAATGAATGGACCCATCAAGGAAAAACGAAATGAAACGAAATGGAAATTTCCGCTTCATTCATTTCATTTTTTGTTTTCCAATAGGAATGCATTGAAGCAATACATTCCTATGGGAAAGGTTTCCCTTGCAATTGGTGTGGGGAAACTGCAGGCTTTTTCCCGCCAGAAGCCAGCGCCGCCGATCAGCTGTAGCACTGGCTTTGGCAGGAAAAAGATTTAAAAAGCCCACCCTTTCCCCCACCATTTTCTGAGGGCTCTTGCCTAGCTGTCAATGGCTGGACCCGTTTAAACCTGGTCCAGTCGGTACCAGGGGCTCCCCCTGGTACCGATTGGGCCAGGTTAAAAGTGGTCTAGCGACTGACAGCCCAGCAGGAGCTTCCAGGAAATGGGTCAGGAGGGAAGTTGCAGTGATCCCGCTGCCCTCCCAACCCGTTTTCTGAGGGCTCCTGCCAAGCCGTCAATCCCTGGACTGCTTTAAACCTGGCCCAGTTGTTACTGGAGACCCCCCTGGTACTGACTGGACCAGGTTTAAAGGGGTCCAGCGATTGACAGCCCAGAAGGAGCCTTCAGAAAACGGGTTGGGAGGGAAGTTGCAGCGATCACACTGCCCTTCCCACCCGTTTTCTGAGGGCTCTTGCCAAGCTGTCAATCGCTGGACCCCTTTAAACCTGGTCCAGTCGGTACCAGGGGGGTCCCCAGTAACAACTGGGCCAGGTTTAAAGCAGTCCAGGGATTGACGGCTTGGCAGGAGTCATGTGAAAAAGCTAGGGAGGGCTGTTCCAGGGATTGAGCTGCCCTTCCTAGCATTTTCAGAGAGCTCCTGCCGACCTGTCATCGGCTGGACCTGTTTAAAAATGGCCCAGTCACCCCCAGGTGTTCTCCCTAGTGCCAACTGGGCCTTTTTAAAGGGGCCCAGCCAATGACAGCTTGGCAGGTTGGGATGCCAGTTTGGAGCTCTCCCACTGGTGTCCCGACCATTTTCAGAGAGCTCCTGCAGAGCTGTCATCGGCTGGGCCCCTTTAAAAATGGCCCAGTTGGCACTGGGGAGAACCCCTGGTGGTGACTGGGTCATTTTTAAAGAGGCCCAGCCGATGACAGGGAGGAAGGGTCTCTTTAAAGGGATCTTCCCTGCAGGGGATGACAGCACTGAGCGCCCGCTTAGCACTTCCATCCGCTGCAGGGAAAAATGTCAAAAGTGACCCCGCTTCTCACCTCCGCATGTGGAGGCGGGAAGTGGGGTCTCTTTAAAGGGATCTCCCTCTCAGAGGATGACAGCACCCACTCGACACTGCCATCAGTTGTGGGGGGAAATGTCAAAATATACCCCGCTCCTTGCCTCCTTGTGCGGAGGTGGAAAGAACGGTCTCTTTGAGGTGCTGGCCCTAAACCAGTGCCTCTCAGCTGAGAGGCGCTGGCTGGGGGAGCTCTTTCTTCCACCCCACAATGGCTGGGGGGAAGATTAAGCCCCTCTTTCCCCCAGGCAAAGTTGCACAAGCAGCACACACAGGCTACACACAAAACGAATAACGAATCAATGAATCAACAAACATTTTTTTTCAAAAAAAAAATCATTTAAAACAAAACAAAATGAACTGAACCCTAAAATGAACCAAACCAAAATGAATCACCTTTTTTTTTTTTTTTTGGTTCGTGCCCATCTGTAATTACCAGAGAAATGGCAATAATTGATAAATGTGTGAGCTTGCTATAGGAATGAAATACCGATTTTGCAAGCTGGAGTCATATTGACCGATCAGGCTTGCAACTCCCTTGGAGGATAACATACATACACTGACACTAATTGTGCAGATATTGGCGTATAGTCCCCTTTCTCTGTCCATTCTGTGAAGATCCCTCACATGATTAAGATGGAAAAGGGGCTATAAGGCAGTAAACAGATAAAGGTTTTCAACCTTATAATAAACAGACAAGTAGTACGTACCCTGATAGGTCCTGGATTTATTATGGTGTATTCAGAGCTTACCATACAAGATTTAACTACAGTACTGATATTTATGGTGTAATTAATGATTTCTTTCCTTTTAATGCACTTGGCATAGGGGTAGTATAGGAAAGTGTTTTTAGTGTAACTATTATACAATATGCTTGGATTTCACTATGAAATCATGGTCAATTAAGGTCTTCAACATTTTATTGAAAACAGGATGTATGTACCCCCTGGAAATTTGAGCTTTATTAGTTCTACCAGCAGTAATGAATATGAGAGGAACTATAGAGGGACAACTGTTATATTCATATGTGGAAGCAGTGTATATTGGTTCAAGAATATTGGGGATTTTTATTCAATGAGACTATAAAGGTAACAATAGAGAAAACTGATCTAGTGTTGGGCTTGTTATTTCGGCAGGGGCTAAAATACCACCTTTCTATATTAAGCTACATACTTTTTTTTTCAATCTGGTAGCCAAGTGAACACTAACTGCACCTTGGAATTATGGAGAAAAAAATCTTCCTTCTAAAAAGGTGGAAGGGGGCTATGTGGACTTGCACAGGTGGAAGCACCAAACAAATACTGTAGGTCCCAGAAATGAACATTAGATCTTCACATTAGTGCTAGCAATGGAGAGTTGAATTTGCCACTTCTAATATTCAAACCTGCAAACATTTCATTTGAAGAATTAATGTTAATTTTAATTAAACAATGGCGTCACAGAGAATTCCATGTTGATTTTCACCATTGATAGTTAGTCTCATGTTTCTTATCTGCTCTCCCAAGAGTTTTTTTCCCATTTCAGACTTGCCTTTCCCAATTCCCCCACAACCCCAGTTGTATTACAAATCCCATAATACCTTTTTTTTTCTGTTAGGGAAGGTGGTTTGAATGTATGTGAAATGCACAAGGTTGTGGAAGGATTTGTGTTCTAAAAACCTCATCTCATCTCTCCTTTCAAAAAAAAGAGACACCCATGCATTTCCACCAAGACTAAGCATACAAATAATAAATAATTTCTGCGACCACTTTCAGCCTTGAGCAGAGCACCAGAAACCTTGCCTAAATTGAAAGCTGGACAAAGGCTTTCTGCCAGCCTTGTTTTTTTTATCTGCATTCAGGAACTCAGACCACTGGCTGTGCTAGATAGAACTTTGATAAGACCCTAGCACTTTCCCATGTTTTGGCAAAAAAGTAATCAATTTCACGTTAATACATTAATTTTAATGTTACTACCAAGCTCTGACACAGAATATAAAGAATAAATCAATTTCTCTCTCTTATCTCGTGTCTCAGTTCCACACATATAATAGTGAACTTACCATATTACTATTTTACCTAAGCAGGGCTTTCCAATTATGTTTAGTTATTTAGAAAAAGTTTAAGGACAAATACGATTACATCCTGCACAGTTATGGCTGCAGGTCCATGAGATGTGCGAAGCTAAATACTTGACCTCTTGATAAGATTTCGAATGCCTCTGGGTATTTCAGATTCATTGATCTGGCCTTGCCCCAACTTTCTTTTCAGAGAATGACTGAAATCATTAAATGGATAATATAATTAATTCAGATATACACTGGAAATGTATTAGAGGAAGAATAGGTGCATGAGAAAATGAAGGTTGAAATAGGTTGAAATAAAGATGGGAAAGAAGTTTGTTGGAGTTGAGATATTTGACAAAAATACCCCTTCCACACTTCTCAAAACTTATTATGAGGTAAATAATATCTCATGTTAGAAAATTAGAAATGTGAATAACTGATTAGTAGACATGGGCACGACTCGGCAAAATCCTCGTTTCTGTTTCCGTTCCTCGTTTCCGTTATGTAACGAAACGAAGAACGACAATTACTCCGCCAGAACTCGAACTCGAACCAACTAAAGAAAAATTGGGTCTGATTTGTCGTGGTCGTTCCTGGCAGCATTGCAGCGATCGCGCGATGCCAAGCGGCACAGGAAAAAGTTTTTAAAAAAACCAATTCCCGGCCAAAAAAGCAGGCGAAAATATGCCTGCCTGAGGGCACCTACCAGAGGGATGGTTTCTGGGGGGGGTCCCCGGCCTCCCCCCCTCTCCTGGGCTGCGCAAAGTGCGCATCCTCGTCGTCTCGCCAACTCGCCAAGCGGCGCGGCACAGAAAAAAAGTTTTTTTTTAAAAAAAAAAACCCGATTCCCGGCCAAAAAAGCAGGCGAAAATATGCCTGCCTGAGTGAGGGCACCTACCAGAGGGGTGGTTTCTGGGGGGGGGCGGCCTCCCCCCTCTCCTGTCCTGGGCTGCTCTGGTGGGGGGCATCCTCGTCGTCTCGCCAACTCGCCATGCCATGCGGTGCGGGCGGGGGATCCGAAATGGGGCGACCGCAATATTTATTTTGAAATCATGGTCCAAAAACACACCAAAGCACCACAGAAACATGCGAAAATAACTATTTTAAAACTGCCTGATTTTTTTTCAGTAGCAGCAGTGGGTTTTTCTTGCAACAAAACGTCTCCATTGATTTTATTTTATTTTATTTTATTTTTATTTTTTTACACCTGCGCAATGATGGGCTGGCCATGGGAGTGGACCATGCAAATTTTTGGAGCCATTCCACCAATTGCATGGCCACATGGCCAGGTTTTGACCGAGACTTCTGGGATGTGCCAGTCGGGCATAAAAAGCCCACTAACCCTAGCCCGAACCCGAACCCTAACCCTAACCCTAACCCATACGCCAGTACACTGTCCTTCTTAGTGGGTCAGAGAGGCACCCAGAGATGCACCCAAGTAACTCACCCTAACTTTACCTGTAACCCTAAGCCTAGCCCTTGTGCTAACCCCTAACCAGTAAGCCAGATCTGTGTACTCGCATTGCACTACAGCAAGTACACTTCCCTTCTTAGTGAGTCACAGGGCGCCCGTAGGGGTCCTCTCTCACTTCGTTCCCCAGCCCAAGTGCACCGTATGCCAGCAGGCAGTGAGTCACAGAGGCACCCGAAAGAGAGGTGCCTCTGCCTGCTACTGCAACTTGGTATGTATATCCAATTGGCTATGCATGCCATTTTATAGCGGGCCAGAGGAGGCACCCACCCAAGAGAGGTGCCTCCAGGAGCCCGCTTTCCCTTCATGGTGGGCTAGAGGAGGCACCCACCCCAGAGAGGTGCCTCCAGGAGCCCGCTCCCCCCCAAAAAACCAGTACTAACGACAGATGAAAAAAATGACAAACGAAACGACAAATTTTTGAAAAATTTCACGAAAAACAGAAACGAGCCGAAACGGGCCAGCTCCAACACACGGCAACTTGAAACGTAATTTTTCCTGGTCGTGCCCATCACTACTGATTAGTATGCACAACTATGCTGCAGTTGAATGGGGGAAATGTTTGTAAAATGTGTATGCTAGCAAAAACTCTATGTGGAAATTTCCATTTTTCTGTATGTGAGAAGAAAAAGAATACTTTTGGACACAACACTACATTCCAAATTTCACAACAACCCTGTTCACCTGTTGAACTTTTCTACATGAACTTTCCCTGATTATCAGAAGAACCTGGATTTTTTATAATTGTTTAGAGAAACTTTAGAGAAAATTTATAGTCTAATAATAATAATAATAACTTTGTTTTTATGCCGCCTTTCTCCCCAAAGGGACCCAAGGCGGCTTAAATTTTAGAGAAAATCTGTAGTCTTACAGATATTTTACGAATATCTGCTAGAAGCTGGGGCACATCAAATAATTTCAGAAGAAGATCTTTATAATCATCTTTGAAATTCTTTGGTATGCTCCAGTTGCTAGCATATATTTGTAACATGTTTTCAAGAATCTTTATTTTTATTTTTATTTTTAGAATCCAGCTGAAATATCAGGCATTTCTCACTCTGTATAAGGTAAAAGAGCATTACTTTCCATGGAAATTAAAGTAGCAGTGCTGTAATTACTGCCCCCCACCCCGAATTCTCCTTTCTTGGGGACTGAAATGTGTATGCAGTATTTTTGTATCATTATATGTTGCACGCTGCCCAGAATAGCCCTCAGGCTAGATGGCTTGTGATATAGAAGACAAATAAATATAGAATGTTGCTAGTCTGTGGGCCATTTTTTTGTTTCCCATATTTGTTCACATAT
The DNA here is from genome assembly GCA_037367245.1 of Phrynocephalus guinanensis. Taxonomy (NCBI): domain Eukaryota; kingdom Metazoa; phylum Chordata; class Lepidosauria; order Squamata; family Agamidae; genus Phrynocephalus; species Phrynocephalus guinanensis. Next base: position 86,087,950 of record CM074741.1, on the reverse strand, counting down.
TCTTTTAGGATTTTGACAGATTTAATCTCTATAGCTCTGTAGCTTCAATTGATATTCCATCTACCCCTGGTGATTTATTTCTTCCATCTATCCCTCCTGATTTTGTTCTTCCTAGTCCTTTTAGAGAAGCCTTCATTTCACTTTCTAGAATTACAGGCTTTTCATCATGGAATTCCTCTTTCTATATATTACATTAAACAAACACACAAACAACAAATAAAAGACATAGATCTACAGTACTCCCTAGCAAATGCACAGAGATCCTGCTCACCCCTGCATCTTGGACTAAATTTTGAGTTCCCAAAGCCTGCAGGATATTTATACAAACTCACCATCCCAAAATACAAGCATGCTTTCTCCAGGGCTAGATTCAACTGCTGCCCTTAAGCAGTATTGGAAGGGTGCTTTCATAACATCCCCTATAACAATAAAAAAGTGAGGGAATAAGTTCTCCACCCCATCATCCCCCACCCCAAGGACCACCACAGCCCCAGGAAAGTTCCGGGTCTGCAAGCCCGCCGTCTCAGCCGAGCGGGGCAGTTCAAGGGCCATGGCGTGGTCCCCTGTCCCCCCCTCCACTGGCCAGAGGATCGAGTGGGTGCAAGGGAAGTGTGTGCATGGTCAGCCTTCCCATAGGAATGCATTGAAAATCAATCCATTCCATAGGGAATGGATTTCAATGCATGCCTATAGGAAACCACTGCTGTACTTACATTTTTTTTACTTATGAATATGTGCTTGGGATGGATAAATTTTGTAAGTAGAGGTATCAGTGTAGTAGCCCTCAGGCACTTTGGGCCAGAAAAAGTAGACCTCAGCCTGTTCAAAGTTGGACAGCCCTGCCCTATAAGGATCTTTTATGTCTTTGTGGTGAGGACACAGTAGAGACCCTGGTACATATCATGCTAGAATGCAGCCTTTATAGGGACAAACGTTTTCAACTTATTCATCCAATTATGAATAAATGTCCCAGTATGTGTCCGAATGAACATCTAAAGGCTATGTTGGCAGGTACAAATCAGATAGTCACAGAGACAGTGACGAAGTTTCTAGCCTGTGTTAGGTCTTATAAAATGCTCCATTAAGACAATGAACTGGTTTTAACTTCGGATGTGTGTAAATTATTTATCTCTGTTTTAGCTGTACTTGTTTTAAATTTGGGTCCATGACCGTACAACAATAAAATTCCCCTTTTTTATATATTACATTAAACAATCCCATTGTGAGGTGGCTAATGTTTTAGTGTGTATGTGTAAGAGAGTGATAACAAGAGGCAGAAGGAGGAGAGGTGAATGACAGTGCTGTTTGCTTGCAGCTAACACCTTTTTTAAAAAAATATGCAAGGGCTTCATTTTTGCAATTATGGAAAGTAGCAAACGTGAAATGCGTCTCGAAACAAGTGCTGAGCCTGGGTGATCAAGCTGACAGATCCATAATCAGTTGTCATTTTGAATTTACGTTAAAAGACTTTATTTAAGGGATTTGAATATTTTGATGGGAGTTGATGATGCTGGACTTCTTCTTATTAATCAGGATTGAACAAGGTGATAGGGATAGTGAGCAAAACTGTATCCGCTAAGGATAAGAAGTGGACATTAACAAGTTCTGAATTAATCACATTGCTACACCAGTAACGCCCCTGGGCCTGCATTATTACATTGGGGCCTCAAGCGCTCCCAGACTATAATAAAGTCCTATGAATTAGGACCACATATTGGGTTTGAAAGGGAATGCAATTTATTCAGGTTTATTACTATTATTTTTATTTTATACTTCATAGTCTGGTTAATTTTGATCTTGGCCGTAGACAGTTTGGTCTGGCGTAGAAGCTGAAATGAGATTTATTCAGATGTTTATAAAAGAAAAACAGGGATATGGGCCACAGTACAAGGTCCAAAGTGACCTAATGGGTGTGATTTGAGGAGCATTGTGCCCATCAGTCCTAAACCTTTTGAACTGTTGCCAATGTATATATTTTTCTCAATTTGGAATGTTATTAACAGCTGCATTTCACTTTTCAGGCAACATCTCTGATATATTTGTTCCGATTACTTTATAAGTGAAGTTATAGGCAAGAATCTTTAACTACATCTTGCTTCACTAAAATTTAATATGGCTGTCAGTAGTCAAATAACAATGATTTGGGGTGGATTCTAGCCTGCAGATTACCCATTCCTGGCTTATAAACAATAATTACTACAAATAAATGAGTTGGCCAGAAATAGATGCACTCCTAGGAAATAACTGCATGTGTTCCGCAGCATCAGCAGCTCTCTGTGCCACTGCAACATACTGTAACATTCCTCAAAATGTCTGCCATGCCCCCTGGTCCCAGTTTGAGCAGTTTCTGACATCAACTGACCTGCCTCTCAGAATGAACACATTTTCTAAGTGTGGTTCCAGTAGAAGAAAACTTCCTAATTTGAAATCTTGATTTACTCTAGGTTGCAGATACAAAAGGTAGAGATACAAATCAAATGCTCTGATGACTTGGATTATCTGAATGATCTTCTACATTATCCCCATAGCATTACAAAATATTTATATTTCTTATTGATTAACATAACTACCCCCTGATTAATTCAGTGTGTCCCATTTCGCTAACAATGGAAAATATTTTACAGCAGAATAGTGATAAATGGAAATGTTGGTGTAAAAACTTCACTGTCACGACTCAGTATAATGGCTAACAGCAAGCTTTATTAAAGAACACATAACAGATAATAACATATAACAACACAAACACATAAAGACTAGATGAAGGTACCATAAAGACTAGATGAAGTCCCATGGGCAGCGTGCATGGGACTTGAACTTGGTTAGCAGTACTCCCAACGGGAACTCTGGGCGGTTCACACAAAAGTTTAAAAAACAGTAACATCAATTAACAATCTAAAAAGATACTGGGCAAGAGGCAAAAGCTAAAAAAAATAGAAATAAAAATAAACCTTGGTACAACCCTAGCAATTGCCAAAGGCATCACTGAATAGCCAGGTCTTTACTGCTCTTCTGAAGGACGCCAGCAAAGGGGCCTGACATATCTCACTCGGCAATGAATTCCAGGTTGCTGGGCCAGCCACTGAGAAGGCCCGTTTGCGAGTAGCCACCTTACGGGCCTCCTTAGGGGTGGGGACCCGGAGCAAGAAAGAGATAGAGGATCGGGTGGATCGGGCCAGGTCTAATCGTTGGGAAATACGCTCTGCCAGATAATCAGGACCCAAGCCTGACCCAAGGCTGAGCTGATCTATGGAGGAAAAAAGAGCAAAGAGAAATGTTCAGAAATAAACAATAAAAACACATAATATTATTAAGGAACACATAACAGAAAACAACATATAACAAGAGAAACACGTAAAGTCTAGATGAAGGTACTATTCATCTAAGGACCAAAAGCAACACACCACCAGGGTTGACGGCAGACATTTCAGACAACCAAATTACTCACAGTACTCCCTTAAATACCCTTCGGGTTGCCACATCTAGCTTCCAGAGACTTCTGTCTAAGTTCTTCCTTTAATGATTACCAGTCAAAACCAGTTTGCTACTGACCAGTGCTGCTTCTTCTTTTAGTTACCTGACATGAACCCATATCTTCTGAACCCCAATAATCTTTGTATCCTTAAATCACCCCAAACTCAAACTTATCAGTAGCAATTGTACTATTCCGAACAATGGTCAGGTTTAGAGATGGGCACGAACTGGAAAAAATGGTGATTCGTTTTGGTTCAGTTCGTTTTAGGGTTTGGTTTAGTTCATTTTGTTTTTAATGAATTGTTTAGAAAAAAATCATTTCATTGATTCGTTTATTCATTATTTGCTTTCCCTCTTTGTGCGATTTAATAAATTTGACAAAGCAGGGGGGAACAATCAAAAATAAATAAATAAAAACACAGATGTTGCAACTGCACAAACTCGACTGGCAGCATCCTCATGTTTTCTTGAAGAGCATTGGTAGTCAAACTCAAACTGAATTCTGCACACATTTAGGATTCACAGTGAAATCTATTAGGGAGAGTGTTACACGGAATGGCCGAGAAATAGTTTGGAGAACAGAATCAGTGGAAGTGGGTTGCTTGGGTGTCTCTCACTACTTTAAGTGTCCCAAGCAATGTGATTCCATGAGCACTAAAAGAACTTTTGGCCAATATGCATGCTGATCCACATGGATAACTGCCTCTCCTGGAAAATTGTTTGAAAAGCTTACCTTTTGAACAGTAGTGGCTGGTAGCACTACAGGTTCCCTTCTAGCTTCACAGTTCGATGATGATGATGATGATGATGATGATGATGATGATGATGATGATGATGATGATGAAGGCACAGCAGCTGATGATGGCAGAGGTGAGGGTGACCGGCACAACATGGGACAAAGATTCCAAAGGTTTCAGAGACAAAGGCTATATATGCACATGGACACATTCACACACACACACAGGGAAGACACTGCTTCTCTCTAGGTGTGTGGGGCTTCCGTTTGTGATGGTGCAGTGGCTCATTTGCTTTAATGAACTAGCATTCTGTGGTACCTCGGTGTTCCATATAACCACACCTACTAAAAGGGACCAGAAAGTGCATGATCCTCTTGGATTTAGACAAGTAAGGACCATCACTATATGTTCTGATCCTTTGACTTCTCCTGTGTCTTGTAAACTGTCTCTACAATACATGTTCCTGCTTCTACCACAGACACTGCAATATATGTTCCTGTTTCTACCACAAACTTCCAGTTGAGAAAGCATTTTTCTACATTTGCTCACATTTGCTCCTTTAGTGTTTTTAGTTTGAGAAAAAAATGATGTTGCTGTAGAAAATCTCACTTACCTTGAAAATCTCATTAGGGTCACTGTATGTTGGTTCCAACTTGAAGACACATAACAACATAGAGTTGTTAACAAGCATAAACTCTTCTGTTAAAATATCACCACAACATTAAACTATATGGCTGTAGCCTCAATTAAACTGTAGCCTCCTTTAGATATTTGTGGTGGGGTTGAATGTTCACATTCAGAGATGAGTAATTTTGCTCCACCTTTTCCCTTACCCCCTCCATTGACTGCCCCATTCTGCATGGGGTATGATACATCCAAATCAAGAGAATTCTCCTGTCTGTTGTGGATGTCCATGTGAGTTGGGTCACCAGAAAATCGGATTTATCAGTCTCAAAATGTAGCAGGATAAAAAATATTGGGGAGGAAGAGGATGCAGCTCCTTCCAGTATTCACTATTAGAATTACTTTATGTGAATAGACTTCATGGTTCTAAGCACCTTAATGGGGCTTACTGCAATTTTTAGATGGGTTTGTCTATGAAATGGATGCAGGGAAGAAGACCTATTTAGTATCTATTGCATGAGATGCATAATGGGCTTGCATATAAATGTCCCTTTTCATAAAGAGTCCATCTAACGATTTGAAGCATTCTCACTAAATCTGTTGTTCTTGACAAAGACAAGCTTTTTTTTTTTGCAAAGTTGGCATTATTTATTGTTTACCTTCAGAACAAACAACTTAATGCATTTTATCAAAGTGTGGTCTAGGTCTGTTCCACTTTATCCAAGACTATTGGCTGGCTGAATGTAGTACAGAGATGACAAATGCTGCAGTCTGGTGCAGAGATATAGTAAGTGTGCTTAAGACCATTGATTTAGGCTCCAAAACACTTAAGGTTCTGTCTTGGATTCTTGTCAAAATGCTCTGTGACAAAAGAGATCAATTAGCCAGTCAATTTTATGATGAGAGGAGACTTCTTGAAGAAATGGCTGACTGGTAAGAAAGATGCTGAATTTTCTTTTTGCAAACATTGCATGTATATTTTGCAGTTGGTGGAACACACAAATAAAGACATGCACAGCTCCATTAATAGCAGAACTGAATTTGGCCAGCTTGCATACCAGGTCAGTGGAAAGGAGGTGGATGCAAACTGAAAGCAGAACATCCTAACACCTGTTATTCACTTATTTATTCTGATAGCTGGCTGGAAAATGTTGAATCCTGCTTTTCTCTGAGGCACTGCCATGCTGTTTACTCTGAATGGCTTTACTCCATTTTGTGTTTTAGCAATCTGCAAGTTAGTTCAGTGCTAAAGATGGCACCTGATTGTAACCCAAAGACATTAATTGAGCTTTAAAGCTTGATTGGTTTTTGAACCTGTGTCTTACATAGCAGGGCTGTCCAACTTTGGACAGGCCGAGGTCTACTTTTTCCAGCCCAAAGTGCCTGAGGGCTACTACACTAAAACCTCTATTTACAAATTTTATCTGTTCCGAGCACATGCTCATAAGTTAAAAATTTGTAAGTAGAGCAGCAGTTTCCCATAGGAATGCATTGAAAATCAATTAATCCATTCTGGAGGGATCAGATTTCAATGCATTCCTATGGGAATGCTGACCATGCACATGCTTCCCTTGCACCCACTTGAGACGGTGTTGGCAGGTGCAAGTGGGGTGCATGCATGCTTGCGCAGATCACCCTTTCCAAGGGGCAACCCAGATGACTATGCACATGACTCCCTTGCACCTGGCTCGAGCAGGAATTCTCTGGGGGGAAGAAGAGGGGAGATGTCACCACAGAAAGGAGGTGGGCACACCTGCAACCCCACCTCTCACTGTCCCCTCCCCTCCCTCTGCTCTGCACCAGTGCACACGAGACAGTGGCACGCAGATCATCTGGCCAGCAGGGGGAGCAGGGGACTGCGCCATGGCCCTTGAACTGCCCCACTTCCTGGAAGACCCAGAACTTTGCTGGGGCAGTGGTGGTCCTTGGGATGGGGAGGGAGGGGTGGAGAATATCTCCTCACTTTTTAAAATCGATGGCCAGTGGGCTAATTTTGAACCCTTCGTGGGCTACCAGTAGCCCACGGTCTACCTATTATGCAGGCCTGTTATATAGGACCAATCCAGAACACCCAATATATTGCCCTTCATCAAATTTATTTTGTATTATGAAGCAGAAAATCATGCACAAATCCCTCCTTCATCCTTGGTAGTAAAAATGCAACATCTATTGGGGGGAGAAATAACTCAAAAGGTTTGCAGTGGTGATTGTTTATGTGGTGTCTTGCAAGGCAGCAGCAAGAAATCACAAACCTCTGTGTAGTACCACACTTTACCCATTTTATACTTTACTTGCAAAAGCACACCAACACTTTCTGGAATATGGCAGGGCTGATCCTTGTCTTACCAGTTCTACTTGAACCATCTCAATGGTGTCTTCTCGGTTCTTTACCTACACCAGCATTTTGACAAAGCTCTTTATGTCCTCTAGGCTTCTGTACTGGAGAAGACAGAAATCTAGTTAGTGGGTGGGCATCCAACACCAGGCGTTTCTACTATCTGAAGAGAAAATTGCCAAAAACATATGTGTAGATGTATGGAAACCATTCATGCATATGCAGAGGGCTCATTGACTCATGGCTTTCATCTTAATATTGGCAATGATTAATGCGGAAGTAAATAATATGAAAAGAATAATGCATACACCTGTTTTGAAATTAGTAACTTCATGTCCATGAAAATATATGGTTTCCACAATTAAGAAGAATTTAGATAAGATTTTCTTAAGGAGCTTGACAGATTGTGTCCTCTTTGAGGGGAAAATCATAACAGAAGAAGCAATCAGTATTCTCCTGAACACTTGAAATGTATTTATATCTGCTGTGTTTTAAACAGATGGCAGGGTAAAATACAAATCCATAGAATTTTTAATCTGTTGGAACCTAATTGGTAGCGTCGCTCTCCAATGTTTACCTAAAACTTTAAGTCTTCTTTAAAGCATATTGTCAGCTGTGAAGTGAGATATTATTTTTCAACAATCTGCATGGATCCAGTGTCCAATATTTTCTAGCAGAAGCAATCAGACTGCTCTTCCAGAAGGTTACCTTAAGTACAAATGCATAAATATGCTCCTGGATTTAATTTCTAAAGCTTATAAAGTTGACCAAATCTTCTACCATAAATTGACAATAATTTGACTAGCCAATGGGATTTAGATGATATTAACTAGAGAGGGATCATACATGTGTGCTCAGAGCCATAAATCTCAGACTAAAGGATTATATGATAAAATTGTGGAATGAATCCGATATGATGATGATAATGTAGCAGACATTGTGGCTGATTGAGAAATGGGTACACAGGGAATCCTATTTACTGCATATCTCCTCAGAAATACAGTGTATTCCACTATATTCAGTGGGGATTACCTTTGAGTCAAGGTGAGCAGGACGGGACTCTCTGTGCTGGTTATATTCATGGCTGAATGCAAAATAAGTACTGGCCATTGCATAAAGAAAGGGAGGTGTTTTAATTAAATAAGTTCACCTGTTTGTGATAAATAAAAATTCCCTTCTTAAAATGAAAACTTAATTGTCTTTTCTTCATTAACATTTTAGATTTTTTTTTCCTGGAGCAGCCTGCTTTCGGTGATCTATATATACAGTATTCATTATTTTTTCCTTGAAGAACATGATTCTTGCTTGTTTGTGTCTTCATGGCGTGAGAAACACTGGCTTTGTTTTTGTTTGTCAGTTTTGACCTCCTTCTTTACCTACTATCTTCTCTTGCCCCTGTTCTCAGTTATGAGAAACAGGTCCAGGAAGTGAGAGTAAGCATCACAACAGACTCTTGTTGCTGTAGAAAAACAATATGTAATAGTCACATTCACTCAGCTGTGATGTGTAATGGAAAATATGACAGGGAGGGTACTGTAAGAAGATAGTTTCCACAAGGAAGTGTTTGGTAAAATTATATCGAATACCAGGTGTCTTACTGTTTTTTGTTTGTTTGTTTTTTTGTTTGGTTGGTTTGGGTGTTCTAAAGCATAGACTTTGAGGCTGAATGGAGGTAATGCCTCTTTAAAACACACAAGCACAATTTAAAGGGCTCTCAAGCTGCTGTGTAATGCATATCATTGGCTAGTGAGAACAAAATTAATTTTTTCCATAAAAGAAGAATGCTATGGCTTTGAACTGGATTAAGCTTTTCATGGTACAAAGTGAGGCCTTTCCTTCTCAAGTACCTCAATAGTTTTCAAGGTCTCAGTATTTTGCATGTGTAAGTAGTGCTGGAAAATTTATTCGCTTATGCACCAAATCTTCTTATGTTTTGATGTTATGATCCCAAGACATAGCATCACATTTGTAATTTTAATAAGGCAGGGGGACAGTTTGGTAGTGCTGTGACATATGAATTTTTAAATCAATTGCATTTGTATCTGGCTCAGCAATAAACAATGCACATTCTATGGGATGAAAATGTCCCCATGACAACAGTGTGGTGCACCATTGTCTTCTCTCTGTCTCAGAAAAATGCAGGGTCAATTGCTGGCAGTGACTGTTGTAGCTATTAGAAAGAGGGAGGGAAGAAGGCTTCCTAAATCAAAGGGATAAATCAGCAGAGAGTTGGAGTTTGGGTTGGTAGTTGTGTCCTCCACTATACCCTTGGGGGAAAATGTAAGAATAAAAAACACATATGCGTCAATATGATCAATCCAAGCTCCTAGAAAACCCATAAAAATTAGAGTTGGGTGCCAAGCAAAAATGAAATGCTGTTTCATTGTTTTCTTGCATAACAAATCAATTTGTTATGAAACAAAATGGTAGAACATGTTTCAGGATGAAACAAAATGAACCACATTTTTTGCTATAAAAATGAAATGATTCATCCTAGAGGCACCACATATGGTGAGTAGCTTCCTTGGACTCTTTCCTTTAAGCCTTTCAAATTTGGAGAAGTTTGGGGTTCAGGGGCTTGAGTTATTCAATTCTAAATTGGGTCCCCCAGGAACCTTGGAAGGATGTAAGCCTGGGTCAGCCTTGAACCAGGTACCTAGCATTGAACCTCAAGTTGTGAGCACAATTATGGCTGCAGTGCAGTAGTTTAACCACTGTGCCATGAAGTCATATATTCTTGTACTCTAATCAGAGGGGTAGGTTTCTTGCCACAGAGCCAGTAGGGGGGAGTTTGATTCACCACTATCCATCTCATAAGAACGAGTCTGTGTGGCACTGGACAAACTGCACAGTCCCAGGATTCCCCCAGAACAAGGTACACTTTATACCCTGAAAGCCTTAAAAGGGTCACGTATGACACTCTTGTTGTCGTTGTTCTGTGTTGGCTTTGTGTTCATTTTCTCTTCTTCCAATGATAACTAAAGAATTAATTTAAGAAATATCATCATCGTCATCATCATCATCGTCGTCGTCGTCGTCGTCGTCATCATCATCATCATCATCATCATCATCATCATCATCATCATCATCATCATCATCAATGTGTTTAAAATAGATTTGCCAGCTTAAATGTATATCTCTAGAGATATTTCCATTCCTTGAAAGCAACATTTTTTCAAAGGAGTACAACTGTTGCAAAAAGGCTTAAAAGGCAGTAAATGGGTAGCTACTGTCAGGGAAAAAATACATGAGTTGACTATATGGACTATATGTAACAACATTGGACAACCAGAAGTTTAACAAGGGTGACTAAACGGTAGAGTTTTGGTTTCCCAGAAGCAGGCTACAGCTGCAACCGTGTTCTGTGCTTTTCATAATATATTTTAGAGGTGATGATTTAGTTTTCAGACTGCAAAATGCAGAAATTATATATCACTAGAACAGTGTTTTGTCATTTTTTAAAAAGTAAACACCTCCATAAATAGGAAAAGCTTTAAAAATCTTTGATATAAAGACATATAACTTCTTATTTGTGTGAAAATAGTTAAATTTACCTGTATCTACACTGCACTGTTTCAGAATGTAGGTGAGAGAGTGAATTGTTTCAGCATGGTGTGTGAGAGTGTCTGGATAGACAGAAGGATAAGGAAGATGGCACAACAAAATTAGTGTATCAGGAAATAACATTGGCCTTCTCCTTAAACTACTACAGTGATACCTCTTCTTACGTGTTTAATCCATTCTGAATGCATGCTCATGTCGAAAAACTCATAAGTAGAGCAGCCGTATCTAAAAATTCAAATAAATAAATAAATTGAAAATGTTTTTAAGAACTTTAAGTAGAGCAGACGGCATCTAAAATTTGTAAGGCAGTAGTTAAAATGCCAACAGTTTTCTGCTCTTAAGTCGGTCTGCTCGTAAGTAGAGCCACTCATAAGCAGAGGTACCACGGTGGTTTTATTTCCATGCACACACAGAGTATCCACACACAAACTCAGCAGCAACCCTGTTCATTTGTACTGCCTCCCATATTTAGCTGTGAAATGTGTTCATTAGCTGTTCAACCAATTAGATCATCCTTTCATAGCAACACTCAACAAGTACTCACTCTTTTGTCCCCTGGCATTACTTATGGCCCTTGGGAGACTTTATCCTAATTTGGTTTACAATCTAAGTGATTTGTAGATCCTATCTAGGCTTCTTTTGAATGGAGTGAGTTGAGAGTTAAGTCTAGACTTCACAGATGTGTACTCTTGTGTCATGTTTTGTTTTTTGTATTCCACGGAGAGAATTACAGGCAGTTTTTCTTTCTATGTGAAATAGAAAAAATGCACATCATTCTAAATACCAGATGGAATATGGACTTGAAAACCAAAGATGTGACAAAACTTAAATAAAGGAGCTGAGGACAATCACACATTTATTTATCTGTAAAAACAAAAAACGGGATTTCCAACCCTTACATCTGTTAATTGCTGAAAATTCACTTGGCCTTACAAAGGTTATACAGTTACATCTTATTGTCTTTGTGGTGGTTCACAATACAGTAATACCTTGACTTACGTCATTAATCCGTTCCAGAGGTCTAGACTTAAGTCAAACATGACTTAAGTCAAACAAACTTTTCACATAGAAAGTAATGGGATAGTGGATTAATCCGTTCCAGACTATGAAAAAGACACTCTGACCCTAAAGGGGGTGGTGGCAGGAATGGTGGGGGCAATGTTGGTGGTGGGGTGGGGTCGGTGGGGTCGGGAGCCACTGTGAGATACAGGAACCTGGACTAGATGGCCTGATCCAGCAGGGCTCTTCTTAGGTTCTTATGTTATTTATTAAAATGTTTATTAAAAGAACCTTTATTGCATCAGGAGCAGAAGCCACCTTGGACCCTTTTCCAAGGAGAAAAGACGGATAAAAATGTTCACAATAAACAAATAAACTTCACCTTTTGTGAAGACACAATAATTTTTCATTTTGCCTCCCTTTGGAACATGACCGGAAAGAAAGAAAAAAACTTCACGGGCGTGCTCCCGACGATTGCTGGGAGGAGGCACCCCTACCCCCATGCGTTCCCGACATCAAGGGCGCCTGCGCCGTCCCCACGCTCCCGACAAAAGCCTGAGCGCCTAAATCTGCACAGCCACAGTGGGGGAAACCACTGGTGGGACTGATTTGTCCGCTTTAAAAGGAAGGAAGGGGAAATCATCCCTTACACCCCATACAGAAGGGTTAAAATAAAATAAGTGAGTGAGCCCCTTCTTTGCTCCCAACTACCAACCAAATAAGTCCTGCCAAGCTGATCCCAAACCTCCCGACTGGCCCCGGTGGGGTGGAGGTGCGCCTGCACAGAAAGAAAAAAAAAGCCCACAGCCTCTGAGGTGGCATGCCCGCGCACGTGCATTCTGGAGCCCGAGCTTTCCTCAGAGGCAGCCCAGGCAGGCATTCCCCCACCCCACCCCACCCCCATCACACAACACACATACAAACCATAGATTCCCCTCAGCATCGGCTCCGCCGAACCTTTGCCCAGGCGTCGGACGGCAGCGGCTGAGGTAAGACAGCCCCGCATTTCCCCCCCTTCTGTAGGGGATGCATCCTCTCCTCGTCCTCGTGCCCCACATGCATGCACACGCCCACCCATTGGCTCGCCTTCCGGCCGGCCAGCCCACCGGCCAGCCTGCCTGTCTGCGGGGCCCTGCGGAACATCAGGATGTTACGGCAATCGCGGAGACATGGAGCACAATCCAGCGCCCAGCGCCTCTTCGCCTCCCTCCTTCCCCTCACGTTGCCAGGCATTTATTTCCTTCCTTCCTTCCTGTGTTCCCCAAGCATTTATTTCCTTCCTTCCTTCAAGTCACTGTGTTCCCCAAGCAGGCAGGCAGGCGCGTGCCCCTTGCACTCTTTCTGCCCCCCCATCCACCTCGCTCCTTCCCTCGCTCCCTCCCCCCACCTCTCTCTCACCCAGAGAACAGTTGTAGCAACGGCCGCTGCTTCTTCTGTGCACGCCTGGCTTCCTGGCTGCTGCCCGATTCTGGAGCCTTGCGCTGGGGCTCCAAGACGTAAGTCGGAGCCCACGACGCAGGTCAAACAGACCCTGAGTGGACGCAAGTCAAATATGACGCAAGTCAAGTGGGACATAAGTCAAGGTTCCACTGTATGTGTATGGATGCAGGTGTCTGCTTGGGATGCACAGGTATATCATGGGCTGATGAATAAGCCTCTCTCTTTTTTAACTTGGCAGGATTCCACATAACTAAATGAAGTATCTTAACACAGCATGAAGGCTAAATAAATCCCTGAGGTTATTACTACTTTTCAGCAAAGCAAGTTTTTCTTGACAGTTACTTAGAAAGACAAGAAGTCTCAAGATATTTGTCTCCCGTCTTCGAGAACTGCATACAACTCCTTCTGCACTTTGCATTATTTAAAGGATCGTTAACATGTAGGGCATGAAGAGGTTTTTTTTAAAGTTTCCCACATTTGAAAGGAATTTAAGACACATTAACAAGGCTTGCACATCATTTGTGCTTCTTTGCGGAAGAGCTTTTGAACAAAACTGTTATATACCCTGGAAGAAGAAAGTGTGGCAAATCTGTGTGCCCAATCCCACCCAGAGGATGAACAGGTACAGAGGAATGACTGATTTATCATAGAATGGCAAAATACGTAGGGGCAGGTAGGTTGTCTGTCATCCTCTTGTGGCTGGATTTCCACACCTGTTGCTTATACTGAAAAGGATGTCAGTACCAAATAAATAATTATTTTATGTTTTTGTTCTTGCGTGGAGCCTCCACATGATCAGGGAACTCTCTGTTCTGGATGTGTTGCTTTGCATGTGCAGAAAGTGACAGCAGTGGAGCAAGAACTCTTATCCTTGGGTACTATTTAAAGCTGGACAAGTAATACTTGAATTGGGCAGCCATAGTTCCACTAACTTTATATTTAACTATCAGCCCATCTGTTTCAAAGTCATGGGGTTGGTCCCAGTACTCCTGTAGGTAATATATCATATTCTGTTTATTTATCAAGTTGGTGAATAATCAGGCATAGTGGGAAGCTCAAAGTTGGAAAGAAAGGTTGAAGAAAACACCAAAGGAAAGCCTGGTCAGTGGCCATAGTATATTGAAGGGGGGGTGGGTCATATAAAAAATCACAGAGGAGTGCATGTAAAGAGAACAGTAAAGGGAAACACTTTCTGTAATGCATCATTTTGTTGAACGTCTCACCTGCATCAAATTTGTTTTCTAGTTGTTGCCTACATATTGGTTGATGTTGTTAATCACTTTGTCACTGGAGAGTTAAAACAGAAATACAGAATAGAGTTACTGTTGAGCTGGAATCGTGGTCTCAATCATCTCCTACAGTCAAAATAAACTGGGGTTATTTTCCTTTTTTTTCCTATTGCAGTGGTCGAGAGCCTCCACTTAACAAGGGAAATATTCAGTTTTCCATTGAAATAACCAACAAAGATTCATATTGTTGACATGAGGTTGTATACTGCTTTCAAGTGGGAGCAGGTACACTTTTTAAAAATGATTACTCGTTGAATTGTTTTGACTTCTGACTGAGCTTAGACTCAGAAGTGGCAATGTATTAATTGTTCTACAAAGATGTTTCAGCAAATGCTTTGTTGAACACAAAAGAGCTTACCAAGATGCACAACATACACAATAATGATGCTTTTACAGTATAACATTCTGTTTTGCATATCCCTATGCTGACCTAGGCCGTTACTTCACGAAGTGCCTCGCTTCGAACCGACCTTGCCTTCGCTGTGAATTCGGTGGTGGTCACGTGGTCTCCCTTCGATCCCACCCCTGTTTATCAGTGCTCACGCACTGCATTTTTACTACCGAATCGATTACTACCTCACGTGCTCCCTTCGCATTAGGACGCCGCTTTGCAACGTTCACTTGTTCTCATCCTTAAAAAAAAACAAAACTCGGCGTATCGATGCATCAATACTTGGCTGTCATTTCCAACAGAGCTGGTTATGTGTCTAATCTGGTGGTGGAGAGAAGCGGGCTTGAACCCCCCCTTACGTGCTTGAAAGCCAGCAAGGTAAGGGACTCCTGCCCAACCTCTCCCCTTTGGATGCGTCTTTCCTCCCTCCCCATTCCCTTCTCGCTCCCGGAGGGTGTGCGGTATGATTTTCAAGTCCTCCCTCTGATGCAGACCCGACCGGATCGCCTGGCAGCGGAACTCCCTGGGCATCTCACGAGGGGACGGAGGTGATCGGGCTTTAGGGCGCGTTGCCGAGTTGGAGCGCGCGCGCGCGTGCGCGCAGTTACTGCTTCTCGCCGCGCCGAGCATCTTCAGTTTGGAAGCCAAAAGGGTCGTTTGCAGAGTTTGGATATTTAAAAAAAAAAAAAAAAAAACCCCGAGTCCACACGTCACGTTGGGAGCGAAGCGAGATGCGAAGTGAAAAGATTCCTGGCCGCTGGCAGGGGAACCACTCACCCCGCTTGGAGCACGATAAAGGGGGCGTGGTCGGGGTGGCATCGCAGCCAAAAAGGAGGAGCGTGCGGACTGAAACGATCGATTTGCACAGAAAGGAGGGGTTGCCGCGAAGCGAGCGGTTCGTGAAGTAACGGCCCTAGCCAGCAGCAAAGAACACTAACCACTGATTAGAGAGTTATGTGAATATTTCATGATTTCATGAATTTTTTTTTCATTTCATGATTTTTTTTTAAGTTCGTGATTTGTATGACTTGATCAGTTTTATAATCAGGAAGACTTTCAAAAACGAAGGATGTAGAAGAAATGAGCTAGATCTGCATTTCTGTCTGATTGAGACAGGTAGATAGTCAGGCAGACATGTATCAGTTTTGTACCTTCCAAGGTTGGCACTAGCATAAAGTATATCCTGCCTTTGAAAACAGCCCATATTCAAGGCATAAAGTACATTTCAGCAAAAGAAAAATGCATACAACTGAAAGTGTGCTTCGTTGAAAAATCTGAACCAACATATTTTAGTCAATGGAAGATACATATACAATAGGACAAATGGATTCAGAAGCATGTGTATTCAGGGAAAGAGGTATGTGCGGAAGTATGTACATCTTTCCTTTGCGTAGAGAGGAAGCAAAAGAGGGACTTTCTTGTTGAACTGGAATAAACCAGAATGTTTATGAGATTCTGAGAAAGAAAATGAAGAGAAAATGACAATGCTCACATTCTTAGAGAAAAAGAGCAGTGGCTTTTTAAAAAGAAAAGTGTGTGCCTAATTTGA
Organism: Phrynocephalus guinanensis; assembly: GCA_037367245.1. Classification (NCBI taxonomy): domain Eukaryota; kingdom Metazoa; phylum Chordata; class Lepidosauria; order Squamata; family Agamidae; genus Phrynocephalus; species Phrynocephalus guinanensis. Next base: position 86,071,551 of record CM074741.1, on the reverse strand, counting down.
AGTTATATTGTTGCATATATCTATTCCCAACTCAAAATGTTGTGCCCATTGCAATTTGGCTAAGACAAGAATGTACCTCATTTCTTCACCTGGTAGTTGAAGATTGGCCTGTCGTTGTTGTGTTTTGTCACCATTCAGCTAACAGACATACATACAGAAACACATTCACTGGGAATGCCGGTCAATTTAAATTCTGGGGGGGGGGGGAAATATGTTAAAATTGTGTGCTTCACCATGCTTTTTCTATGACATATTTCTTTTTGTTCTGCAGTTTATTTTAGAAATTATTTTAGGACTAGCATACAGTCCACTGGTATTTTGCAGAAGGGAAAATCAGTGATGGCCCATTTGTATTCGTTACTGATGGGCCTTTCGTATTCATTTTCTGCCCGCTTGTGCAACCAACCACTTCACTGTGGGGGCAGAGCAGAGAGTCTCTCTCTGCTTACTGATGAGTGGGCAGCTGTGTGGGCATACAGGAAAGCGCTGGCCAGGCTCACGCCACAATTGGCATAGTTAGGATGATGACAGGCATGCTAAAACTGGTTAAGTGGCCAGTCGAGTTCAGGGGAGGGCATTAGGCCACTATGGTGCCTCTGGTGTCAATATTCATGTTTGTTTCATCAGGTAAATAAGTGCAAATTGCTTATGACTAATCAGTGTTCCACTTCAGGTCTACCATTTGTGCGAATGTGAGGAGTGGAGAAAAAGAAGGAAGCATCTCCTGGGATTCCCTTCGTTTTTCACTCTTGGAAACTTCATCCCACCATGGGGGGTGTCAGTTAGCAGATCCAGATTGGTCAAGGAAATGAATGTTGTCAAGGCAGACCCCAAAGGGGATAATTTTTCTTCTGTTCCGCTCAACAGCATTATAGCCTGCATGATCACATTGTTCATCTTCTCTGTTAGAGAGGATATTGCCTACTAGAGGTGGGCACAAAATAGAAAACCCATGGTTCGGGTTCGTCGGTTTCAGGCCCACCCTTGGTTCATTTCAGTTCGGGGTTGTATGAAATTTTTTTTAAAAAAATTGTACGAACCCAAACCAAGCCAAACCGGTTCGGGTCTGACTTACCAGGCTGCAGTAGGGACAGCGGGGGGGGGGGATCCTGGACACAGAGGCAGGGGTTTTTTTGAGGTGCTGGCCAGCACCTCATTTTTTCCCCTTCAAGCAGTGACCGCGCGGCCCCTGGGGCTGAGTCGGTGTTCCTTCTTTTTATTTTTATTTTTTGGTTTTGTTTTTTGGGGGGAGGTTGTTATTTTAAAAGTCCCCAGCCGGGGGCTTTTTGAGGTGCTGTCTTGGTGCCAGCACCTCTACAGGCCTACCTTCCCCAACCAGGACCAGGAGGACTATTCATAGTTGTTATTAGTATTTTTCTATGTTGTAAACCGCCCGGAGTTCCTCCGGGAAGACGGGCGGTATATAAGCCTAATAAATAAATAATAAATAAATAGACGAGGACAAGGTAGGAGGGGGGGTTAACAAAAAATGAAATTTCTCTTTCATTTCATTTCATTTTTCTTTGATGGGTTGGTCCGTTATTCATTTTGTTAGCTAACAAAATGAATAACAAATAACAAAATGAATTAAAAGTTCATTTTGTGCCCACCTCTATTGCCTAACCTTCCCTGTCTAACACCACAAGTTTTGGCATTGCTGTTTTTCAGAACCAGGGCAGAATGTTACTTTCAGGCCCAACTGACATAGCATCCATATAGGTTTCAAAAAGATTGATTATAGCCATTGGGGGGGTGGGGAGTAAATTGGTTTCAGGGCCTCAAGGTTGGGATCACTACATTGCAGTATAGCTTCAGATCTGACATTTTTATACATATACAGTGCTACTTCTACTTATGAGTTTAATTTGTTCTGAATGCATGCTCTTAAGTTGAACAACTCTTAAGTAGAGCAGCCCTATCTAAAAAATAAAATAAAAAAATTGTAAGTACAACAAACCACATCTGAAATTTGTAAGGCAGCAGTTAAAACGGCAACAGTTTTTCGCTCTTAAATCGAATTGCTCTTAAGTCAAGGTGTTCATAAGTAGAGGTACCACTGTATCTAACTTTTTATACATGCATCCATGTAATTTATATTCCATCGTTTTCTCAGTGGGGGCTGAAGGTGGCTTTTTCCAAATGTTGTATATGTCCTGTGCTGTCAAATCAGAACTGACTTATAACAACCCTAATAAAGCTTTTGAAGAAAGTAAGATATTTAGTAATGATTTTACCAGTTCCACTCCCTCAAACTGTTTTCATATCTGAGTAGAGATTTGAACCCTGTACTCCAGAGTACAAGTCCATCACTCTCTCGACTACACTACACTGGAAATCCTTAGCAAATGTTGAGTCTGTGTATTAGCCCATGTATGAAGTTCTCATAGGGAATATTGGTGCCAAAGGAAACCATAAACCTGCTTGTGAAAATGCGGAGCCACTGCTGCAATCCCCGTTGTCATCTCTGTCTATCCATGCAAAGAGCCATTGGAGAAAAGCATGTTAACAGGCTGAGGAAAAGGTATAAATTCTCATTTTGTTTTCTCCTTGCCCATATTTATGAGAATACCCAAAACTGTACTCCTGACTCCAAGAAAGAAGCAGGCATTTTGTGTCTCTTTTAACAAGAGTAGAGAATGAGAATGATTTGTTACCTGAATTCAGCAAAATTGTGAAAATAATGTTTTGATGAAAAAAAAATTAATATTCTTCAAAATCACAATGGCTGTGCTTTGAAGGATTAAAAACATCAGAGGGGTTGTTGTCATCTTTTCATGCAATTTATCTGTCATAGTTTGCTTGTTCTAGGTAGACACAGGTAGACGTGGTTTGCCCGAGTAAAGATGTTATGGAGAAACAGTGCGAATGGCACTGATACTCTTTGTTTTGATCTTTGTGGAAGCAAGGGATTTTGTGGAATCTGAAAATTGCTCAAGTTGGCTTCTCAAGCAGCGACAGCCTCAACAGAAGATAATGAAGAATTTAGTAAGCATTTGTTACATCACTAGGCCGGAGAAAACAGGGTCAGGAACAATGAGAAAGTGTAAATATACTACAAAATGGAAATGCACAGGGATTGAGATCTACTCAATAAAACACAGATTTTGAAACAGTCAAACTCATCACAAACCAAACACAATTTATGAACAAAAATAAAACAGGCAGAGCTTGGAAACACTCAAAGAGATGGGATTTGTTTTGTTTTGTTTTCAAATCTTTGTGGGGAAAATGCATCCCTGAACATGGCAAACTCTCCAAGCCTATTGTAATGCACGAGTTTATTGTAAACTATAAAGGTTTTGGACCACATGAATTTTCTGCAGTCCACAGGATTTTTACGGCCCACATATTCCTTCTTTCAGAAGTTCCATCCTGCTTATCTTTTTAAGACGTTTTGGATTATATTAAATACATACATTGCAATATCCTTATTGCAGCCATTCCTCCCTTCCTTGCTCTTCCAGTTTAAAGAGACCCCTAACATATCAACTATCCATTCTAAGTGACTGTCAGAGAAAATGAGATGAAGGATTTTCAAGTCTGGCATGGCTGGTGGAGGCCCTCCTCCAAGCACCACCTGTGATTGGAGGTGGTGCTTCCATTGGAATATTCTGAATATTCCACTGGAATATTTACTGTTTATAGAATCAATTTTCCTCGGAGATCTTCCTCATCCCCATGCTGTTGGTCTTAAAAAAAATTCTAATGACCTGGGTATTCCAAATGGCTTTCCCTGGTTATTAACTTTCCTTTCCTGATCTGTAGACACTGCATTTTCTCTCTGTCTGATTGTAGCCTATTTTTGGATCTTTGATTTATGATTGATGCTGCTGATTTGACTTTGTTTTTATATACTATTATGTTTTGTTTGTTTTTTATCTTATTATATATGGTATATGACCTGCTTATGATGAAATGGTTGTAAACCACCAAGAGTGGCATGTATGCCAGATGGCTGGTATATAAATTCAATCCCATCATCCTATGGGGAGATGAACTTTGGATCGTGGAATTTTTTTGTACTGAATCTAGTAGCCAAACTTGGTTCTTCCCAAGAGCATGTGAGACACCTTGGATTGACAGCAGCTAAACGCTTACTAAAGCAAAGATTATCTAACCTTTGTGTTCAAACAGATATAGGTTCACTTTGCACTCTAAAAACAGCCCTTTTTTTATAAGAACATTATACCTAAGCCTCTAAATCGCCCATCTTATTTTGCTGATTTAATGAACTTTGAACATAGAAAAGCATTTACTCGGGCTCGTCTTGATATGCTACCACTTCCCAATCTAAAGGGCCGCTATACATAATCCCCATACCATAAAAGAGTCTGCTCTTGTGATAAAAAAAATAAATCTGTTGAGAACTTGGTATATGTTGTGCTTTATTGCCCACTATTTGCAATCCATCATGAAAGACTTTTGAAATTCATTTTACAAAAATATCCTGGTAGATCTGACGAAGAAAAGCTCAAAATCTTACTCTGTGATAGAGATAAATTTGTTACGTTTCGAATGGCAAGGTTCTGTTCTTTACTTATTAAAATGAAAGTTGCTTTAACTACTTCTAATAGTCAAATTGATATCTAGGTCCCTTTTTATCTATTTGTATTGTTATTTTATGGATATTTTTATTGTACTGTTTTTACTTGATGAATTTTGCAATGGCCCTGTGAGCCACACAATAAAACTTATATGATGATGATAAATCCAATAAATAAATAAATATTCCCATTGTACTCAGGTGTTGTGGAAGAGGACACCCAACATGGTGGCTGCTGGAGATATCTCCCCATTTCATGAGATACAAACTGCCCCCCCCCCAGTAAGTGCCTGGGGTTGCATTTGCTTGTCCTCACATTCGCTTCTACACTAGGAATAGAATGGTCACAACTAGAGATGGGCACGACCACGGAAAATGATGTTTTCGAGTTGTCATGTGTTGGAGCCGGCCCGTTTTGGCTCGCTTCCGTTTTTCGTGAAATTTTCCAAAAATTTGTCGTTTCGTTTGTCGGTTTTTTGTCTGTCGTTAGTACTGGTTTCGGGGGGAGCGGGCTCCTGGAGGCACCTCTCTGGGGTGGGTGCCTCCTCTGGCCCGCCATGAAGGGAAAGCGAGCTCCTGGAGGCACCTCTCTGGGGTGGGTGCCTCCTCTGGCCCGCTACAAAATGGCATGCATAGCCAATTGGATATGCATACCAAGTTGAGAATTGAGGCACCTCTTTTTTGGGTGCCTCTCTGTTGACCACAGGCCCACTTCTAACAGCAGTGTCACAGTGCGCACACTGGGGGAAGGCTCCTCCTCAGTCTCGGCGCTCTGAGGTTCACCAAGAAGGGAACTGTACTTGTGTGAGTGCAATGCGAGTACAGATTTGGCTTAGGGTTAGGGGGGTTAGCGCAAGGGCTAAGCTTAGGGTTGTTACGGGTAAGGTTAGGGTGAGTTCGTGGGGTGCACCTCTGGGTGCCTCTCTGACCCACTAAGAAGGACAGTGTACTGGAGTATGGGTTAGGTTTAGGGTTCGGGTTAGGGTTAGGGCTACGGTTAGTGGGCTTTTTATGCCCAACAGGCACATCCCAGAAGTCTCGGTCAAAACCTGGTCAAGTGGCCATGCAATTGGTGGAATGGCTCCAAAAATTTGCATGGTCCACTCCCATGGCCAGCCTATCATCGCGCAGGTGTAAAAAAATAAAATAAAAATAAAATAAAATAAAATAAAATCAATGGAGACGTTTTGTTGCAAGAAAAACCCACTGCTGCTACTGTAAAAATTCAGGCAGTTTTAAAATAGCTATTTTCGCATGTTTCTGTGGAGCTTTGGTGTGTTTTTGGACCACCACGATTTCAAAATAAATAAATTGTGGTCGCCCCATTTTGGATCCCCCGCCCGCACCGCATGGCATGGCGAGTTGGTGAGACGACGAGGAATGGATGCGCAGCCCAGGAGAGGAGGGGGGGAGGCCGGGGACCGCCCCCCCCAGAAACCACCCCTCTGGTAGGTGCCCTCACTCAGGCAGGCATATTTTCGCCTGCTTTTTTGGACAGGATTCGGGTTTTTTTTATTTTTAAAACTTTTTTTCTGTGCCGCGCCGCTTGGCAAGTTGGCGAGACAACAAGGATGCACAGCCCAGGAGAGGAGGGGGGAGGCTAGGGACCCCCCCCCAGAAACCACCCCTCTGGTAGGTGCCCTCACTCAGGCAGGCATATTTTCGCCTGCATTTTTGGCCGGGAATCGGGTTGTTGTTGTTTTTTAAACTTTTTTCCTGTGCCGCTTGGCATCGCGCGATCGCTGCGATGCCGCCAGGAACAACCACGACAAATCAGACCCAATTTTTCTTTAGTCGGTTCGAGTTCGAGTTCTGGCGGAGTAATTGTCGTTCTTCGTTTTGTTACGTAACAGAAACGAGGAACAGAAATGGAAACGAGGATTTTGCCGAGTCGTGCCCATGTCTAGTCACAACATAGATGTACTTAAAAATGAGCAAAAACAAACAGTACATTTTTAAAAGAACACACAAAAACACAAATCTTGTGACCACAATATGTGTCTATTTAGTAGTAAGACTCTTTGATTAAATGGGCATGCATTCCCCAGAAACTGAGTACAAAATTGCTGCCATATACATTCATGTGTGTTCACCCTGCCACTGGGTGAGATCTTTTGCTAATTTATTACATGTATTTGCTGGCCAAGAAAGTTAATTTTGACCCCAAGATCACAATTTTTTTTAAAAAAACATGTGGCCTAGTTAATTAGCAAAGTATGCTATATTAACATAATAAGTCATCTTGCATTGTTTTAATGTGCCCAAAGAATTGTTGCTATTTAATTCTCTCATTCCCCTCTCTCTATGTGTGTGTGAGAGAGTGAATGAATGAGAGAGAAAGAGGGTCATTCTGAATTAATTTGTTTAATTAGTCAAGCCGCTTTACGATCAGTTCAACAGGGCCTAGCTGGAAGTCAGTGCAAAGCCGATTCTCCTTTTGCTGAAATGTGTTCTTAAGCCAGAATGTTATGACCATAATTCTTCCTAAAGTGCCCAGCAGCAGGTTAACTGCTACATACCCTACTTGGGCTCATTAATTAAGCAAAGAATGGAAATTATTCTCAGTCAAATGTCAACGAGATGAATGAAGTCTTAGGGCAGTGTTGTAAGAGGTAAGCACTGAAAGGTGAGGCAAAAAAGAATGTAGGATTTTCCAAAGATTTGTGAGCAGGCAATTCCAGTCAATTCCAGTCAATTCATTAGACTCGAACTATGGAAATTGTCAGTGTTCAGATCTTTACATGACAACTGAGGTAGTTACCAACAGAGATGGGCACGACCAGGAAAAATGACGTTTCGAGTTGTCGTTTGTCGGGACGGGTCCGTTTCGGGTTGTTTCCATTTGTCGCGGAAATTTTCAAAAATTTGTCATTTCTGTTTGTCGTTTGTCATTTGTCTTGGGGTTGGGGTTGGGGTAAGTGGGCTCTTGACGTCTGACCCACTAAGAAGGGAAGGGAAGGGAAGTGTTTCGCGTAGCCGCCGCGTAGCATACATTACATTATGTTAGGGTTTGGGGGTAAGTGGCAGAGGCACCTCTCTGGGTGCCTCTGACTCACTAAGAAGGAAAGCATACGGGCATACTGGTGTACAGGTTAGGGGTAGGGGTAGTGGGCTCTGGCTGGGAGGCACCTCTCTGGGTGCCTCTACTCTGACCCACTAAGAAGGGAAGTGTACTTGCGTACGGATCTGGGTTAGGGTTGGGGTTAGGGTAAGGGCTTGGCTTAGGTTATGGTTAAGGTTAGGGTGGATTAGTGGGCTTCACCTCTGGGTGCCTCTGACCCACTAAGAAGGACAGTGTACTGGTGTATGGGTAAGGGTTAGGGTTAGGGTTAGTGGGCTTTTTATATCCTCTGGCACATCCAGAAGTCTCAGTCAAAACCTGGCCATGCGATTGGTGGAATGGGTCCAAAAAATTGCATGGCCCCATCCCATGGCCAGCCCATCATTGTGCAGGTGTAAAAAAATAAAAATAAAAATAAAATAAAATAAAATAAATGGAGACGTTTTATTGCAAGGAAAACCCACTGCTGCTACTATAAAAAAAATCAGGCATTTAAAATACCTAATTTTCAAATGTTTCTGTTGTGCTTTGGTGGGTTTTTGGACCACGATTTAAAAATAAATATTGTGGTCGCCATTTTGGATCCCCCCCACCGCATGGCAAATGGAGATGACGAGGATGCCCCCCCCAGCCTGGTACCATCAGCCCAGGACAGGAGAGGGGGGAAGGCCGGGGATCCCCCCCCCCCCAGAAACCACCCCTCTCTGGTAGGTGCCCTCACTGAGGCAGGAATATTTTCGCCTGCTTTTTTGGCCGGGAATTGTTTTTTTTTAATTTTTACAACTTTTTTTCTGTGCTGCTTGGCATCGCGCGATCGCCGCGATGCCATGAACGACAATGAAAAATCAGACCCAATTTTTCTTTTTCCAGGTCGGGTTTGAGCTGGAGCGGAATAATTCTCGTTACCGTTACCCGTTATGTAATGATTACAAGAACTGAAAACGGAAATGAGAATTTCGCTGCTCCGTGCCCATGTCTAGTTACCAATAGTGGTCAGATGCTGGAATTCAACTTAAGTATAACAATGTCCTTTAAATCTTAACATTTGGCCATAAAACTATGGCCCTTAACATTTCTATTCCTTCTCTTTTTTCAGTTATTCCTTTGATTAGGGAATTTGTTCCATTCACAACTGGATGGCAAGATTCATGGGGCCTTCACACAATGATATAACTGGACTTCTCACTCAGGTGCCCAATGGGGGACTCATTTAAACTTGATTGGTTTTTTTTACATGTTCTTTGAGCAAACCAGGTAACATGAACCACCATTATTATGGTTTTTTTTTATTGCAGATTGAAAAGACATTTTCTAGAGAGAAAAGTGCTGTCTTTGTTTCTACTCTCTTTCTGTTCCCAGATTAGGCATATCCAATGACATGGCAATGCCCTACCCTGATTTTCTACTACCAGTGAAACAATGGAGGATACTGTATTTGGCATCTGGGGCTCTGAGAAAGACCCCCCCCACACACACACACTGAGAAAATGTCACCTACTTCTTCTATGCTCCAACATGCCACTGGGATGCAAACTGGAGCTTGGATAAGTTGCAGTAACTACTAGTATAGTTCAGTGGGTTGTAGCACCTAACTAGGGAGCCGGAACCCAGGGGCTGAAATTTCCACTGTGCTTCTTGAGAGAGGGCCCTGCCCTTTGGCCCAAAGGTGTGGAAATTACTGAGCATGTGAAGCTGATAAAATTCTTCCTCTACCACTTGGGTAGACTTGGAGAAGAAACATAGTCCCTAAGCACCACTAGAAGGCGAGACTATTCACAGAAAACCCTGAGAAAATTTCCGTCAGTAATAACTAACTTGATGGCATAAAATGGTGTTCTCTGCAAATATGGACTGATGATTTTTAGCAACTTTTGATTCATCAATTTGTCATGGTATAAAAAAGTCCCCAGTGCACTTAGAGACACCAAAACTGGATGGACTCTTCCCCCGACCCTCCTCTGCATCCCTCCAAGGTTGGTGGAGATTGGAATGTTGATGTCTGAGTTACAGCCAAAGTGAGCCCCCCCCCCCAAGGAAAATGCCCTCCAGGTACCTAGATACTCAAAACATGCAGAGAAGCTTCCTCTCTCTTCTACAGTTCCTTCAGGTTTGCAGAAGATTTTGTGTGTGTGTATGTGTTGTGTCATTACAGTCATGACTGACTCTTCGTGACCCAATATCCATGGAGTTTTCTTGACAGAAATACTGGAGTGGTTTGCCAGTTCTTACTCCCGGTGCCTAGAGTGCCTGGTATTCCCTGATAGTCTCCCATCTGAGTACTAACCAGGGCTGACCCTGCTATGCTTCCAAAATCAGGTGAGATTGGATGTGCTTTGGGCATCTAGGCAGCCTTTGGAGAAGATTGGGTTTCCCCAAACCAGTTGTTAAATGGCACTTTCTGGTGGGGGGCTTTTTGTGGGTGTATAACTCAGGTATTTGAAATCCTACATTCACCAAACACAAAGGTATTATAGAAGAGGAGGATTGGGAGAAGTCTCTCTGCAATTTTAGCATATCTAGGTGCCGGGGGGGGGGGGGCACTTTCCTGTGAGGGTATTTGGGGGAGCAAAGATCTGCTGCTTGAACCCCAGTCTTCAAAAAGCTTGATGGGCTTGTAAAGAAGAGACAAGGGAACCCTTTCTACAATTTTGGTGTCTCCAGGTATCAGGGGGCTTTTTATAGCATTTTAAATAGGAGATGAATCGCAACATCACTTGAAATTCATTAATTTGTCAGTTCGTCAGTCCCAATGAATCATGAATCACAATGAATTGCTATTTTAATTCATCCAAATTTCTGCACACAATTTTGAAGTCCGCAGTCTGTCATTTGTATGCCACCCCAAAATTCTGAGAAATCTTGGGGTTCCTTTGTTAATGGGGAAAGGGCTTTTGTCTAATAATAAAGTGAGTGCCAGGCAATGCTAATATGGAGCTCTTGGCTGATCTTAGAGATGTCCATAATACTGTCTCCTGTCTTACCATATATCTGCCTACCCCTGTAATATAAATGTCATTCTCTTTAATCTGAATGTTTGATGAAGCCAGGGTTTGATACATTCTCTTGGCAGCTCAGATAAAGAAACTGTGTTGCATTCCCTCCTCTTCCTCTTTCCAGGAAGGCTTTCTGTATTTCCAATCTGTTTTCTTACATTTTTAAAGCACAGGCCAACTGCCTTTGACTGCCATGCAGTTTGTACATCTCTGGTAGCAGATTTGTGCTTGACTTTATTCGGCAAGACTGCTTTAGAGCTGGCAAGCACGATCTCTCCCGTACATGATAATGCCACATTCAGAATGACAGCGGTCCAAGCCTTGGGGCAGGATATGCTTCTTGAGATATGTTCAGTTGCCGCTTAACTGTGTTTTGCCTGAGGTGCTGGGAAAGAAGCCACCAATGCTTTCAGACATGTTTAAGCATTTTAATAGTGCCGTGGCTTGTCAGAACAATGCTACAGTGCTAACTGGGTGCTATATACATGGCATAGCTGCAATTAAGAAACGTGGATTTGGAAGCAAGTTGGTCTTTAGTCATTATATCTTCACTTGAATCTCTTCTCTCCTTGCAGTACGATCCATCACACGTGTCTATGTAGATTTTAAAATGCACCACATTTGCTTCCAAACACTGCCTGCTATCTGGACTTTCATTCTGCCAGTTTCCAGCCAAGGTTTCCACTATTGGATGTTATGCAAGTTGTGGTTCTCCAGATGTTGTTGGATTGCAGTTGTTGTGATCCCTCACCATTGGCTATGGTTCTAAAGGCCCATATGAGTTGAGATCTATTAACATCTTCTTGCCTACAATTGCCCAGCACTGGTATATTAATAAATATATCATGACAAGGGAATGAATTGGGAAGAAATGCATGCATGCTGTGATTAGAAAAAAATCTGGAAATGAAAAGCAAAACAAGACAAATTTCTAATGTACTGGTGCCATTCCGCTATCAAATTTAAAATAATCCAGAATCCTGACATAATCAGTTCCATGTCTCAGTCGTTAAACTACAGTGTTGAAATCCAACCTGTGCTCATGACATGAGTTCAGACCCAACACATTCATTTAACTGGCTCAGCCTTCTGCCCTTCCAAGTTCAGTAGAATAGAAATCCAGCATGGTAAGGCAGTGAGCCAAATGTTGTTTGCATAACTATGTTGTAATCTGTCCAGAAAGTGATTTAGCACTATGGGATAATATAAAAGTTGAAACCACAAAGACACCTGTGAGAATTATGGTGCTGTGAATTTTGTAAGCACCCCTAGTTGATACGTGAATTCTTCAGCCTTTAGTGTATATGTATTTTTCTAGTGGATATCATGTTGAGGTTTTGAGGAGGGTAGCAGCAGCATTAGTGCAGTGTTTAAAAATCAAAATGTTTGGTTTTGCAGTGAAGGTGAAGAAATCAGGATATTTGACACAGCAGATACTGATATTCTATAGCAGTTAGGTCTGTGATTTGTTTTATTTGTTGTGCAGAGGGGAATTTAAAAAATCCTCTATTACTCAGTTCTAGCTTAATGTGAACTTTACAATCTCCTCACTGTGGTAAATGCCTTGTGTTAGTGACAACGGGCAATCATTTCTAGCCCTAAAGCAGAAGACATCCAGAAACTGCATAAACATTGCATGCATATAAATAGCCATGCTCATTTGCATGTTGCTGTGCAAAGCACTAAGGAGAAACATCCAAAAATAAATGAAATTAAGTAAAATTTAAAAGGTATCAGCAGGAGTTCATAGTTGCAGCAGAGCAGAGCGGGGTAAGACATAAGGACAAGCATAGTTCCATTCCCATCTGTCTCACCGGATAGAGAAACACAGCCTGAAGAAATTAGTGTTTATCTTACTTATTTTTCTGAGCGAAGATTGTAAGATTGTTGGCCCTCAATTTTACATGCATCATCATCATCATCATCATCATCATCATCATCATCATCATCATCATCATCATCATCATATTATTATTATTATTATTATTATTATTATTATTATTATTATTATTATTATTATTATTATTATTATTATTATTATTATTATTATTTAACCACACAGCTATCTACGCAGGATTTTATATTACGCTTCCCAAGCGTTTAGGACTCAGTGATGTATCGGCGAATTATGCGAGCAGATCCCAGTAAGGTGGCTTTCTGCATCTGACTGATGGTGACTTTGTCCACTCTAATTTCTTCTAGATACTTGCTTAGGTCTTTGGGCACCGCACCCAGTGTGCCAATTACCACTGGGACCACCTGTACTGGTTTATGCCAGAGTCTCTGAAGTTCAATTTTGAGATCCTGATATCGGGTAATTTTTTCAAGTTGTTTCTCAGTGACTCTACCATCTCCTGGTATAGCAACATCAATGATCCACACTTTTTTCTTCTCCACAATCACAATATCTGGGGTATTATGCTCCAAAACCCTGTCTGTCTGTATTTGGAAGTCCCAAAGTAATTTTGCATGCTCATTTTCAGTCACTTTTTCAGTTTTATGGTCCCACCAGTTCTTTGTTATGGGCAGATGATAGTTCTGACACAAATTCCAGTGGACCATTTGAGCAACTACATTATGACGCTGTTTGTAATCAGTCTGAGCAATTTTCTTGCAACAACTCAATATATGGTCAATAGCTTCATCTGCCTCTTTGCAGAGTCTACATGTGGGGGACTCCGCTGATTTTTCTATTCTAGCCTTAACTGCATTTGTTCTGATAGCTTGTTCTTGAGCTGCAAAAATCAGGGCCTCTGTCTCTTTTTTCAGTGTTCCATTGGTGAGCCATAACCAAGTCTTTCCCTCATCTACTTTTCCTTTGACTTTTTCGAGGAACTGCCCATGCAGCGCTTTATTATGCCAGCTATCAGCTCGTATTTGCATTGTTGTTTTCCTGTATTGACCCTTTGTTTGATTTACTTTAAACACCTCCCTGTTCTTAACCTCCAATAATGTTGGCTCTGTCCAATTTTGTACATAATCTGCCAACGCATGCTTCTCTTCTTCAACTGTCTGCTTCACTTGCAGAAGACCTCTACCACCTAATTTTCTAGGTAAATACAGCCTGTCAACATCACTGCGTGGATGTAATGCATAGTGAATGGTCATAAGTTTTCTTGTTTTCCTATCTAGAATATCTATTTATTATTATTATTATTATTATTATTATTATTATTATTATTATTATTATTATTATTATTATTATTATTATTATTATTATTATTATTATTATTATTATTATTATTATTATTATTATTATTGAAAACAAGTTAAACACACAACCATGGTAAAAGGTTGTCTGTGTGAATGGCCTGCCAAACCCACCACTGTCTACTCAACAGCCTTGGGTTCTTTTAAATGAGAAATTTGGGATAAAAATCCCAAACTTCACCAAACGTGAAGGAGCTGTAGAAAGTCAGAAACAGCTGCTTTGTGTGATATAGGATTTTTTTCAGAAACATTCAAGAATTGGTTAACAGTTGTGTTGCATGCCTACAGAACTGATAAGTTGGACGTGGAAAAGGTTGTATGATATGCTACAAATTTGATCCCTGCAGTCACTAAAGGAAAAGGTGTTCAGATTTGCTCTTATTTAGTCCTTTGATTCATGTTTCATATATTTGAAATATTCTTTATGTGTATTACCCACAAAGTTATTAATGTTTCTGAAGATTTTCAACTACTACTCATTGACATCAGGTGCCATAGTTACCACTACTGATGGGTCTGAGAGGCCAGTCTGCCAGATGTGCCTTTGAGAACAGAAGTCCTCCTGGAGAGTAGAACTGGAAACATCAGACTAGCACAAGGAACCAGGAATTGTGCAGCTCTGTTTCTGAACAGTCCTTAATTGTTTTGCCTTGTTTCAATCCAGATGTGTTTTTAAATTAAATAGGAGCCTTGTCGCACAGTAGGTAAATGCCTGCACTGCATTAAAACGGTGCTCACGACCTGGGGTTCAATCCCAGGTAGCAGACTCATGGTTGACTCAGCCTTCCATCCTTCCAAGACCGGTAAAATGAGTACCCAGCTTGCTGGGTGAGCAATGTGTAGCCTGCATAGTTTAATTAAATTGTAAATCACCCAGAGACTACTTGAAGTGGTATGGGGCAGTATATACAGTAGTCCCCCGTCACAATGTGATTCATATATTATGGTATCAGTATATCACAGTTTTTTTTCTTGAGAGAAGCAGGTTTCCAAATAGAGGTTTTTAATCCTCTCCTGGCACCTCAGCAAACAGACCTGGGGCTGCTCCTGCTGGCTGTGCTTGCAAAGAGAAGTTTTTTAACCACCTCCTGACACCTCAGCAAACAGACCTTGAGCTCCTGACAGCAAGGTTTGCTGAGCTGTCAGGAGGGGTTAAACACCTCTCTTTGCAAGCGGAGCTGGCAGGAGCAGCCCCAGGTCTGTTTGCTGAGGTGTCAGGAGGGGGTTAAAAATGACTCTTTGGAAGCGGAGCCAGCAAGAGCAGCCTATGCTGAGGCGTCTGCATGTTGCTTCCAAAGAGTGGTTTTTAACCCCCTCCTGACACTTCAGCAAACTGAAATGGGGCTGCTCCTACTGGCTGTGTTTGCAAAGAGAGGTTTTTAACCAACCCCTAACACTGCATCAATCTGACATTGGGCTGCTCAGCTGCTGTTTCCAAAGAGAAGTTTTTAACCCCCTCCTAACACCTCAGCAAACAGACTTTGAGCTCCTGGCGGCAAGGTTTCCTTAGGTGCCAGGAGGGGGTTAGAAACCACTCTTTGAAAATGTAGCTGGCAGGAGCAGCCCAAGGGCAGTTTACTGAGGCATCTGCATTTTGCAGATTTTCCTTTATCACGGGTAGATCAGGCACCAAACTCCCACAATAACGGGGAGTACTGTAAGCAGAACACTTTTCTTTTCTTTGCTTTTAAAAATTAAAACAGAAAAAAATTACAAAGAATATATGGTGGAAACATGAAAAACAATCCCTTTAGGCCCTCCATTTTGCCTTTTCAATTTTGCTTCTGTTATGCGCTAGCAATTTTGAAAATAAATATTTATTATACTATTGGGGTCAGTAATACATATTGGAATGTTGGAATTTCTAGATGCTTTATTGCTTTATTGACTACTGACAGTCACCAAATAAGCTTGTTGGCCAGCACTGTGGCCTCCAATCAAGAATCTAAGTTTGGAAATGATTTCTTTTTTAGATCGGGGGGGGGGGGAATGTGGATCCCATGCGTGAAAAAGAGTCTAGATGCTCCTGGACCTTAGAAGAAGTAACTTTTAGTTAATATAGAATTCCTTTAGATCATAAAGTATCTCTATAGTCATATATTGTGGAGTAGGTGGACTGACAAACACACATTGTTATTCTTAATGTAGCAACTCTCCATATTTTGTTGAAAACAAAAGCCATTCTCAGGAATGAATATTCAGTGTGGCTGGATAACATATTAGTTATAGAGGCAAGACATACTATACAGTTATGGAGATTTTCATTCATTCAATTAGAACTGGTAATCAAAAGGGTAGATTTAATTATCTAGAAGATGAAACTGGTTTGGATGAGTAGACTGCATGAAATCTAATCCTAAGTATCATTAGGAATTCAAAATTGAATTAGGAACATGAACAATGGAAAGTGCATTGCATTAATTTAAAGGTGAACATGTCTGAAACCTAAGACATGCACCTTTGTTGTATTGGTCGTACAAAAACAGTCTCTGTGCTATAATACACTTGATGATAATTTACTTTCACAGTAATTGAGAAGGTTTACTTTTAAAAGTAACTCACACAAATTGTTTCTACGGAATTCAAATAGAGTGATGAACACTTGGCATTCTAATGTTTATTTTTATATTTAGAAATGCCAAGAAGAGTTGATCAAATGGACCTATTAGCATATCCCAGAAGTGGTAGGAACATTATGTAAAATAAAATAAGTGAAAGTCTGCAGTTTCCAACTGCTGGTGTTAGAAGGAAGGAATTTAAAGCTACCAAGTTTAATTTGTCTCTCATAATAATTGCATGCATAGCACTTTCTAAGTAACATATTTGGGGAGGGATTAATTATACCCTGTAATGAATATCACTGGGCAGACTGTTTTCTATAGCCACTGTGCCATGCTGCCTTCCACTTCCTCTCTGCCCAGAGAGACAAGGCAAAAGGAACACTATGAATCCCAGCTGGGATCTTTTTGCACCCCCATATGCTTTCAGTCTGCTCCAGGGGTTCAGTACATAAAATTAAGAAGATAGGCTGCCACTGGCTAAAAAAAATAATTAGCAATTTTATTAGTTTGACAGGTTGTGGACCATAAAGTTAGCACCACACCTCCACCCTCAGTCACTTTCCAGATATTGGCTTGAAAGGATTTGCATTGTTTATTAAAACAAGAAAAAGTAAATTGGTAAATGTAGGGGTGAAAGGGAAAATAGTTCTAGGTACAAAAGCAAATTGTGAAACACACCAAAAATAATAAAGACTTTTACATCCTATGTGTCTCACTTATACCAAGCAATGGAGTAAATCTGAAGGGATGTTCACTGTGTTCTCTAATATAACTTATTATGCTATGGGTCTACTCACAAGTAATATTATCACTGGGGGGGGAAATGAAGCACAATTTCCTTTTATACATATAAATGTCCCATTAACATCTGAGGTTGGTCACCATGTGATTACTCATTGATCATTCTTGCATGCCTCCTTCCCAGCTTTGAAATCTGCATATGCTTGGGTAAGGCACCACACCACTTTTCTAACTCCCAGATACAAACAGTTAGTGATTACTTTGATATACAAAAATGACGTTTGAGGTGTTAAGCCCCACTTTGAAGAGCTCTTGAGCTCAGTCCTTCTTTGACGTGACCCTGGCTAGTAAATACAGGAACAGAAGACCTAGAAGAAGTGGAAATGAGTTATTTCCAGGGAATGAATGCTCATGCTCCCTTGCCCTCACAAGCACACAGAAGAATCCAAAAAAGGTGAATTTCATATTTCATGTTCCCCTGGAAATACCTCACTTGCAGACACATAACTTGTTCTTTGCACATCACAACCTCACACTGAATTGGTACAGTCTAGAATTATTTCATTGTACCCCTGCACAATTTATAGAAAAGGTACAAAAACAGGAAGGAAATTAGAAGAGACAGGAAGATTGAGGAAATAAAGAAATGTTGGAAAAGTAATTCTCCAAGGCTAGGCAACACCCAGTCCAGTGATGGAGAACCTTTTAGAGACTGAGTGCCCAAGTTGCGAGTCAAATCCCACTTATTTTTCACAAAGTGACAGTATGGCAATCTAACCTGAATACAGTGGTAACCTGGGTTACAAATGCTTCGGGTGCTACCCTTCGGAAAAGCAAGGATTGAAGAGCAGGCTTTTGCATTTCCTATGGCCACAGCAGAGAGGCAGAGAGGCAGATGAGGTGCTACACCATCAGATTAGGCAGGGGGGAGTGGCAGCAGCTTGTGGGCTCACTCGTAGCCCCAGTTTACTCTCCAGCAATATTGCTCTGGGCAGACCAAAACTGCTGCCTCCCCTTCACCCGGCTCTCCGCACAGAGCACAGTGGCGTGCTCTGAACGGAGGGGGAAGTGCCATGGCTGTGAGAGTACAATGTCACATGCCCACAGAAAGGGCTCTGTGTGCCACATTTGGTACCCGTGCCATAGATTTGCTAACTCTGACCTAGTCTAAAACCAAGCCCTGACCCACATCAACTTTACTGTTTCTTTGTTACTAAAACTGCTTCCAGTTATTTGGCTCCTAACTTTCTTAACCAAATGAGTCTGTGTACCTGTTCCGTTTTCCCACATAACAGATTGTCCATGGGAAGGAAAAAACAGGATACACAGCAAGATTAAAAATGAATGAGGTAGGGTCAAGTGGAAACACCTTAAGATTTGATGTTTGGTAGTCTAAATGTTGGAGTAGCTTATACAGTAAAGAGATGGTTGGCATTAGAGAGGGGCACAAATTTATTCATTTTGCTTTATACAGAGTTCAGTGTCTGTCCCCACAGGTACTGTGTGCTTCCTTCTACCACCCCCTGGCTGCCTGGCCCATTCACAATCCATCACAAGGCAGCGTGAGTCTCCTTCTATGGCAATGATCCAGTCTGGGCAGGACACTGAGCTGCCCTTCCTGGTCTTCTCCGGCAGTTGACCATTCAATGGCTGCTCAAGGCAAATCCCCACCATGACCACCTTACCCCATGCCCATCTCTAATTGGAATCCATCTAGATCTCAAGTAGAACAGCAGTGGAGCTACTTGGGCAAATATTTCTATCAGAAAATATCATTCTACAGATTCTATGACTTCCCCCCACCTTCTCTCTATAGCTGAAGAGGAGAGGGGGGCGTGTAGTCCATATTTCTTCCACTACCAGTCAGTTCTGCCTATGAAACAGTTCTAATTCAAATCATTCATAGAGTTTTTTTTTTTAATTTAAGTGCAGACCTATTTTAGATCCATGTATTTCCCCACACTTTCTTTTGCTGGCTCATGGCCTAAATATAGATTAGATGGAACCTGAAAGACTACTGCAATATTTCGAGGTGATGAATTATAACTGAGAAGAGAACTTTAGCCCCAACATATTGCTTTGAACTTTCTATCTTGCAGCTTTACTCAAATGGCTCTGGGTTGTAGCTGGAGTTAGGATTTCAAAAATGGAGAATGAAATTTGTCAAAGAAAGAATGTCAGAACTGTCAGTTGTATATAGAAAAAAAACACAATAAAAAGAAGGCTAGTACCATTGCATCTGATTCAAAAACAATGGACTTTGTCGGATATAAGTAGCTTCACTGGCAATGTGATTTGTTATGATGTGCAATATAACACTTGCTATAGGCAGCTTGCAATCTGTTGTCCATGAACTCTATCAGTCTCAACTTGAGTAGGCCTATTAAATAAGTGGAACTTACACAAATGATACATTACCAAATCCACACTGAATGTGCCTTTGCTTTCCAAAAAAGGAAAAAAAAGGAACATTCAGATCACAACCCAGAGAAGTCTATAACTGTACTCAGTCATTAATATTTGGAAAAACTTTTAATGAATCGTGAGATTGCCCTAGCATTATCTCGTTCATCATCACTTCCATTGCTGTGATAGCAAAGGCTCTGCCTTCAGAGCAACCACCACTCACATGTTTCAGTTGACATAACTAGAGTTCGAGAATGACTAAGAAATAAGTATTCCGAAATATCAGAATATTGCTCAGGAATAGTGCTCATAACTGCTACATCTATACAAGGTGCACAACCATGTAGCTGGTTCACTTTTTATAGCCAGCCCTTTCCGGAGCAATTAATGCTACTGCAAAAGATCTAGGCTTTGAGGTAGCATTTCAGAAGATTTCATGAAGAACATAAGAACATAAGAAGAGCCATGCTGGATCAGGCCAAAGGCCCATCTTGTCCAGCTTCCTGTATCTCCACCATCTCCACCATCTTCCCTGGGACAGACCTAAGGCTAACCGGCCTGTAGTTTCCTGGATCCCCCAGGAGAAGACTCTAAAGGTCCTTTGGATCTTCGAGTTGAAATAAACAATAATTTACATCAGGGCTGTCCAAACTTCAGCCCTCCAGATGCTTTGGACCACAACTCCCAGAATTCCAAGCCTGTATTGTCAATGACAAAGGACTGTGGGAGTTGTGGTCCAAAACATCTGGAGGGCCAAAGTTTGGACACCACTGATTTACATGGAAGGTTTACCTCTGTTTACTCAAAAGATGTTCAACACATTTAACTTGATGGTAGTGACACCAGTAATAAGTAACCACAATAAACCCATTTTTCTAAACAGTCCTTATTTGAAAATGACAAGAACTTACTAAGGGGGTGGGGTGGGTAAGGGATGGCAAAAATGTGTTTCACGTTGTTCTAAGAAAATACTAAGAGGATTTTCCTGTTTAAAACTCAAAGAGCATCATGTGTGCCTGAGTAATAAATTATTATCCCTGCTTCTTACCTTTGGGGAGTTTGAGAGTAATTCCAGGTTTACCATGATGAACAGCAGTGCTTTCTTCTTATGTTCTTTGCATGCTGTGTACTGCTCCCCAGCCACAGTTGAGATGGGCTGACAAATGTCAATATGCCTGTTATCTATTGCTGAGGAAGAACAAAGCTGTCAGAGCTTGAGGATAAAAGAGAGAGAGAGAGTTAATTCCAGAAAATTTGGAACACCTTACTTCCAATACACACAGCCAGTGAAAATCAGCAGCAAAAATCTAAATTAGCATCAAGTATAAGCACAGATAAAGAATCTGAGGGTCTAATTCTGTGCCTGTGTTTCTACCCTTGAATTTTATAATTTTACCCAGCAGTTGTACAATATGTGCTCTCTTCCTCCTCCCTCCCCCCTGAAACTGTTGAACAACATGATTAACTTTGTTGATTAGCATGGACTTGAAAACATACAGGGCAACCCAATCATTTAGAGGCAGATACCTCAAGCAGCAGCAGTTGTGGAGGTGTGCGATGCTTAAATTTGTATAGGGCATAGGACTGCTTCCTACCACTTCAGCTACCCTACTGCTTTCAAAAGGTAGAGGTGTTAATTTTGTAGGGTCAAAATAAGATCTGAATACCAGTCCAGCTGGCCTTTGTACATGAAACTGAAGAGCAAAAGGGAGATGGCAGTTGGTCTTTTGCCTAAGGCAACAAAGTAATTTAGACTAACCCGTATTCCAAATACATCTGAAGGGCTGCAATTTTACTGTTACTCAGTGCAGGGCAAGGTAAATTATGTAATTATGCAGAAATTGGGAACATTTTGTTTGCTTTGTTTGTTTTTTAAGCAAGTTTTTAAAATACAAACTGCTGTTCTTTTATCTTTTTGTAGGTTGTTTGAAATGGATTTTATTCTGTACCCTTGATAACAAGCACATTTGATTGCTTTTTAATCATTTAATTTACTTTATTCATGATTGTGTTAATATTTGGATTTTTGAAACAGTTTGAAAGCTCAGTTTTGTCCCTCTAACAGGAGAGGGAGGGAGAAAGACAGAGGGAGACAGAAAGACAGAGAACGACATTTGCTAGTGTCCTAGCAGTCAATGAGATATACAGCAGGTGCAAGAGGAGAAAGCAGGCTAGAGCATTGAAAACTGCCAACTGTAAAGTCAGCAGCTCAGCAGTTCGAATCCCGGTTGCCACGCAGGGGAGTGAGCTCCCACTGATAACCCCAGCTCCTACCAACCTAGCAGCTCGAAAGCATATGAATTCAATTAGATAAATAGGTACCATCATAAAAGCAGGGGGGTAAGACAGTGTTTCCTTGCAGCCATGCCAGCCACATGGCCATGGACTTGCACCACACTGGCTCTTCGGCTTGAATATGGAGACAAGCACCCCCCGTAGAGTCGGAAACTACTGGCACGCATGTGCAGGGGGAACCTTCACCTTCCCTACACTATGCCATCTAGAGGAATGGCCGAGTGTCATGTAGTCACGTGGCCACTGTCTTCATACATATTGTTTTTTACTAACATAAATAGTTAGTGCACTAGTCAAAGACATGACAAGATACTGTAGATCAGTTGCAGTCAGACAGACAGACATAAAATAAGAGGAAAAACTGCTAACATTAGGATGAGATACATAATAAATATACATGCATGCTAGAAACCTTTAATTCAGTACTTTAAGCCAGTATTTTAGATACCTTTGAATCAGTATGTTGCTTATGAGATAGCTTACAGGTGGTATTTGACTATGTTTGTATTAAGATACACTAAAGTGAGTGAGTTTATTAGATCATAGTGTTCTATTTTTAGAGCTTGGTACTGATTTGTTCAATACTAGACTAGCAGTTATGGTTGGGGTGAATGTCATTTTTCCTTGGACGCCTAGTCTATTGTATCAAAATGGCTGCATACTGGCATGATTTATAATGTGGTAATCTTTTTTTTAAAAAAACTTATTGCAATGAAATTTTATTTGGGCTTATGGCTAGGTAGACCACTCACCTACCCACCTCTGATGCAGCTTAAAGGCAAATATCTGATCTTGTTTCTAAACCTTATTATTTTGCACTCCTTTCCTCAATGGGTGTTCCAGTCTCTCTGCTACAACTCCCTGTCAACTTCAGTATGTGAAATTGTATTTGTTTTCTTACAAATCTGGGAAAATAAATTTAATTAACACAGAATAAAGCACTTTCTTTTAGTTGGATGAAACGAAGACCTTTAAAAGATATATTGGATTTTTTTTCAGTTGGAATCCTTTTGATGTTTTTAATGACCATTCATGATGAATAGTTATTAACTGACAAGGTGCTGGGAGGCATCTCAGTTGTGGAATCATGTCCGAGACCAGGCATGCAACTGAGACATGCCCCAAATCCTTCTCCAACAGCTGCAATTAGCTGCAAGAAATTAAGCAAACTTTATGCAAGTATTAGGATTCTGGCCATAATAGCATTTAATTTTGGACATTGTACTTCAAGAAGGATGCTGACAAATTGGAATAAGTTCAGAGGAGGGTAATAAGGATGATTGGGGGGCTAAAAACCAAGCCCTGTGAAGAAAGACTGAAAGAACTGTTCATGTTTAGCTTTGGGAAAAGAAGACAGGGGGGATATAAAATAGCACTTTTCAAATACAGTGGTACCTTGTATAAAGGAATAAATTCGTTCCACATGAAATTCTGTTAAGCAAATTTTCCTTTATACAAATTTTCCATAGGAATGCATTGAAAATGGAGTAATCCCTAATCATGACTATTTATATGTTGTACAGATTCACCCCACAGGTGATTCTGCTAAGCAAATTTCCCCTATCTCCAGAATTTGTTATGTTGTACAGATTTTATGTTATACAAACTGTTTGTTATACAAGGGTCCACTGTACTCAAAAGGCTGTATTATAGAGGAGGGGGAGGATCTGTTCTCAATTGTCGCAGAGTGTAGGACATGCAACAAGGTGTGCAATGTACAGGAAGCCAGGATTTGGCTGAATATCAGGAAAATCTTCCTAACTGTTAGAGCTGTATGGCAATGGAACCAATTTGACCTTGAGAGGTGGTAAGGGCTCCAAAACTGGAGGCATTCAAGGGAAATTTGGACAACCACCTGGCAGATATCCTATTATGTGTATTCCTGAATGGGGAAGGGATATTTATTTATTTATTTATTTATTTATTTATTTATTTATTTATTTTTTTTTGTTTGTTTGTTTGTTTGTATTTGTTTGTTTGTTTGTTTAAGTGATATACTGCACCATCTAGCCACAAGGCTACTCTGGGTGGTTGGATTCAATGGCTCCTTTCAATGTCAGTATTCTATAATTCTGTTATACAGTGGTATGTTGTATAAAGGAATTAATTTGTTCCAAATGAAATTATGTTAAGAAAATTTTCCTTTATACAAATTCCCATAGGAAAGCATTGAAAACAGAGTGATCCCATTTTTATGTTGTATGGATTCTCCGCATAGGCTATTATGTTAAGCAAATTTCCCCTATCTCCAGAATTTTTTATGTTGTACAGATTTTATGTTATACAAGCTGTTTGATATACAAGGGTCCACTGTATATAGCTAGATATAAATTAGAACTGATTCCTAATATATTGCAATTGTCCTTCTTTCACTTGAAAGAAAACAGGAGGTGCTCACAATGGCACTTGCTGCCTGTATCTTTTGTGAACACTTTTTAGAATGCAGAAAAAACCTTCATTTCTAAAAGAAGCATTTCCAGTTAACCAGACCTACATTTTCAGTTAGTCAAAATAATTTGAACTATGCAACCAGATAATATAGAAATCATAATGGTTATATGAACATTTCTAAAATATCAAAGTGGGTTTTGGATTCCACAAGAAATGTAGGAATATAATAGTCTTAGGGCCAAACTTCACTAACTGTAACACATACCCAGTACACGTTTCCTGTCAACAAACACTTCTACAATTAGATTCATACATGAACACTTAGACTATTTTGTGTGTGATTGAAAATAATTATCACTGCTCAAAGCTGTTGTTTGTGTGCTCCTAACCATTGCTTATTGCTGTGTATTTTAATGCATGATATGCTAACAATATTCAATTTTCGAAAGACCTGTGCACATGTAATAGTATATATAACTAAATGAATGTTTCTATTTATTTAAATCACTCCACAGTGATCTTCCTCTACAACAATAAGGCCCACATAGCATGCTACAACAGTGTCTACAACAGAATTGATATTATGTGTTATTTTTTCCTTGATGGGACTGCATTTCTTTTTCCAACTAATAAGATTGAGTCTTAAGACAAAACACTGATAAGAAATTAAGCCCAAGTCAAGAGCAAAATTTCAAAAAATTTTGAAATGTGGCATTAGTTTTTTCTCAGGTGAATCCCATAGATATTGTGTAGAAGTCACCACAAATGTAAAGGAAGGTTTTGCATTGTCATACCTGTTTAATTATCTGGCTTAAGAACATAAGAACATAAGAACATAAGAAGAGCCATGCTGGATCAGGCCAAAGGCCCATCTAGTCCAGCTTCCTGTATCTCACAGTGGCCCCACCAAATGTGTCTGGGAACACATGAGACTAGATATCTGTCTCCTGATCCCACTCCCCTGCATCTGGCCCTTAAAGTACCATGGTTTTAAGCCTGGAGATGGTTTGTAACCTGTGATGGACTTCTCCTCCAGGAATCTGTCCAATCCCCTTTTGAAGGCATCTAGGCTAGATGCCATCACCACATCTTGTGGCAGGGAGTTCCATAGACTAACAACACGCTGGGTAAAAAAATATTTTCTTTTGTCTGTTCTCATTCTCCCAACCCACAGTTTGAGTGGATGTCCCCTAGTTTTGGTATTTTGTGAGAGGGAGAAGAGTGTCCCTCTATCCACTTGACTCATAACCTGCATTATTTTGTATGTCACAATCATATTCCCCTTGATCTCTTCTTTGGCATATGGCTTGTTAATGACAAGCAGGAAGAATA
This sequence comes from Phrynocephalus guinanensis, assembly GCA_037367245.1. NCBI lineage: Eukaryota > Metazoa > Chordata > Lepidosauria > Squamata > Agamidae > Phrynocephalus > Phrynocephalus guinanensis. The sequence continues at coordinate 86,046,018 of CM074741.1, read as the reverse complement.
AAAACAAGGGTATAAAACCTCAGGTGCCCAGTCAAAACTGTTACCAAAATAATCAGTCCAGGAACCTGGCTTGGAAAAGAGGCAGGAAGCATGTTATTCTTTCCATTGTTGATGCTTCCTGTAAGGCATCCATCTATCACTTACTAGATAAATTTCCCATCTCTACCAATACATCTATAATTGAATGCCTTTATTGTTGGCACATTCAAATTCTGATTTACTGCACAGTCCAAAAGCACTTAAGGTACAAAGGACATAATGATATTTGTGTGAACTGGGGTGCCCATCCTCTTCAAAGTAAAAAAAAGAAAAGAAAAGAAAGAAAAAAGATTAAAAAAATAAACAAAATCCTGTACCTACAATCTGAAATCTCTATAGTAATCACTGTAGGCACTGGGATCAAATATTTTATAAATTTGCTGCCAAATTGGAGTGGAACCAAGCCTTTAATTGAAATATCAGCAGAACTCAGAGCAAAGCCAAAAAACATCATAGCGCTATCCATAATTCCCGAAGAGAGCAGCCTGCACCCTTAAACTGGTCACCAGATTTTGCTTGAAGTGACCATTTTCGTTTTATAGTGAATGATGGGTTTCCTCCTCAAATAAAATATCTAAGGAATGTTAGAGAAATCACAGTGAGCAATGATAGTGCCAGCAGCATCTCTCAGGGGAAATTTCACACAGCGTGGTACTTCGAAAATAAATTGTCAATGCAAAACCAACCTCTAACTTTTTTTTGTTTCCCTTGTGGTGGTTACACTCAGGAGCGGAATTCTAAAAGCCGTTGTTGTCCTTTCTTTGCAGATTCAAGACCTTTACCAGATGTAGCTCTCACTGGGAAGTGCACTCGGGAATGTGACGAATACGGCCATTCAGACTCCTGCTGGATGCCTGTGCGCACCTCGCCGGAAAGGAAACCGAAGAGCCAGCCAAAACTCTCTACTTTCATGCCTGTTGATGAACGGGGCAGTCAAGAGAAGCTGGCCAATGGAGAAGCCTCCCTGATGGGTGACCGCAACAGAAACCTCCTTAACAAAAAGTTGACCTCGTCCTATGAGACCTTCAGTGCCGCCAGTTTCAGCAAAAGCGAGGAAGCCCACCCAGAGGATATTCCCCTCTCACAGACAGGGGAATACAAGCCATCTCCCATCAATACTTTAACTAGAAGAGAAGTATACCTTTAGGCTACAAAGAAATAATAATAATACAGTTTTCTCGTATATTGGAAGGGGATAAAAGGCAAAAACCTATCAATCAAAATGATTTCAACTCAAAAAGAAAGTCTATCAAGAAAGGGGGCTACCAAAGAGACAAAAGCTTGGCCTGCCACTTCTGCCTCCATGCCAGGCATTTACGTACGCTGCCTGCCTGACTATACTGTACAATGTAGAAACCATTGCTGTTCCTGCATGCCTAATTCCCTGCTCACCAATCTTAATTTTCCTAAATTTCAGTTGTAAATTCCTTTCAAGGTAACAAGTCTGAAATTGAAAAGAAACTCGGAAACTGTTGTTACCTCCCCCCCCACACTGCTGAAGCATAGTTTAAGCCACTCTGGTTCTCATTTTGGTGGTCATTTGACTTGTTTGCAGTAGCAAGTCAGAGAAAAAAAATCCTTATGTATGTACGCAAGCATATATATATATATAGGATCACATCCGAATATTGCTGTTTCCTATTCAGAGATAAACCTTCAGAAATGAAATACATAAAGGAACACATTTTTAAAAGAGAGCACTTTCTGAAGATCACAGCTTTAATACTATCCTATGGCTGGAAATAACAGAAAATATATTCACTCAGATTATAGGCTAAAATATGACTAATCCCCTATAATCATGAACCATTGATTCCACTTGATCCACAAGATAACCACTATCGCCATCCCACTGCCTTTGTCCTGCTATTCCTTCCTTACCCTCTCCATCTCTCTCTATCCATCTCTCTCTCTCTCTCTCTCTCTCTCTCTCTCTCTCTCTCTCTCTCTCACACACACACACACACACACACACACACACACACACACACACACACCCCTCCTTGCTTTCACTAACATTTTTAATTTCAACATAACATGATGATGGCATATATCATGACATACTAATAAACTGTCAAACCAGTGTCGTTTTCTATGAGACCAAGTTTTAATCTGGATGACCATAGTAACTAAAAGACCAAAGAACATACTACTGTGGATCAGGATCTTGGCTTAGAAAATCTGACACAGACGTGCACAGATACATAAGCATTATCTGCCACATATATTTGCATAGCAGTCTATGCTGCAAGCCCAGATGACATAATTGTTTCACAAACGGAATTTAGTTGAATACCCAAAGGAATTGATGATATGGGCTTGCTGTTAACCTCATAACATGTCATAAGCTGTGGGAATGTGATCTTCAAGTTCCAGAGTCTCTTTCTCCTTAGGAGATTTCAGATCCACCCAGGAAGCTGTGTTGATGAGCTCCAAGAAATATTGAGGGGAAATCTGAAAGAAGAATGAAATGAAGGCAGTGGGAAGAACATGCTTCAAGTCAAGTATGACACCATCTTTGTTGAGAGTGGATGCTAACCTTTGGGTTATCAGTGTTCCAGGTTAATCATTTGCTCTTGGCAAAGGTATTATGCAGGTTTTCTTAAAACATAAGTGCATTTAAGCTGAGTCCTGTGCAATACAAAGCCAATGTTGAGACTCAAGGTGACTGGTGGTCCTGACCGACGTCACCACTAACATGCTCTGTGCAAAATACTTTTGTCTGTGACAAGTTACAAAGAATCCAAACCTGATCGTGATGGTGCAGAGTTCTGAGCTTGTGACAGTTCTCATAGTTTGCACTATATAAAGAGGATAGGTAAATGGACCAGATATATTTTGTGCAATAAGAAGTTACGGAGCATGTAGAATCTGAAATAGTTCTGTATTGATAATGACATAGTAATAAAGAATGGCTGAACTTGGACATTCACATGAAACTGACAATCGGTCAATACAGTGGGGACAGCTTGAGAAGGGGTGCAAAGAGAAACCAGCCCCTTTAGTTGTTTAACTTGGCATTAAAGCATGACTAGATGGTTCTAGTAGATTGTAGTGATAAGGTAGCTTGGGTACTTTCTTGCTTTAAAATGACATAGAATATATTATTAAACTGACTGAAAAAAACAAGCTGATTGACTGGTACAAACTCATCACAGCTTTTGTCTTTTGAATTTTCAGTAGCAAAGTGCCCTTTTGTGCATCTTCCTTGCATTTCTGTTTTACTTTGCAGCTAGTTTCAGTGTAACAGTAAGAAATTGGGCACCTATGAATTAGAAAGAGACAACAATGTTGAAAGAAAGGGTTAGGAGTGCTTGATCATTCTAATGTATCATTATTTTCAATTTCAGAGATGCAAATTTTGGTGTTATTAGAAAACTGCTTAAATCAGTTACTGTATTTGTACACCTTCTAAGGGTGTATTAAGGATGCACGGCTTCTGAAAGAGCTTACATTAAATATGGCACAGTTTTGTGTGTTTCAACAGAAAAGACAATTGCATTTCTGCAGTGTCAGAAAAGATCTTTAAAAAAAAATCCTAATGTAGTGGTGGTGAACCTTTCGCACTCCAGATGTTTTAGACCACAACTCCCACAGTCCTTTGTCATTGACAATCTAGGCTTGGAATTCTGGAAATTGTGGTCAAAAACATCTGGAGTGCCAAATGCTTCACCACTACTGTCCTAATGTATTGAATATACAGTACACTGAGAGCCACTAAGTGAGAGAGATCTAACCAAAATATTACTCTTTCTAACCTCTTTCCTAAAAAGCCAATACAGGTCAGAGAAGGCCTTCAGGATTAGCAAGGATCAGCAATTATTCCCCATGTTTTGTGTTACATAATGACAAATCATAGGGTTGAGAAATTTACTTAATTTATTCATAGATCTAAAATGGGCACAAAAGGATAAGACAAAAGAAAAAGAAACACAGTGTACATGTATGTATTTGAGGTAATTCTAGTAAAATCTAGCCATCAAAACATAGTCAATTGCTTCTTATGACCCAGCATGAGACACAAATATATTTTTGTGTGGTTTTTTTATTTAAAATTAGCTAAATCTGGTGACACTCATTATATAGAGTGCTTTTATAAAAAAAAGAAAATGAAAATGAAAAATTTTAGCGTGAATGCAAAATATGCAACTGTGCCTTTTATACCTGTTGTTTATGGTAAAAAAAATGGTGGTTGGGGTTGGACACTAAAAATTAATGGGCTATTCCCACTTTTTGAACCTGTATGTTTAACCTTGTTTATTTTCGAAGAAATGAAAAATGATATATTAAAAATGCCTTCTACCAAACTCAGATAATGGACCAGTCTTAAATGTCATTCATGATGATTTTTAAAAAAATGAAATGGGGGAAAATAATGTGATTTCGGGTTGGGACTTGTTATTGGAGAGAAAGCTACAGCATAATTCTCTTAAGGAGATACAAATTTATTTGGAAGAGAAATTGATATTTTACCGTCATTTAAAAAAATGTTTTTAGCAGCTATTTTGATTTTTCATTTTATACATGACTCCTATATTCTTTATTTACTTTTTAATTTCAGATGGAAATCAAAGGAACTGTGCATGCATTTTACATTGGACACATTTATCAATTGATGCGTCACTTACGTAACTTTATATGAATTTAAAAATGTCCGTATTAACTTAAGTTGAAAGTCTAATGCTCATTCCAGCCTCCAGATATGCTAATATTTAGTCAATATAATTTCTGACTGGCCTGCTGCCTGAGTTTTAGAAAATGAGGCAGGTATTATCTTTCTGTGGGGAAAGAACTCAAAGGAGAGATTGAAGGTGCTTGGCTGAAAGACTACCCTGGGAAGTTGTCACATAGGAAAGCAAAGATGTAGCAAAGTGGAAAGAGAGAGAGAAGGGCAAAATGAAACTACCATAAATACAGCCATCACTAAAAGACTTTTAAGGCATTTGAAGAGTGGAAGAATGGGACGTTTTTGCTTATGTTCCATCAGTGTTAATGATCCATTTTTTCCATAAAAGGCTGAAAAGGAGGAGATGGACAATGGTAGGGATGAACCCAGTTCCCCAACATTTAAGTTGGGCAGTTGCCTGAAGAGCATAATACTTGGAAGAAGGCATCATTTTCCAGCTACCTGGGGTACACTTTCAGACATTTCTTTTCTCGAATTGTGAAGCACTTACATTCAGTGTGGTTACGATCTGTTTGTAATATTAATCATTGACTATTGTTCTGCAACTTGGATGTTGATAGTGAAGCAGAGAACAACTTATCATTGTTTATTATGAGTCACTATGCACGCAACTATGCTAAAAATGGCAAAAATGTATTCAACGCTAGTCCACCTCTATTTATGAAAGATTTTGCATAATTTAATTTGCTTTTGTACAGTTTTATGTAAATAAATTGCTTGTCATTTTTGTCTCTGCAAATTAAACTATAACATGTTCAAATGACCATACCATCTGTGTGCTTTCTGCAAGCAACATAGAAGAAAATGCAAGAGGTTCACATGTAAGATATATTTGGAATATAGAATTTGTGATGATTTTGTGTATATCAACTGCTTCCCCTAACCCATTGTTTTGCTTCTTGTGAGATGCACACATCTTTTATTATATTTTATCATATATTTTTCATATGGCGAGCAACTGCACACAGTTAACACTGTACTTCTATCCCATGACATTTATCATAAACTCTATGTCACCACCATCATCATAGCTATCCAAAGAAATATGTTACTAGAAGATGTATTGTGTATTACATTTGAGTTTTAAAATTTCAAATGTTTGTATTAAAGGATTATAACCCTTGTTCCTGATGAAGGATATTATTTTCCTCCATCCAATTTACCAGCTTCTGGTTAAGAAAGAGTGGTTGTCCAATATGCCAATATACCAAAGGTGTTAGACAACGATCGTTACTCACACATCTTCTCTTCAACTTCTATATTAGCAGTCTTAAACCATCCAGACCACCATACCCTCAATTAGGAATAAAGACCAAAAAGCCATAAAATGCATAAAATGAATGGTCTGGTCAAATGGTTTAATAAAAGAGAGAATTATGGATTAGTATTGGTGATCATTTGAGGTATAACTCCGCCCAGAGTTCCCTTTGGGAAATGGGAGTGGTATGTAAGTGCAAAAATAAATAAATAAATAAATCCAAAAAAGAATAAAAGGGAAAAAAAGGTAGTTGGAACTTAAAAGCCATTTTGTCAATATGCATTTTAATATGTTCCAGTTTGTTTCAAAATCATTTCCATATCTCCTTTTCTGGAAAAATACAGTGGCTGTAGTAATTATTATTATTCTACCATTAGCTAAAGCTTGCTGATACAAGTAGCTCTCTTAATAGAGGGTCATCAGTAGACACTGTCAGAATGTGTGTATTTGTGAAAGTTATATTTTCCACAATTGTAATAGTGATAAATGGTGCCTTGTCATTGTTGTTTACACTTCTAAAAAGCACAAGATGGGTTATTGCCATCTTAGTGGAGAATTAGGCTGCTGAAATGGGAAAAAAAATGCTAGAGAAGTTTTTCCCAAACTGTGCAAAACCCGTCAACACAATAAAATACATTATTACAAATCTAATACCTTTATTAATTAGACAGACACAGGAGCTTCCTTTGGCCCCTTGCAGAGAGGATGGTATGACAAAGAATGGAGATTAGCCAAAAAAACATCTGGCCCATCTAACAAGGAAGATGAGGAAGACAAATTCAAACTCTAACCTGGAGTCCTTAGCACGCTGTCGCTCAAACTATAAGGAACTCTTAACACAAAAGAAAAATGCATTCATGTCAGTGCAGTGGGAGGAATTGGGGCAGGCTGTGTTGGGAGGAAGGAAGAAAATTCTGGAGCTTGATTTCACCTCTAGATTTAGGATTTAATTTCCCACCAAATGCCTGCATCACAGCAAATACCTGGTGTTCCTGTTTTAGAAATGTTTTTGATAGTGATGCAGATATGGGGTTTAAAAATGCGAGAACCATGCAGATCCAGCTAAATTCCACACTAGAATGGCCTTTAGCAACTGACAAAGCACCTGATGAGGACATGATTCCTCCACAGGTGTATAAGAACAACCCGGAATGGTGGGTCCCTTAGCACGGCTTTTCCCCCACATTAATGCCACAGGAACCTTCCCTGAGGGGTGGAGGCAGAACATAATTTTCCCAATTCACAAAAAAAGTTGTCAACCCTCAGAGTTATCGTCCAATTAGCATATTGGACATCCACTCTTTCTTTACCAGAAGCTAGCAAATTGGATGGAGGAAAATAATATCCTTCATCAGGAACAAGATGGGTTCAGGATGGGTTATAGCACAGTACACGTAGATCAGATCTACATGCTACATTACCTAATACGCAGATATCTTACTAGGCCTCCCAAATGGCTGTTAGCATTCATTGAGTTTTCCTCTGCATTTGACACAATTACAAGGAACCGCCTGTGCGACAAGCTTGCAGAGACTAACATTCATAAGAGGTTGCTAATCCTAAAACAGGAATTATACTCCCAACACAACGCTGAGGGTAAGGATTAGTACAGACGGAAGGCTGACAGAGGAAATTCACACAACCAAAGGTGTTAGAAAAGGGTGCTTACTCACACATCTTCTCTTCAACTTCTATATTAGCAGTCTTAAACCATCCAGACCACCACCCCCTCAATTGGGAATTATAAGACTGCAATCTTTATATATGCCGATGACAATTTACTATTTATGAACAAAAAGGGACTACAGAAAAGTTTAAAAGAGCTTCAAGAGTAGTTCAAGAGGAACTAAAAATAAATCATGCAAAATCTAAATTTGGTAAGCATCCCTCCAAATATAGTTATTTGGACTATAGGTGAAAACAAGATAGAGCAAGTACTTGGGAGTATACTCAGAGGTGAGAAAAAATGCTGAAAATCTCAGATACAGACAAGCAAAACTTTGATACAGAAATCTAGCCATGCTCTAGTTAATTTTTTTCTATTCCAAAGGTGGCAATCTGATTGCCCCAGCTTTTTATTTATTTATTTTATTTTTAATATATTATAAAATTTAAAAGACAAACAAACAAATAACAATACTAGTGCATCCCCACCCCCCACCCCCGGGACCATCCAGTACTTCCATGAGTTCTTCTTTATTACTCCAACGTCTGTTGTTCTAATATTCTTCTTAAAGTCCTCTTTTCCAGCTTTAAAAGTCTTCTCGGGGACGGTGATCTCACAAATGCTATATGGAATTGAGACGTGGGGTATAGTCCAGAATAATTTATACCATCTTGAAGTAGGACAGAACAAGTTCCTGAGGCATATCTAGGGATTCTAGCAACCTTCCTTGGAATGGAAACAGGCATGGTATCCATCAAAGCCAGGGCAACCCTAGCTATTTTTCCCTTTTATAAGAGGGTGAGGGACATGCCCAATCACTGTCTTCCTAAACACTGTATCATAGAGCAGTGAAAGAGTGGTGGCTGGGCCAATTCAGTACAAACCTTACAAAAATCCAAATCTCTCTCCACATATATCTTTGTTTTTTCTGGAGTTAAAAGTATGCCAAGGGACTGGATCTACAAGCTTGATAATGATCAGGATTTAGCATTAATAAACTCGTCTGACTGCTCTCATTGGTATCCCTTGCTGAAAACAAACTATTCATTATTTAGCTACACTGATCTCTGTCCCCTTGAGAACTGCATTCACGGAACTCCATTTCCAAACTATGCCAACTGCGGTCTTAGATGGTTCATATAAGAACGTTCTTAGACATCTAAGACTTTGAATTTGCAGAGCAGGTGAGACAGAGGATGCTGTTCACTACTTAACTAACTGTCACCTCTACCAAAGCCCTAGGGAACATTTTTGGGGAACATCTTGGCTATCCCACAGGTGGAGAGCCCTCAGGCAAAGGTGGGTAGGGTACTCTCAGATTGTGACGCACACGTTACCTAGCTGTTTGCTAAAGTTGCTGCTGGAAACTTCTGTGCTAACTTCCTGAGAGCCATTGCGGTCAGCTGTGCAGGGGACTCCCTGATATGAAGGGGTATCTATGGTTTTTCTTTTTCTTTTTCTCCCTGTCTTACTCTGGCAAAGGTGGCCATATTGGATCTCCCAGTGAATAGAACCCTTATTTTATGACTGGGTTTTTATTAGATTTGATTTGATCACATTTGTAATTTTATTGATTGTGATGGCTTTTAGCCAATACAATAAACTGAAATGTCTTGATTATGACAATAAAAAAAGACCTTGTGCTTCACTGTTGGATAGATGGAGGACCTTCAATGGTGCATGTTGCCCCTTAATGACATAGGGGCAAGAGTTTTTGTGCATTCATAAGGAAGCATCATTTAAGGCTACATGACCTGAATTTAAAGCATACATTTCTAGCCCCTGTATTGCTTTTTATAAAGTTGCAAAATGCACACTGCTGCAACTACTGTATACTTTTTGAAGTGCAGGGGCACCTCATGACAACTTCCATCAGCCACACAAAAGAGGATAGTTCAAAATGGCAGACGCTTGGTATAACCATATGAAGAAACCAATTCTAGCAGTTTCATTTCCATAAGAAGTAGATCTTTTGTAAATCCAATTGGCCATAACTGCCCTTTTTAGACCAAGACATATTCAAATATTTTGCACAACAACAGGACTTGCCACAAAAAGGTTTTGCTGAAATCTTTTAATAAGGTAACGGGTAGATCCATTGAAGCAATGGAACATAGAGAGGGATTGATTTCTCAAATCACCAATGATTCAATGGTCTACTCTTGTGTGATTTACTACTGGAATTTAGCGACTACTTCTAGGAAAATCCAGCTTTCTCCCCGACGATTTAATGGTTGTAGCAAAGCTCAGATAGTCAAGAGAACCTAAAGGGGGATGGAAGATTGCGTCCTTCCCTCCTTGTTTGTTTATGCCTTTATTCTCTACAAAGAGACCCATAAGCTATTATCTATACATTATTAAATACAGGAAAAAATCTTGCAAGAACAGAAATATTAACATGTAAAACTACTGACCCCATAATTGGTGGAAGGCCAGCTGAAATCCTCTGTCAGACATCCCAATGAATAGCTTATCTAGCCATCTAGATACTCCAGAACAACAAGTTGTTTGCAAAACTGGAAACAATTATGCGGATGTGGTAATTGCGATACTACTTCAGTGATTGGTTCCAAGCCCCTTCTCCCATGGATCTTGAAACCCATGGATAATAGCAAACACTATATACAGCATGGTTAAAAAAAAAACCCAAGAAAAAAGCAGAAAAAAATATTTACACATGTATTACCGGAACTGAGTACTAGAGGGCACCAGAGACTGTGCTATGTATTCTTTGTCCAAGAGAATTCGTAACATAATCTGTGGCTCCCTCTACTGGACAGTTCTGGTGATACATGTGAAAATACTTTTTCCCCTTTGAAGTAAAAAAGGGGAGAGTTGTGTGACCATTATGAAATACAAATGCAAGTTATCACTTATAGCCTAGTCGTGCATTTGTATTTTTTCTGGGGTTTTTTTTTATTTTAACATATTTAACATTTTCAGACCACAGACACAATTGATCTAGTGCAGTGATGGCAAACCTATGGCATGGGTGCCAAAGGTGGCACTCGGTGTCCTTTCTGTGGGCACCCAACATTGCCCCTTCATAGCTACCTGTATTCAGGTTAAATTACTGTATTGGTACTTTGCAAAAAAAAAAAAGTCGGTTTTGAACTGCAGTTTGGGCACTCAATCTCTAAAAGATTCACCATCACTGATCTAGTGGATATGCAGGTGCTGATGTACTGAATTTGACAAGGTGTTGGGTACCTACTATTGTTCCAAAATTAATTGGTGAGGCTAAAGATCTGTATGGCTGTTATTATTTGCAAGTTTCATAAGAACTAAAATATGAAAAGCTTCGAAAATGCATATTTTGAAAAGCTGAAACTTCACAGAATTCTGAATTTAGACAACATATGTATACCAACTCTGTCAGAATTTTAATTAAAGCCACTCTCTGATTCTTTGATCATGTTGGCATGCCACTGAACTTGTACCCCTCTCATGGCAGATGAACTCAAAATGCTTTGGCATGAAAAAGGGGAGGACCACATGAAGATGCCATTTCTTTTATCAGTGGTACGGGGAAGAGACTAAAGCAAAAGCAGAGAGAACATTGGGGGAAAATGTTCAGTATTAAAACAAGGGGGAAAGGGCAAACTGCAATCGGGGAAGCTGCCTACACAGCTGGGTTTCACAGCTGGATATGGGAAACAAAGAACAAGAAAGGAAAGCCAGTCTATAGCCTTCAGTAAGAGAGCCCCTGCTGCCCCTTGGTATTGCTTACTGAATTGTAGCCTGCATTGCTAGAAGGAAGATAAATTAATATATCACAGAAGCGGAGTTAATTTAAAGGTTCAAGCTGTATTTCTGGGAATCAGTGACAAACATTGGCCAAAATGGCAAACATCACCACCCAAGCTTTATTAGTAAAACTCACACACAAACATTTGAAGACTTTTTTTTAAAAAAAAAACACCTTTTTGTTGTTAGCTAGAAATTGATCGCACATTTTCTTTTGCTGAATGATAAATGGTGCTGTATACTAAGTTTCTTAATCAATTTCCATTGAATTCAGTTTTAATGGGAGGAGCAGCGGCAAGCTGAAGAGGATGGGTTTGGGGAGGAGAGAGATTACTTTTCATTTTAGATACCCCGAGGTTGATTCAGTCAACTTCAGAAAAGCAATATGCAGAATATAGATTGTTATAATGTGTCCATGCATTGAAAATATGGGCTAGAAAAAAGAAAGAAAGAAAGAAAGAAAGAAAGAAAGAAAGAAAGAAAGAAAGAAAGAAAGAAAGAAAGAAAGAAAGAAAGAAAGAAAGAAAGAAAGAAAGAAAGAAATGAGCCACTCCTTGCCACATGCAGGACAATGTAGGCTCCTGCCCGGCTTGTCTCGGATTGGGGCCGCTTTGTCTCCCCGGTAGCTGTAGTTTCGGTGCAAAAGAGGAGAACACGTGATCCCCGGGCTGTGCAGGGATCAAAGCCCTTAAAAGGGCAGCCCGCGCTCCAACCCTCCTCTTTTGCGTCAAACTGCACCCCGCCCTCCCTCCCTTAGAGGTCACGAGAATGAGATAATCTGGTCGCTTCGGGGCCGAATGGGAATTTTTGACTGGTACCAAGATTGGCTGCCAGGTACCAGTGTGTTTTCGCCCATTCCATTCTCATTGACCGTTAGGCAGGGCCACCTGAGTTTGCTTGGCGGGTAGTGCAACTAAAATGGGGACAAGACTGTGACGGGAAAACTGTAAATGCACCTTGGACAGGGAGCAGGGCAGCTGTACAATAGAAAATATCAAATATAACAACATCCAATAGGTAAACCCCACAGAATGAAAGTAAATTAAAAGATCATAAAGTCACTGAGCTCATACGGCTGCCTCAAGTAATATGCTGGCCTAGTATTGGCTGGGAGGGCTGCTTTCTTTGAACAGCACCCCTGTACTGGGTCACAACATGGTGTCACACTAAAACAACATCGGGAGGCCCATCCCCCGGCTACAACTATTTAGTTACAGTTTCAGTACAGTTAATAATAAAGTTATTCATAAAGTTATTAATAAAGTTGTGGCCCAATTTAAAACCCAATTATCTGTGTGGACTCCTTATTTCGGGACTTGGGGGACAATGACTTCTGGTCATTATTTCTTATTTTTGCAAAAGAGGAGAGCATTAGTCATAAACAAATGTCCCATGTAGGTTGCACTTTAGAGGATATCTATATAGGCTTTTCTCCCCAAGGACCAAATCTGTCAATTAAAAGTAATGGAGTAATAATTTTAGGCACTTTTGGAACAGGTAATAATCCTGACAACCAACTGTTTAGAATCAAGCACCCTTGTGAATTTGAGAAAAATGCAGAGAAGAATATTTTTGAAGTTTAAAAGCCTTGGTTTTCAGGTTAAAGTCACTTACAATTCGACACAAAACCATGAAAAGACTAGGTTAGGTTACTTGCATTAACTTCTATCCCATTATTATGGTCATTTCAGTACTGTACCAAAAATCCCCCATGACTGTATGAACCATCTTCCATCAATCTTGCAGAAAACAAAATGGGTTTTTTTTTTGAGATATTTTCAGAGAAAAGGAACTTTTGGAACATTTCACGAGGTAAAATTCATTATTTTTCTATTTACCCCACATACAAGGTGGCTGTGAACAAGTATGTGCACTTGTTTGATCTTTTATTGTACTGTCATTTTGTGGTACTCCTCCTCCAGCCCCATTTTCCCCACCTCAGTTCAAGATGATGGGAGGTATCAAAGCCAATTCTGTTCACAGGGATTTCTCAGGAAAGTGGGCAGTTGAGGAAATGCCAGAAATGCAGCACCTCTAGTAGTTTAAAAATATCAAAAACATATCTCAAAGAAATCCTAAAAAGCTATATTTCCACCACCACTTATTCTGAAATTATACCAAGTAAGGAGCTGATGAGGAAGAAGCAAAATAGTGGCTTGATTGCCAGCCCAGCCATTGCTGTAGGTTGCAGTGAATGGGTAAAGATCAAATAGCTTAACTACAATCCCTGTTAATTGTGAGCCCATTTTTGGACAAATACTTGGGGTATTTCTCCTTCCTCACAGACATTTTGTGAAATTGTCCCACAATCTCTGGCCCCAGATATTGGATGGGAACATTCAAAATTTGTGCATACCTATATTTCATTGCCCTCCCATGTGAAATGATGAAAGGAGACATAGTTATGGGTATAAAAGGGGCCACACTTTATTAACATACAACATTATGTCAACTGACAACTTGAGAGGGGCCTGGCATCAGGAATAGCATGGGTTGGAACCCCGGGGTCTCCCGGCACCCCTACAACCAAGCAGCATAGCGTGAGTTAGTGCCCCCAGGTGGTGCAGTCACCTGACTGCATCCCCCGGGCTGGCAACTGCGCGTACCACCCCCCGGGCTGAACGATATCAGAATGGGATTGTTCCTGCCTGGGGAGGCCTCCCCGCGCATCCCCCCCCCAGGCACTGTAATCTCTCGATTGGCAGTGCCGGGGGTGTGTGTTTGGATGCCCTGGGACAGATGTTATATTCAAGACTCACCAGCTGTCTTTTCTCTGCTTCTTCCGCCATGGCCATGGGCCTAGCCTTGCCATGGCCCCAGCTGCCCATCCAAACAATTCAGTTCCAGTTCCAGGCCCCTCCGCACATCTTGGAGGAAAATCTCCATTCTAGCATCTGACAGATGCATCCTGTCTGGCCGGTATAGGTCAGACTGGTGCACATCAAACTCAGGGTGGCCCACAACAGTACCAAACTCACGGCGAACAGCATGGCATATTTCTCCGTTCACTCCCCGTCAGGTACAATTTAACTTCTGCAGCTCACACTCAGCTCGCCACCTATGGCGGGGGATGATGTTTGACCATATAATCCGGCAAGCCGGATACCAGGCTCTCCATGATTCAAAGTCCCGCCTGATGTCCCAGACTAGGGATTTACCCATCTGGTCAACCAGGTCATTACCCCCCAGGTGTACTATCAGTATGAATGAACTCTTGCTACTTCATACCCCATCTGCCACACCACTCAATGGCTGCAACATTACTCAAACCCAAATTAGGCCCCCAGCTTTTCGGCCCAGTACACATTGCTTTGGCCAATAAACAATACTCTTCAATGTGAGTCATGGCACCAAGGCCCTATGGAAACAAAATAAACAGTTTAACTCACTGGCAACGGGCACACGTATCTTTGATAGCATCAAGACCACCTGCCCAGACACCGGATGGCTTCCTGCCTGTCTCCTAGGGCTGCGACAGTGGAGGCAGCTCCTATCCTAAAGGAATGGGTTCCGAATTTCAAGTCCCCCAAGCCCAGGTCACGCAACACTTTATTGGACAATTTCCAATATTGAAATCTAGTTAGAGGCCGTCCGTCCTGGTGTATGAATAGGTAGCCCTCGGCGGGCCTTAAAGTTTAGGGCCTTAAAGTGGGCAAATGGTGGGAATGGAACAGGGGCCCAAGTTTATAACTGCCCCGTGCACGAGATGGTCAGTCTTGGAGCGACGTATGTCCACCATAAGGGTCGACGACTGGAATCGTATGTCAGAGAGCAACAGCACCTTACGAGACTTGTCCCCCCCGGCCAGAGGCAACAAGTTTGCCCACACTGAGGGCCCCAAAGAAGGCCAGGAGGGATGCTACCCTAAAGAGGGCCTTCTCAAAAGCATCCATGCAGGCATGGCGCCAAGCCTCGCTCATCAGGCCAAGCAGGTGGGGTGTAAGTGGGAAGTGTGGGTCACTGGACCTGCCCCATTCCCAGGCCCACCCAGTGATCATGCCCCTGATACGAAAGTCATGCATGGGGTTGCTGTGCCCTAGGGCCTTCGAATGAAATGCAATTGCAGCAAGCTTGCCCTGCATCGAGCTAGGGGCCAGGCCGCACCTATATAATGACACCAGGTACATCTGTAGGTGTTTCAGTGGGACGGGCCAAGGCTGCCCGAGGTCCAGTCCACCCCTAAGTTCCTCAAACTCCCTGATTGCTGCAGCGTAAACCCTCTGCATCCTAGGCGCTACCAACAGGCCGAGGGCTCTATCAGCCTCGACCTGTCAACCTGCCATACCTCTTCCGGGATTTTCACAGGCCTGGTGGATGCTCCTGGGGCCAGGGCTCAGAAACGCTCAGACTGTTGGTGGGATAGACCATTGGCAATTTCCTTATCCACCCCCAGGACATGCTGGGCATGTGTGACAATGTTATAATTGAGGGCTCTAAGGGTAAAAGCTCTAACTAAACCCATTACCCTCTCGGAACATGATGTTAAGTTGTTGATGACGTGGACCACTGCTAAGTTGTCGCACCAAAAGCAGACACCCATGTTGGCCCACGCCTCGGACCAAATAGAGAGGGCGGTCCAAATTGGAAAAACCTCTGAGAACGTCAGGTCTCTCGACACACCCTCATCATGCCAGGAAGGGGGGCGACGTGCTGTTACACCACTCACCCCACCAGAATATGCCAAAGCCCGTGCCACTTGCGGAATCAGTGTGGACTTGGAAGTGGGCGCCCAAGTGGGTCTTGTCCCTCCAGAATGACACACCGTTAAAGCTGTCAAGGAACTCCTGTCAGACTGCCAGGTCTTCCCTCATGTCAACTGTTACTCTTGTCCTGTGTGTGGGTCGCAGAAGCCCGCCCATGGCAGCTCACAGGCACCATAGGAAAGCTCGGCCCGGGGCCATGACTTTGCATGCAAAGTTCAAATGGCCCACGAGCTCCTGGAGCTCCCTGAGTGTGACTTTAGTGCGGGCGCTGATGTCTCTGACTCGCTCCCGCAGGGTGAGCAGTTTATCGCCAGGCAGCCTGCAGACCTGTGCTTGGGTGTCAATTTTGATACCCAGGAAAGTTAGAGTGGTCAGGGCCCCCTCCGTCTTCTCTTCAGCCAGCGGGAGGCCAAGCTCCTTAGCCAGGGATCTAAAGGTGCCCAAGAGGAACTGGCACTGGCCTGAACCTTGGGGTCCACAGAACAAATAATCGTCTAAATAATGTGCTGTACTGGTTAAGCCAGTAACATGGCGCAGGTGCCATTCAACAAATGAACTAAACTTCTAGAAAACAGCACAAGAAACTGAACACCCAAATGGCAGGGCCCTGTCCATAAAGTATTCCCCCTGGAATTGAAACCCCAAGAGTTCAAAATCATGGGGGTGCATGGGGAGGAGGCAGAAGGCTGACTTGATGTCACATTTCGTCATCTCTGAGGCCACCCCGCAAGCCTGCACCATGCGTACGGCTGCATCAAAAGAGGTGTACTTGATTGTGCACAATTCATGGGGGATGCCATCATTAACTGAGGTGCCCTTGGGGTATGACAGATGGTGAATTAGTCGGAATTCCCCCAGGGCCTTCTTCGGGATGAGCCTGAATGGGGATACCCGTAGGTTGGGCACGGGCGGTGAGCAAAAGGGCCCCAGGATCCACCCTTCCATGGCCGCCTTTGTGATTTTTCCCGCTACTATTAGTTCAAATCCCTTAATGGACTTCAGGTTGTGTGCCATAACTGGGTGTCACCTCCCCTTGAATGGGATGCGGAAACTGAACGTAAAGCCATCAACAAGGAACTGGGCCAGAGCTTGGTTGGGGTATGCTTCGGCCCATAATTCAAGAACAGAAACTTTAATTGGGCTGGGCCCCTTTTGCAGGCACATTGTCACCCACTCCTGCTCTTGTTGCTGCCCGCATCCCTGTTGCGATCAGCCTGGGCCCGGGCCCGGCTGCAGGTAGCGGCAGAGCGCTGGGCCCCGCAGACTGAGCACTCGTGCTTGAATCTGCATGGTTTCCTAGAGCAGGCACCCTGCCTATTAAACTCCCTGCAGACCAGCCGGGGTTGAACCAGCTGGCCCGCTGAGTTGCAGGAGGGTGTGCTGGCATTGGCCCTCCTGATGAGGTGGCCGCTGTCACCTGTCACCCATAGCAGGCCTGGTCAGGGTCATGATCTGCAACCAAAGTGGTTGGAACGGCTCATCTCATCTGAGGTAAGGTTCAACGGTTGCTCTACAGCGAAAATTTTTGTTGTACAGCAACCAGATGTGCCCTGGGAAATTGAAAAATGCCCTATAAATAATGTCCAGGTACTTAAGCATGGCCTGAGCCCTCCAAGGGTGTGCCTGCATGATCAGAGACATATAGATCATGTAAGCTGGGAGCCAGGTGGCCCAGGAGCGCTCAGGCTTACGGCGAAGGCATCGTTCCCTGTCCTGGGGGTCCTCCTTATCTAACTCCTTAGTGTCCAATTCCCTGTTAAGGAGACTAAAGATACCAACGTATTCTCCCCGCCATTTTTTTCCCTCATCTTATAGTCCCCATAAGGGAGCGTGCCCACCGGGACGCCTGCATAGCCCAAGGCCATTGTGGCATAAGGCCACTGCCCTACCCCAGGTGTCTGCTGTGTGAGTTGTGGCCATGGCTGAACCAGAACGGCTGGCCAACCCCCCCCCCACCCCAGTGAGTGGTGCTGGTGACATAGGCAGGGCCATCATTGGTGACATGGGGCAGGGTCCTGGGGGAAGGCAGGGATGGCGGACTGTGGTGCAGGAAGCTGTGGCTCCACCCCACCCCATTGCAGTGGGGTGGGTGGTGGTGGAGAGGTCATCCCGTTCACCTGGGCGGCCCAGGGTCCCACAGAGCTGGTGCCAAGCGTGGTGGTGCCTGGGGGCCACGGCCATGTGACCTGGTGTGTTATATCCAGTGTCAGTGCCAACTCACTTGGTACCGTGGTCTCTGCTGCCTGTGCTGGGTCCGCCACCCCGTCCCCTGTGTCTGTATCTGACACAGCAGTCTCAGCTCATATGGGGTGCTACAAGCCCTTTGCATGCCCCTCGCGACACTGGTGGCAGGCCGCAAGGGTCCGGGGTTGTCTGGGCAGATAGATTAGCAGCAAGCTCTTTGAGTTGGGCCCTCTTTTGCGATTTGGACGGCCTGGTTCCCACCCAGGTCTGAGGCTCCCTGGACCCCTCCGGCCTGCCAGTTCCCTTACTGGCCTCGAGGGCCTGGAACCAGGACTCAAGCTCGAGCCATATTGGCCATCCCTCCTCATCCAGGGAGGAGTCAGACGGCTCCACTACTGGGGGGTGCTTCCTGGGTGCCTGCTTCCCCTTACTGGGGGCCTTGCATTTTTTAGGTGAAGGGACCCCACCCAGGTGTCCGTGGGTCTGGCAGGCTGGCCTAGGTGCTGGGTGCGGAGGCCAGCGATGCTGGCGCGCCACCTAGGCTATCCCCCCAGCAGTGGGAACACAAATGTGGGTGGTGGTGGCTGGGGCCAATAAAGGAGAAGGGGTATGAACCAAGGGGGGAGGTGGGGAAGAGGATCCCTTGGTTGCCCACCTCGCTAACCACCCCCCTGGGGCACTGAGGGGGAGGGCACTCATGCCTCTCCCCAATCTGCTGTCCTGCGCTGCGAGGCATGCGGCCGTGACCCATCCCATTGCCTCCTCGCCGTGCCATGGCCTAGCTGTGGGCAGCACCCACGGCACCCGCTCTGGTGGGCCAGAGCACTAGGGTGGTATGGGGGAGGGTGCTTGGGCTGGTCCCCCAATCCGCAATTTCAAGCACGAGGCACACATCCTCGCACTGCTAGGCCTCCCCAGCAGACCACAACTCAGGTGCTGGCAGCACCTGCGGTGCACTCACCGCTCATATCAAGCACACCACTGCTGGGCCCGCTCGGCTTCCAGGCAGGTTGGTCAGGAGAGGAAATTTGCAAATTTCGGCCTGTGGGAGGTTGCCCAGTGGCCACCGCATGCAGCTCGAGCAGCTTCCCAGTCAGGGGGGAGGACACCCCATAGGCGGTGAGGGTCGCCATGGGGCCGACATTTTAATCATCTCAAGATTTCATGCCTACTGTGGATGTCACAACAGAAGGTGGGGTAACCCAAAGAGCCTTATGCTGTGGCAGGCAGCCCCCCCACACACACATATGCACACACATACATTGCAGAATCAGGAGGAAGAAGAGTAGTGTGTGTGTGTTTGTGCATGCATGCGTTTGTGCGTGTGGGCTGCCGCCTGCCTCCCAACTGTGTTTTGTTTTGTTTTGACAGCCAAACCTCTAAAGAACCTCACCACAGCTGAGAGGTGTGGTGGCAAGGCATCTGCTTGCTCGGGTGTGCCTTGCTGCTGCGCCTCTCAGCAGTTTTTTTTTTCTTTAGAGGTTGGGCTTTGTAGGCCGGGTGTCAACTGACTCTGCAGGTGGCCCAGAGGCACCCATCCCCCAGACACCACCAGATGAAGCACCTCCCGTGCATGCTGTGTGTACCATTCCTGGAACCAGGGCATCATTTTCTATGGGGAAATTTGCTTTTATATGTGGGAGAGCCAGTGGCTGCAGCAGCCAGGACCCAGTGGCCAGGACCCATGGCGAGGGTCGAAGACTGGTGGATGTCACCAGGCATGTTTTGGCCTACAACAGATGTGTGGTGCAGGCCCACCACTCTACCCAGAAGCCACTTCCACTCAGCACCAGGCACAGTGTAGGCCCAACGGCATGGCCCAGAGGCCCATTCCAGACACCACCAGACCTGCACTGAGCCCTGGAGGCCACATCTGGTCAGGAGGAGGAGGAGGAGGAGGAGGAGGAGGAGGAGGAGATGAGCTAGGCTCTGATTGCAAAATAAGCACCAGAGATGCTCATTTTTGAAGACATTGCTCATGAAGTGAAGCAAAATTTTATTAAAAATTATTAAAATTTTTGCTTTTTTTGTGAAACACTTGTAAATCAAGGTACTCATAAGTGAGATACCACTGTAGTAGATTTCACCTCTCTTGTCCCTCTGTTATTAGTCTTTTCTTCTCTCTTTGTCTCCTTCGTATCTACTATCACTGCTAATGTAGACCATCCTGTCAAGCTGTATTAAACTTGAACAAGAAAGTAGAGGGTCCATGTGCAGATAAGTTTGTATTACCAGGGTCATGGTTTTCCCCAAGCTGTAGACAACTTGGATTGAGATTTAAAAAGCAAGACAAATGTGGAAAACAAAGTCAGGCATTCTGCTGAAGAAAGGATTAAATTTAGACTAGTGCCATCAAACTTTCAATTAAACTCACTCTCTTTAGTAGAAGAAAATAAATATATTCAAAAAGAATTCCAGAGAAAATTTTATGAGTGAGGGTCAGGATTCTTATGTTTACCTTACTTATGAGGTGGCTTTCTTTCTATGTACAATAATTTTGTTGGAAGGCCTCTTCCTGTTTTCACACATGAGCAGAGACGGGCACAAACCAAACAATGTACCAGAAGGTTCATAGAAAATCACTCATTGATTGGCTCAGATTGGTTTGAGTTTGCCTAAACTGGGGAACCCAAACTTTCCTGTAACAACAAACGTTTTGAGATTTAATGAACCTCCTAGTTCATTTCACCACTCTACAACCTCATCCCTGGCCCTTTCCCACTACTCCTGTTGCCTCCCGACCTTTTCCTCCTGCTCTCCCTCATTTACCACCACTGCCGCCATCTTGAGAGGGAGGCACATGCCCAGAGATGGCAGGTCCATCTCCTTGAACATTTGGTTGGGTGACTTTAAAAAAAATAGTACAGTGGACCCTTGTATAACAAACAGCTTGTATAACATAAAATATGTGCAACATAAAAAAATCCGGAGGTAGGGGAAATTTGCTTAACATAATCAATCGCCTATAGGGAGAATCTGTACAACATATTCCAATGCATTCCAATGCATTCCTATGTAAATTTGTATAAAGGAAAATTTGCTTAACATAATTTCATTTGGAACGAATTAATTCCTTTATACAACGTACTACTGTACAACAAAACAAATGCAAGGCCAATAAAACAAATTTTGGTTCATGAGGTGAAAATTCAGAATTTCAGGGTCATCGTTTCTGGACTTGGATGAACCATGAATCAAGATTATCTGCAGATTCCATTATTTTTGCCCATCTCTACACCTGATTGAAAGCCCAAACAAAGGTGTCAAATTATATATATATATATATTTCCTAAGAGTTTTTTCATGATTTTTGTATGATTTTAGGCTTTCAGACACATGCACAGATTTTATTTTTAGTCTTATTTCTCTGATAATAGAATCTGTGTGAATAATGTCTCTGGAACTTAGATGTTTCAGCTTCTAATGAAAAGTAAGAAACAGTATGGTCCTCAGTCTTCATTACTTTACATAGCCTTAGGCCCATTTCACCTGCGCCAGTGAGAATTTCTGAGCTATCATGAAAACAATACACACAATCACACAAGGATTACTTGCTTTCACTGTTGCAAGCCTTGCTAAAACTAAAACAAAGTCAAATAGCTACTGGTGAGTGAACAGCAGAATGTTGAGTGCACCAAATATAGGATTGGGGGGAGCAAGAGTATGAAAGGATTACCGCAAGCTCTAATGTGAACTGGGCCCTTACTTTTTTTTTCTGACTCAGCTCTCCAAAATGTTTAGCACAAGCCCATGCATATTAATGTATTTCATCTGAGATGGCATCTTCTCTGTACAGTTGTTTTCAACTGCTATAATCCCCTCTCTGGGGGCTGAGATCTAGATGCTTTAAGAAGTCTTCACCCTCTTGCAAAGTGCTTCATTGAATGTAGCATAAGCCCTTCAGGTTTACCTGCTCAGCAGTGTTGCTTTAATGAGGAACTTCAATCAAGCTGTTATGTTTAGTTTGTATTAAGTGTGGCACACAAGGACTGACCTTATTTGTGTTGATTCTGTCTTTTATCTTCATTCTGTTCTAGGAGTTGTTTACCTTACTACGTCTCAGAGAATGATTAAAATGAGGTGAAATGATTTTCCTAAACCACAGGGAGCGGTATGAAAGAAGCAAAAATG
Source organism: Phrynocephalus guinanensis (assembly GCA_037367245.1). Taxonomy (NCBI): domain Eukaryota; kingdom Metazoa; phylum Chordata; class Lepidosauria; order Squamata; family Agamidae; genus Phrynocephalus; species Phrynocephalus guinanensis. Next base: position 86,023,603 of record CM074741.1, on the reverse strand, counting down.
AACCACTGATATGCACTCCCCCCCCCATCAAATGGGTTTCCTTTTCACCCTCTTGTTTGTTGAAATATGTAAATTTTCTCCCTTGAATAAGAGTGACCCAAGCAAAAGTAATAGGTGGGTTTTTTTTTTTTCAAGTCTCTTGTGGAAGTGTGAAGAACATACTTAATGGTTCATAAATGTGCTGACTTTCCAAACTGCAATAATCGACTCCACAAAAAACAAACTCCAGGCATGAATCTTTACATTTATAGCATCCTACTGGATTATGTGAGGCTCTAAATAGGCTCCTCATATCAGACATAAGGTGCTCTTCATGCTGAGGGAAAGATTTCTCATAAAGTCTTAGAATTTATGATTGAAGTAACCACGGAAACTGTTCTACTCTAAAGGGGCTGCTCTCACAGACAAGCAAGCTTAAGCCAAAGTATTAAAAAGAATGAGAAGAGGAGAAAATAATTGGAGGAATGTTTATTACAGGGAACAGCATGATTAACAAACTGCTTTAATGTTTTCTAGCAGCCCCAGGCAGTGATGTGCACAATTTTCCTAAGACATGTTTCTTACCTTATCAAAAATCTTTAGGCTCCCGGAAAATTCCTCTGGTGATTTTGCTGAAGATGAATATCCCATCAATTATCTTTGCATTTAATTTTAGGTATAATCTAATGAGAAGCTCCCTCTGTTTTGAACACCTCTGTACAATTTCAACCATTTTATCAAACTGTTTTATCACCATTCCTGAATCTTCTCTCCCCCCCCAACCTCACTTAAAGTTTAAGATTTTCTTTAAGTTTTGATGCACTCCTACATGTACTTACTAGAGATGGACACGACCAGAAAAAATGAAGTTTCAATTTTTCGTTTGTCGGAACGAGTCTGTTTCGTTCCATTTCCGTTTGTCGCCAATTTTTTTGGAAATTTTTCGGTTCGACGTTTCGTTCGTCGTTTGTCGTTTCTACCGCGATTTAGTGCAATTTGACTTCCCAGAGAATGGAGGCGTCCCGCAATGACCCAGAGCATGCGGAAAACACTTTAAACTGGTTGATGAATAATATATTTAATAAATATATCATAGCATAAGACTGCATCATATGCAATAAGGCAAACAAAGTGGGCAGAATGCAATATTCTTTTTTTCTCTTGGTCAACGCTGACTGAACCGGCCACCCTACTTGGTCTGGCTGCCTGTTATAGTTTTTGTTTTGTTTTGTTTTGAAGCCTTTATCCATCCCATCTCCCCTCCACCTCTCAGAGGCAGCAGGATACACAGTATTCCGTTCCTCCCCCAAATCTGGATGAGGGTCTTCTCCTCTCAATGTCCCCAATCATCTCCATTGACACTCCTTGTAAAGCCAAGCAAATGCCACCCTGGTCATCTAGCGGTCAGAGATTCAGATGCTTCCCCCACCACCACTCATCTGGATGAGTGCCCCTCAACCTCTTGGAGAATCATCGCCAGCTGGAGTATCCCAAGGAGCTCACTGGCAGAATCTCCAAGGATCAAATTCAGGACAGAGCAGAAGGAGCGCCCGGTAGGAACACCCTGGAAATGCCATACCAGCATGGCCCAGCCGAGCTGCCTGCCCAGCCTTTGCCTGGGCAGGTTTGTCCTTTGCCTCAGATTCTTGGCCCCAGTGCGAAGAACGAGGAGCCCGGTTCGCTCATGGAGCAGACCTTCTCCAACTCCCTCCTTGACTAGGTGGTGCAGTTCCAGGCCCATCTCCAGGGCAGAGACCCTCCGCTGCGCTCCACCCCGTCCGGCTTCTTTGTCGTGTCGCCAGAAGTGGCCTAACCCTAACCCTAACCCTAACCCTAACCCTAACCCTAACCCTGTAACTGTTTTCATTGGGGGACAACTTGCAAGAAGGGCCGCCTGGGAAGAAAAGGATCCCCCCAGGACTGCCAGCTGAAGGGACCACTGGTTTTTCAAGAACTGATTGGCAAAGGCAGCCATTCAGACAGCAGGCAGGACGGGTGGTGGGGTTGGATCTCCTGCCTTGAACGGTTCGGGTGCAGGCAGCTGAGCCTGATTCGTGACAGTCCACGCAGCAAAGCCACAAAGCCAGAGCACCAGGGAATTTTTCTTGGTTGGGGAGGGATTGTTTCAGCAGCCTACTTTGGAGACCACTACGCCAGAGTTCTGCCAACCCAGTGGAAGAGGCAAGAGTTCCACCAACCCAGTGGAAACAGTCCATGCACGCAGCAAAGCCACGAAGCAGAGCGCCAGGGAAATTTAGGGAGGGATTCTTTCAGCCGCCTACTTTGGAGGCCACTTGGCCAGAGTTTTGCCAACCCAGTGGAGGAGACAAGAGTTCCACCAACCCAGTGGAGGCACAGTCCACGCACGCAGTAAAGCCATGAAGCCAGAGTGCCAGGGAAATTGAGGGAGGGGTTCTTTCAGCCGCGTACTTTGGAGGCCACTTGGCCAGAGTTTTGCCAACCCAGTGCAGGAGACAAGAGTTCCACCAACCCAGTAGAGGCACAGTCCACGCACGCAGTAAAGCCATGAAGCCAGAGTGCCAGGGAAATTGAGGGAGGGGTTCTTTCAGCCGCCTACTTTGGAGGCCACTAGGCCAGAGTTTTGCCAACCCAGTGGAGGAGACAAGAGTTCCACCAACCCAGTGGAGGCACAGTCCACGCACGCAGTAAAGCCATGAAGCCAGAGTGCCAGGGAAATTGAGGGAGGGGTTCTTTCAGCCGCCTACTTTGGAGGCCACTAGGCCAGAGTTTTGCCAACCCAGTGGAGGAGACAAGAGTTCCACCAACCCAGTGGAGACACAGTCCACGCACGCAGCAAAACCACGAAGCCAGAGCGCCAGGGAAATTGAGGGAGGGATTGTTTAAGCCACCTACTTTGGAGGCCACAGTTTTTCCTAGCCATGAGACCAGTTCCACCAACCCAGAGGAGGAGACACAGTCCATGCAGGAAAGCCAGAGTGTCAGGGAATTACTTTCCTATCCGCCTCATAGAGGGTAGGGTACTTGAAATAGAAATAGAAATGGAAATAGAAATACAAATAGAAAGATAAATAGAAATAGGGTACTAGAAAGAGGAATAGAAATTTGGAGGATACTAGGATACTATAGGATAGATAGGGTAATAGAGGATAGGGTAATTAGAAATAGAAATGGAAATAGAAATATGAATAGAAAGGTAAATAGAAATAGGGTACTAGAAAGGGAAATAGAAATTTGGAGGATACTAGGGTACTATAGGATAGATAGGGTAATAGAGGATAGGGTACTATTTGAGGCTGCTAAATCCGGCAGGGGAAAACTGCTGCAGCGGATGCCATGGGGTGACAAGATGTATCGTATCAGTATCCCACAGCAAGAGATTTCCAAACCTGGAATGTAACCGGCGGGAGTGACTTTTTCCCACCCCCCATGTCGGAGGACAGAGTCCTCCAATTCCAAATAGTTGGTGTTGCTATTAAAGTTGTTCTCCTCAAGTGATTTGCCGCCTCTTACCGCTCAGAGGCACTGGAGGTGGGGGCAGCCGAGGTTGCTGCATCGGCAAGTCAAGGAGACTGGCCGACAGGACACATATCGGCTCGGAGACTTGACTTGAATGACTGAGCTGCTGATAGGCTGAAGGAGAAGCGCCTGGAAGGCCTCCTCCAAGCCGTGGAGTACTGGGAGCCTGACAGGCAGGCAGGTAGGCCGAGGGGCGGGCAGGCAGCCAGCCAGGCAGGCAGGCAGATAAGCAGTAAGTCTTGCTTGCAGGTAGGAAGGCAGGCTTGCAGGGTACCCATGCAGGCTAGGGAAGGCACAAAGCCAAAGTGCCAGAAGGGAGGATTGTTTCTGCCTTGGGAGGCAGAGTTTCTCCACCCAAGCAGACCGAGTTTCATCAACCCAGGACACAGAGTGGATGCAGGAGAACACAGGACACAGAGTGGATGCAGGAGAACACAGGACACAGAGTGGATGCAGGAGAACACAGGACACAGAGTGGATGCAGGAGAACACAGGACACAGAGTGGATGCAGGAGAACAGGGCTATTACTTTAAGGAAGGGATTGTTTCAGCCACCTACTTCGGAGGCCACAGTTTTTCCTACCCAGGAGACCAGGTTGCCTTCCCTGGGAGTGGTTTTATAATAATAATAATGTTGGGGTTTTTTAAAAAGCTTTTTTAAAAACTTTTTTCCTGGGCTTCGCATCGCGCAATGCCACAAACGGAAACGAAAAAACTGACAATTTTTTCTTTTGTCGGTTCGGGTTTGAGCGGGGGCGGCTTAATTACCATTACCGTTTCTGTTACCTAACGGAACCGAAAAAACGGAAACGGAAATGGAAATGTCAGTGTTCTGTGCCCATGTCTAGTGCTTACCTAAGATCTGAAGCTAATGGGCCTTGCTTCTCAATGATAGGCCCAAGATTTTATTGTAGGTCAGGTTGTTTATATCAAAATTTAACTCCCTCTCCCCCTCAAAAAAAAAATTCCCATATCATGAAGCACCGTTCTATCTTTGTATGGAGGTGATATTATGCAGTGCAAACAAGTAACAGTAAGGAAAGTGCTTGATGGTTACAAGTGTCCATAAAGCATTTCTACCCACTGAAACTTCCAAGTGGAGAAAGCTCCTTGTAAACTGGTTACCTCTCACCAGAAAATAACGCTGGCTCAAAAGATTAAGCTCACATTCAGTTATTCAATACCATGATTTATGAACATGAGACATTGTGCTGCTGTATCCATCAATCAGAAGACCAGGAAATGGCCCAGTATGACTGCAAAATACAGTATGACTCCCGCATCCGCTGATTCACCAACTGTGCATTCAGTTATCCGTCGATGGTGATCAGCAGGGAGGCAGCAAGGGAGGGAAATTAAAAATAAAACTTACCACCCCTATGCCCATTGTCTTTCTCCTCACCACCACTGCTGCCACTGTGGTGGGCCACCCACCCACCCTCACTTCCCAGTTGCAACCCAGGCGGTGGAAGTTTTGAACTTTCCACTCAAACTTCCAATCTGCCACCCAGGACCTGAGTGGGAAATTCAAAGCCTGGTTGGCTGGGTGGGCCACTAAAGTCCCCACATCACCCCTCTGGAGGGTGCCTGGTTGGTGGTGTCAGCGGCGTCAGTAGGGAAAAAAAAACTTACTGGTACCGCCGCTAGCCAGGCATCCTCTGGAGGAGTCAGGTGGGGATTTTAAATACCCATCTGACCAACCCGGTCATTGAATTTCCCACTCAAGTCCCAGGTGGCAGATTGGACTGGCTTGGACCCGAACCGGAAGTTCAAAGGCTGGTTGGCCAGCTGGGTGAATCCCCACCCCACCCCTCTGGAGGGTGTGTGCTTGGTCTGTGGTGGCGGCAGTGATAATTGGTGAGTGTTAGGGGTGAAAACTTTCACCCCAGCACTCCACCACTGCTGTCAACCTGGATAAGTGCACGGTTCTCGTGATCCACGGGGGATCCTGGAACTGATCCCCTGTGGATATGGCAGTCCTACTGTACCCTCTTGTGCTCACCAGCATTCACAAAGTGGTACCAATCAAGGAAAAACCCAGAAACAGACTTTTTTTTCATCAGTTAACCTCTTCTCACAAAAATGCAAAGCAACTGTCAGGGCTGTTTTTCAAAGTCTGAAAGTCTAGGTGATTCTGATTTATGATGACCCTAAGTGGTTTTTAATTGAAAACTGGTTTACTAGTCCCTTCTTCACTTAATACTCTTGGACTGTGCAACCAGACCAAAGCAGCATTGGGTCACAAGCCTCAAAATTCCATTTATTACACACACACTAGATGGAGAACAAAATCAGTTTTGTAAGAACAACCTGTCGAGCCTGGGTGGCAGCAATTTCTTTTGGATTTGAAAGATAATAAGCACTGTAGTGAGGAAAGACTTTATTTAAAAGACATTGAAGCAGGAAATAGTAGAGTAATCAAATCACACAGAAGAAAAGATAATATAACAACACCCGCAAAATGTGGTGAAAAACAATAGTATAAAACAACTCAACAAAGAGTAATTACAACAGAGTAGAAGAAAATAGGAAAAAGCAAAACAAGTCAATAGAATAAAACACTTTCTGCTTGCTCGTGACTCCTAGAGAATGAGAAGCTGCAGAGAAAGAAGTTAATAACATACAGGGTATGTACTGAAGTTAAAAATATTTCCAGGAGGTTTTAGATTTCAACAGAAACTAGTAATAATGTTTGTGGATAATGGCCTTGCATTCTAGTTCCAGACAGGGAGCATAAAGAAACACCAAGGAACTATTTGAAAAAGACTAACGAAACAGGAAAGTCATTGGAGAGACACGGCGATTTTCCAGACTGTTGGTGTTCTTTGAGGTTGAAGAAAAGACATATCTTCATGAAATACAAACTGTTTGTGTACAAGTAGCCATTTAATCCTACTTCACATATGGGTTATGTATAATTTTGCATGTATAAGTTGATATGTATTGAGTGAAGATTTCATATCATTGTTCTGTACTTTTGTTCTGTGCTACTTCTGCTTCCACTACTTCAAGTATGTAATTTGAGTTTTCATTTATTTTGTAAATATTTCCACATGCTCTCTAGTGAATGAGACTCCTAGAGAGTAACAGCTGACCATTCCTTCTACGTAGATGTTCAGTACTAACCTGGGAATGGCCTGAACTAAAACTCCTTCAAAAAGGACTCTAGAGATCTTGTATGCTTTTCTAGCTGTTGGCAGCTACGTACCAACCAAAGCCACAGTACATTCCTTCTTAAATGGCAGAATTATAAAACAGCAGCTTGTACAATAAGAGGACTCCTTACAAAAAAAAAGCAACATAATATGTTTTTCAAAACACTAGATTAATTTTAAAAAAAATGATAGATGAGCATGTCCAGATGTCCAAAGTTAGGCCCTGGAACAATATAGCGAAAATCAATTGCATGACTTTCCCAAAGAATCATTTGTCCAAAAAGAGAAGCACAACCTTGAAACAACAGCCCCAGTGCCTCATTTACACCACATAGAAATTCCCGCCATAAAATAGAACCAAAAATATTACAATGAACCAAATACATTGCATTCTAATTAATGAAAGGTACCAAGAAAGTGGAATATTTGTGGAAAACTCATGTAGATTCAACTTACAAGCCTGTTGTTGTGGTCTACCCCCAAACTAAAGAAAATACATCACATGGAAACAAAACCAAATTTAGAAAACTAAGTGACCCAATTGTTTTCAAATAGCTTACACGTAGGTATTAGTTACTCTGACATGGTAGGTGTCAACAACAGAAATATGGAATATAGAGATGCAAATAAATTAAACACAAAACAGAGAGAAAATATTGAATCACATGGAAGAAAGATGAATGGGAAAATAGTACTGGCATCAATTGCACATACTTAAATATATCCCATACAAAATCAGAGAAGCCAAACTAAAAATGTACAGTGATTCCTTGAATTACGAAATTAATCCATTCCAATGGATTTTTTTAATTCAAAATTATCACAATTCAAAATGCAGTTTCCCGTAGGAATGAATTGAAAAACAATTAATCCATTCCACCCCCAAAGGGGGGAACAGATTAATAGGTTTTCAGTGCATTCCTATGGGAAGCCTGCCTGGACCCAGCAAACAGCTCAACAGATAGCTGATTGTGGGAACCTTTCTTTGAGGGGTATGTTTCCTGGTGGAGTTCCAGTGAGGGCACACCATCCTGACTTCACCACATTGCATGCCTGAAGGGAAGGAAACTTCTGTTTCCTCTTCACCTTTGCTTTGAGGCAGGACTAAAAAGCTAAAGGGCACTTTTCACCTATTAGAAGCAAAGTTTTCATAAAATACTCCAGTATCTTCTTATTGAACAGTAGATGCAATAAACAAGCCTCTGGGAGGAGCTGAGCAGTTCTTCTTTGTCCTTTCATCTGCACAGAGCTTCTCTACAGCTGGCTGGTGGAAAAGCATGTTGTCTTTCCCTCTTTCTTTCTGTAACTAAGATCAGTTTGCTTGGATCCCTCCCAGAAAACTCCCACAGCTGTCGGGCTGCAAGGAGCAGCCTTCCACTGCCAGTTGACTGAGGGGATTTATTTCCAACCCAACAATGCAGGGAAGCTTTTTCACTGCTTTACGGGGTTGGGGCAACCCTGCTTTCCTCCCCTGAATCCCAGATTTCCTCCCCACCTTCCCTACTTTCCTCCCCACCTTCTTTTCTCCCCTGAATCCCTGCTTTTGTCCCCCCTCCCCACATACATCCCCACCTGCTTTCCTCCCCTCCATTCCCACTTTCCTCCCCACCCTCTCCACTTTTCTCCCCTTGCTTTCCCTTGAATCCCTGCTTTCCTCTTTACCCTCCCCACTTTCATCCCTAATGGATTTCTCGCAGATCCTGTTTTTGCAGGTAGGAAGAAGCAGTCAAAGTCAGCTGTCTATCGTGCTGTGGAGCAGCCTTTGGCTGCTGGTAGATTGCGAATTCCTCCCCCACCCCCAAACCCAGCAAAGGGTGGAAGTGATGCTTTTTCCTTCAGTGTACCTCCAAAAACAGGTGGGGCAGGGGTCCATGCCTTTGGATCCCTGCTGCCTGCCTGCTTTCTGGATGCACTGAAGGGGAAAGCACCGTGAATTACGAAAAACTTGAATTATGAAGGAAAGAGCACTGTAGCTGTGGAGCTGTCAAAATCACTTGGCTGTCACGGTGCCGACAGTCAGGTGATTTTGACAACTCGGCAGTGGGTGGATTTCCCTCCATAATTCAAGTTTTGCATAATTCAAGTCATTTTTAATTCAAGGTATCACTGTAGTCTAATAAAGTATAGAAACAATATTCTAGAGAAGATTCAGAACTCCTTAAACACACATTGACGAAGATCAACATGACCACTGAAGAACAGGGGTAATTCTTTGATATTTGTTGTCAAGGGTAAAACAAAAATCTATTTGAAGATAATTGAGATATAAAATTTGTTATATCAGAAGTTGATACTGAACAGGAAATTCAAAACCTAAAAATCCAAGATGTTATATGTTGTTGCTATGTGCCTTCAAACTGGAACAGACATATAGGGCTTGCAAGGTACCATATTTTTCTGTCTATAAAATGTCCCCATGTATAAGACGACCCCCACTTTTCCAACCCCAAATTACAGTTTCCCAACCATGGGCTTACTTCCGTGTATAACTTTTAGTCTAACAATTTAAGACGGATATATAGTCTTAAACATGGAAAAATGATGTATGTAAGATATTTAAGGAGTGGTTTCACCAATTCCACTCCCCTAGTCACTTTCCTTGACTGAATGGGGATTTGAATCCTGATTTCTAGAGTCCTAGTCCATCCCACTACCCCTCGTAGACTGGTTCTATCTGCATGCAATGAAAGACCATTGCCCACCCAGTCCATGATAAGGAGACAAGACATGTTTTGTGGGATTCAAATTGGGCCACAATTTATTGATATAAAATTCGCTCTCCTTTCAACTGACCACTCTCCCTTTTAACAAAGTGGCCTGAATGTAGTGCAACATGGGGCATAATCCCTAATTATTTCAGAAGGGTGGTTCAGCACCCTCCCAAAGATTCGTGGTCTGATCACACACATACGGCCCTCACTTCCTTAACATTTTAATCATTTCATGCCTATTACCTTATTATTCCAACTCTTTATGGGTGTCTTATTCTATTATTAGCCTGAAACGGCCTACTTGAGCATTTTCAGAGGGCTCCTGCGGAGCTGTCAATGGACATGGGGTTCTCTCCCCCCCCAGGCCCAACAGCCTTTTCAAAAGGGCTCCAGCCCAATTAAAGTTACATATTAGCTGAGTGGCTATGGGGTTATCTAGATAGGAAGGCAGCCCAATATTTATTTGATGGCTTTAGGTTAGGTTTTCATATCCCAAAAATGACTGTTTTGTTTCATCTGTTTTATTTGTTTCAACAAATAAAATCTATAATGAAATGCTGCTTCCTTGTTTTGTTTCATTTCATTTTGTTTCATTATGTAATGAAATGACAAAACAGCATTTTGTTTTTTGTTTCCTGCCCATCCCTATAGCCATTTAATAGCCTCATCATTAACCTATCAGATTACTTTCGCAGATTATTTTGGCAAAGTGAGATTTGATCTGCCAAAAAAACCTCAGTTAACATTTTTCAACAGGTACCCATTCACCTTTCCTCCGCCTTCACTTCTATCCCTCTCCCTGATGCTCTGACTGTTTTCACTGATGGCGTGCCCACCGGAGGCACTGTAACCTTCAAACAGCCTCCAGGAATCTGGAAAACTTTCTTCACCTCTGCCAAGACCTCTGCCCAGCGCACAGAGATTGCAGCTATCAGCCTTGCCTTGCAATTGTTCCAGGACCAACCTGTGAATCTCATTGTGAACACGCAATATGTATTTAACCTTTTGACTCATCTGCCACATGCTTATCTTTCTCCTTCATTTTATTTTTCATGGCTTTTGTTATTCTTCACTCTGAAGAATCTCCTTAATAACTGCACACAACTTTTTTTGCAGCTCACATCCATTCCCATACAGAGTTCAATGGTGTGGATATGCTGCTGTGCTTTCCCCTACAGGTGTGATGTGGATCCCAGCTCGCTGTGTGCGCCCCTACCAAGGGAAGAATGAGATGGTGTCAAGACTTGCAAGACCCGGTCCCAGAGTTCAGTGCAGCAATAGCCCTGGACCAAGAGACCCAGATGACCACACACAGGAAAAAGCGACCCGCACACCCTGAAGGGAGCCAAATCAAAGTCGCATGGGGAATGCTGAAGATGTTAACTGCTGATGCAAAGGAATCTTTTGCCTGTCAAGTAACTCTAAAACCTCCTTAAACCTTTCTATCTGCTGTGATTGCACAGCTAGAGGCTAACTCAATCTGTATAGTGATATTTTCTGCTCTCCCAGCAAACTCCCTCACTATCCATATAGAACTTTCCCTCAAACACACACAGAAAAACAACTCAAAGTCACCTGGGTAAATTGGCAAACCCAGAATGCAGACTTGACGTCACAATTTCCCAGCTTGACTCTACACCACAGTTCTTTATAATGTACACTGTTGCATCAAAGGAAGTATATCTTACCCTACAAAATTCCTATGGAATCATGTCTTTTACTGACTCTCCCTCTAGATGTGACAAATGATGAATCAACCTAAATTCACCCAGGACCTTTTTGGGTATCACTTCCAATGGAGAAGCATTAAGACCACCCATGGTCAGAGCCTCATATGGTCCCAACACTCTATCTTCCTTGACTTCTTTGCCTATTTTCCCCCTAACAATGTTATCAAGACCTTTCGCTGATTTCAAATTCTTCGTCATTTTTGCAACCCTCATTCCACATGCTAGAACATGAAAACCTAACCTAACGCTATCAAGTAAATATTGGGCTGCCTTCCTATCTGGATAACCCTACAGCCACTCAGCTAATATTGTTACTTTAAATGGGCTAGAGCCCTTTTGAAAAGGCTGTTTGGCCTGGGGGGTTCTTTTTGCCCCCCTGTGTTCTTATTCCCTGTTTCACCGGGACACCCTTTGGGGCACAAGCTAGCTCTGTGTGGTCCACTGCACACCGAGCAGATGTGTCAAAATTTACACTCCCAAAAGACCAAGTTGAGATTTAATTGGTACTGAGCCTATACCTGTGCCTGCTGCAACCACTTGCTTTCCATTGATCTCACTAACTTCTCCTGGCCCTGCTTGCATCACCTTGGTCTCCACCTGTACTGCAGCCTGCTGATCTACTAAAGCTTCCGCCCTTGTACTAATTTCTGGTGAGGAGGTGAACAATGGCAAGGTCGATGGGACAGACACTGTCTAGCTCCCTGTACCCCACAGCCAAGCCACCGTTGTTAGTGTAACATGTTGTGTTGGGGCAACCTCACCTGGCAGGGATCTAATCACCTCAAATGGTGATCTACCCACTGCACAACATCAGCCTGTTGTCAGGTCCAGGACATGAGAACCCTCCAAATCTTCTCTCACTGTAACTGGTGCTGCCACTGCCTGAAACACTGCCTGCTGCACCTGCATCATCTGCCTTGGTGATTTGGCTGAGCCACATATTTGGCTTCCAGATGTTGCTGGCTCAGCTATAGTTCCAGATGTGTCTGCCTGCTCACCTTCTAGTAACACAATACAGGATAACATTAGTTCTCCAATTCGCTTTAACTCAGCTATTTTTCTGTACTCTGGACTCCTGGTTGGGTCTATGAGCTATAAATGATCCACACATCCCATGTTTCTCTGCCTTCTTCTCTAGTCTACTCAGCTTCTCACATATGTCCCATTAATCTGGCCTGTCCTCCTCATCTGAAGAAGACAAAGCCAGTGGGGAATGCACAGGAGTTTACGCTTCACAGGCTGTTTCCCTTTAGCATTAGCCTTCCCTTTCTTGGGAGTCATTATGCTATTGCTCAAAAATTCCCATAGAGGCGTTCCTTCAAGTGCTCTAAAACCAACGTAAGTGTACTACATGCAGATCACCAACTCTATTTTTAATTTTCAGAAGGCATTTTACTACTATAAACATGCATAATGATATACTAAGCAATTGTAAGCCCTAACACTACCATAGCTCTGGTCCCCTAAAAATGAACTCTATTGTGACCTAAGAACCACCCAAGCACCACCCTTTGTTTATATAAGAGAGGATTTCTCTCTCTCTCTCTCTCTCTCTCTCTCTCTCTCTCTCTCTCCCCACAACAGTGCCAAGCACCCTATTCCCCCTTGGAATGGTCTAACTGGAGGCCTGTTTGCTCCCTCTTGGCTTTGCTCCTCTCTCTTTAGTAGAGATGGGCACGACTTAGCGGTATTACCATTTCTGTTTCCGTTACTCGTTTCCGTTACTCTACGGAAACGGTAACGGGAATTACTCCCCCAGACTTCGAGCTCGAACCGACGAACGAACAATTTTGGTCTGATTTGTCGTGCTCGTTCCTTGCATCACGCGATCGCGCGATGCCACGCGGCACAGAAAAAAAGTTTTTAAAAGTTAAAAAAACCCGGTTCCCGGGCCAAAAAAGCAGGCGGAAAAATGCCTGCCGTGCCTCAGGGCACCTACCAGAGGGGTTGTTTCTGGAGGTCCCCAGCCTCCCCCCCATCCCCCGTCCTAGTGGGCTGCTCTGTGGGACTTGCCGCAGGCTCGCAGCCAGCCAGCAAAAAGCCCAGTCTCGCCGGCCGCCGGCCGCCGCAATTAAAGCGCAAGCAAGCGGCACGGACGGCACAGGAAAAAACTTTAAACTCTCCCCCCACCCATTCCCGGGCCAAAAAAGCAGGCGGAAAAATGCCTGCTTGACTAAGGGCGCAGGGCACCTACCGGAGGGGTGGTTTCTGGAGGGGGGTCCCGCCTCCCCCCCCCCCCGTCCTGGGCAGCCGGACTCGCGAGTCGCCATCGCCATGCCATGCGGTGCGGGCGGGGGATCCAAAATGGGGCGGTGAACACAATATTGTTTTTGAAATCGTGGTCCAAAAACACACAAGCACAACAGAAACACGCGAAAATTTATAAACTGCCAGATTTTTCACAGTAGCAGTGGGTTTTTTCTTGCAACAAAATGTCTCTCCTCTCCTCCTCTGTCCTCCATTGATTTTATTTTTTTTTATTTTTTTTTACACCTGCGCATTGGATGGGCTGGCCGAGTGGCCAGCCATGTGGGAGTGGACGACCATGCAAATTTTTGGAGCCATCCCACCAGTCGCATGGCCACTTGGCCATGGAGACTTCTGGGATGTGCCAAAAAGCCCCCTAAAACCTGCCCTAACCCTAACCCTAACCCTTGACTCCGTACCCATACGTCACAGACTGTCTTCTTAGTGGGTCAGAGAGGCACCCAGAGGTGCAACCCACTAGCCCACCGTAACGCTACCCGTCACTAGCCTAACCCTAGCCCTTGCACTAAGCCACCTTAAAGCCAGATCTACTTGCTTGCATTGCACTACACGCAGCAAGTACACTTCCCTTCTGTGTGAGACATGGTGGTGCGAGAGCCTTGTGCAGGGAAGGCATGATTCTATCACTCTCGCACTGGTCTCACTGTCTGCACATTATGCTATGCAATATCCATATGGCTATTGCATAGCATTTTGCAGCAGCAGCAGGTGAGGAAGGGAGACCCCCATGTAGAGGGGTCTCTTGGAGCCTGCTTCCCCTTCCTAGTGGGTGAGGATAGGAGGGTGCCTCCAGGAGCCCACTTTCCCTTTATAGTGGGCCAGAGGAGGCACCCACCCCACAGAGGTGCCTCCAGGAGCCCGCTCCCCCCCCAAAAAAAACAGTACTAATGACAACGAAAAAACGAAAAAACGAACTGACTAATTTTTGCGAATTTTTGCGAAAACCGGAAACGACCCGAAACGGGACCGGCCCGACTAACGACAACTCGAAATTTTTTTTTTCAAGTCGTGCCCATCTCTACTCTTTTCCCCACTCCGATACAGCTCCTTGTTGCTTCCCCCATTCCTTGCTACCCTCCAGGCCTGGCTGGGTATCAGGGTCTCAAATGATTGGTCTTCAGTACTCCGACACTCTCACAAAGAACACCAAATAGAACAGAGGCCAGAGACCACAAGATGAGGCCTTCAGACACTGCTACTGACTCCATGGCCCACATGCTTGTCACAACAGCCTGGGCAGGCAAATAAGCCCTGCCCAGCACTACAGGCGGTTGGAGCAACCCTTCTGTGACAGTTCCAAATGTCCAGGTCAATTCATGATAATGGCTTGGAACACATTGCTATGCCATTTCTACACATTCAGCTGCATTGCTCTATTAATAGATTATGCTCACTATCTAAGGAAAAAGTGGATTTTTCTTTCAGCTCTATATTATAGCTTCAACACAAGCACATTCTACAGTATTTGCTCTTTCAAAAGGAGCCAAGATGTCTAAGTAAGGTGAAGATCTGCCCATTTAGTTTCTTACTTTTCTCAGAATCCATTTTACTTTTCTTTGATTGTTCTGACTACACTTACATTTCTGCTTAAAAAAGAATGGAAATATGTTCAAATACAGATATACATTTCTACTAAATTACTTTTTATCAAGTGCAGAAATGTACACATAGTTCTGGGCACATTTTTGTTCTCTCCCACAAGAAATCACAGTTTTAAGAAATATACAGATTTCTGATCCAGGATGCAGCTTGTTCCATTGCTAGTCTTGAATATGGTGAAACAGCAGTGCATTTATTTCCTATCCTTATGTCAGCTGACATTTGTTGTGCATGAGTGTGCACTAATACATGCATGTGTGCATAGGATCTGTGGTGTATCTGCTCCCTCTCAAATATTCTCTCAAAGATGTAGCCGCTGAAGCTCACACTCTACCACACACTTCTGCACTTTAAAAACATTTTACAAAGCCATCCTCAATCATTCTCTGAAAGGTGAAAGAGGACAAAACAGGAGAATGAATTTCACTTGATTATTTTTTTACATCGTTTTGATCAATATTTTGATTTCAATCCATGTCTTCTACTATTATCTGCATTAAGTACAATTTTGGAAGGAATTTAAATTTAATAAATAAAAACATTATTTACCAAGAGAATTATGAGGAAAATATGGACTAAATGTAGTAAATTAAGATAATTAGAGTGTACAGAGCAATACTGCAAGCTGAACAAACCAAAACTTATTGCCTGGGGAGCAGTGATTCCTAGAGCTCTACTAAAAGTAGAACAAGCTACAGAACTAATGTGCTGTAATGCTTAGACTGCTTTAGGGACCAAGATGAATGATTCCTGAGTTAAGCTGTTCATTCAGCCATGATGCTCACTGGGTGATTTTCACCAAGTCAGTATATTTTGATAGGATTGTTGTAAGGACAAAAAAGGATGTGGGTAGGTGGTGGTGGTCAAGCCCACAGCCACAAATGAATCTAATTGCAGTAAGTAAATAAATAGAATGAAACTGAAAACATGAGCTTCAAAATTTCTATTTACTGACATTTTTATTCACCTCACAGGGTTGGTGGGGGGGGATAAAATAGCCTGTTTGTCCATAGAATGGGTTAGGGACCTGAGGCTCTAGCAATGCAGCCCCCAGCTAAGGGAGTGCCACACCAGCCTTGGCATCCTTCCCACCTGACAGGAGCTGCAGCACTCAGGTTTGGCACTGGAGATGCAAGTGGCCACAAACTATATCTGATTTCAGTTGCTGCTGCTGCTGCTGCTGCTGCTGCTGCTGCTGCTAGTACTACTACTACTAGCTGCACTGGTCCCACCAGTTCCCAGAACTAGTAGTGATGACAAGTTAGCAATCTCATTTAGGAACATGCCATCAAAAACAGAAGTTCCCACGAAGTCCATAATCTGAACCATTTTCAGCACTGTGCAACAAGGTGCTCAAGTATGGGCAGGATCAGGGCCACCTTTGTGCCAGACCCACATCTCAAGCACCTATTCTTGAGATGGAGTGTTGCAGGAAAAGGCCTTCTGCAAACATACAAATGCCAGGATTGCCCATCACCTAGGGGATATAGTCTCTTCTCTGGCAGAGAACCAGAATGAGGAGAACACTTGTTTACATAAATTTGTGGCACAACTGGCACAACATTACTAATTGCCATTGAAAATAACCCTCAGCCACAGAGTGCTGCAATATTTATATCAGGGTGTCAAGTGATTGGTGCAGCAGCAGCTGGGCTAGGCACAGGTGATCCATTTGACAAGTGACATCTAGAGCAGCCAAGGTGCAAAGCAGGCCTCTCTTCTGGACAAGATCCAGGAGGAAACCAGAAGCACCAGTCAACACACAAAGGCCAGAGACAGTTGGGCTCTGTTGAATGCAGCTGTGATGTGAGGGGAGCCACACAGCTCACAATATCCAGGAGCCTCCAAGGTACACAATGCAGCTGTGTAGTCTAGCAAGGTCTGTTTGTCACAAAGGGCCAAACATGGTGGTAGATCACAGCACTAGGTATGTCCCTTCCCTCTAACTCATTCATTCTTCCATCTGCTGCTGCTATGAGGGGTTGCCCTCACTCTTTAATTGTTCTGTAGCCCACTTTTTTGGCACATTTACCACTCACCACCACCAGTTATCAACAGCTGCAATCTGCCTGATAGTGCTGACCAGGGTTCCCTCCTACACACACACACTGCTATCTGACCTGTCCTCTGATTACCCATTGCTGGTAGCATTTCCTGCTGGCATTCCCCTTGTTCAGAATACAACCACCACAACTATTACAGTGATTTCAAAAAAAAAAAAACCTTGGTATTGCTGGTTGCTAGTGTGCACTCTTTTTTGGCACAATTACTGGGAATGTGTCAGAGAACACAGGGAAATATTTTAAATATTTTTTCCTATTTGTGCTTTCTTTCAGGAGAGGATACTGACTTTATAGTATTTATATTGACTTCAATTGAGTTCCAGATATCTGGAAGTCACAACTTTTAGAATTCTGAATTCCAGATATGAAGGACTGCAATTTCAAATTCTGAATTTGAATTTTTAATTAGAATTTGGTGCTATTGTACATCCCTGGTAATTTTCCCTTGGAAAAAAGGAATCATCTTCCTTCTTTCTTCTATAAAGTGTGATTTGAGATATATATGCCTTAATAAATCTTGTTGAAACAAGATGAACACACTGGGATATGTGTGACAAAAATGAGAAAAAGCGTGGATCAGCTCCAGCTTTGGCAATGATACTGAATACTCAGAAGGCAACTAAAAAGGGCTGTGTTACATATGTGTATCAGCACATGTGCATGGCACAATGGATGGAGGGAAAACAGTCTTGCTATGCAAACCCATTAAATATTTTTGGCTCACTTTCTTGTCATTTCATGTTTCAGTGCAAACATAAACAGAAATTATGACTTGCAAGAATTACATTTATCAACAGTATAGCTGATCCATGTTCAGTCAACCAAGGAAACACATTCATACACTGAGACTCCTGAGTACGGTTGTGAGCCTAGAATATCTTCAGATATTTCAACACTTTTTCCTCCTTCCCTGGAATTGCATTATTGTTACAGGAGAGTGTAGAAATATTGAGCTGGCAAAACAAGTCACCATTACAGTAAATAAGATACTTCTAAAAATTTGGGCAGCAAAATTCTAACTTTTCAACTGACTAGCAGTAAATTTTGCAAGGTTCTATAAGATAACTTGTTCTATGATACATTTGGGAAATTTGGGTAAAAGGATTTTGAATTATGACTTTTTAAACATATAACTGTTTTAGCCCCCTTCAGAAATAGAACCTAAACATCCCCAGATTTAAAACATATCACATAAATTGAAAAGACCAATCTCATCTTGAAAGAGAATGATTGGCCATACCTGCTTTTTTAAAAATTCAGAAATTTAGGCTACAGGGACTGAAATACTGAAATCCAAAAAAGGTATTTCAAAAGGGAGAAACAACAACTTTGTTATAAGACTGAGCATGTATGGTACAGGATAATGAGCAGAAACAGGCTTTGAATAATTAATAAAAAAACAAGGCTGTGCTTTAAGGAAAGCAGTGGACTGACCGTCTTCTGGATAGGGAAATATTTTGCTGTGGGTCTTCAGTATACATTCTCTTAAGATGTGTGATGCCTAACAATAATTCTCATAAAAGCTTTCAAAGGAGAAATAAGCTATAGGACTGAGGCAATCTGAATGTTTGACTATGGCTGCATTCACATGACTACTAAAATCCTCTGGCAACTTAAATGTGGATCCCCTCAACCAGAGATCACATGGTTGTTGTTGTGGTTCCTGTGTTCCAACCCTCCACCCTCCGATTCTATTGTTTCTGTATGCTGAGGGGAGGGAGAAAAAAATGCAGGCTCACCTCCACCTGGCCAACACGCTTCCTCCAGTCAGCAGCAGCTTATTGTAGCAGGACAGGAAGCCCATTAGGAATTCCTGTCTGTTAAAAGAGAAAAAATAAACAGAAGGCAGAGGAGGGCCAGGCATGCACCACAGGAGGCAGCGAGTGCCTGCTCGGTATGCAAAGGTTTCTCCGTACCGGTATCCATACTTGCGAGTTTAAAAATCAATCAATCAATCAATCAATGTAAGGCACCGGAATGGCAGCGAAAGGGGTTTTTTTTTTTTTGTGGATTTTTCCTTTCCCCATGGACTCATGTACTGCTTTAAAATCCCCATCAGAACAGAGACAAAAATTTTACCTCCTCGAGACCAGGTACTTGTAAAATGCGCTGGGTCTTACTTAAGTGGGCGTGGTCGCGCTTTATTTTTTTAAAAAGTCCACTGCTCATGGGAAAACAATTTTATGCTCCGCATCTGCGAGCACTTTGCAGTGGATTTTAGTGGTCATGTGAAAGCACTCTAAGTCAAGCAAAGCACAACTACCTAACCCTTAACTAACTCTTAACCCTTTTAACATCTTCCTGGACAAACAGGCATATCAGAATCGTGTTTGCAAGGGGATTCTGTTTCTGGTTATAAAAATGGTGATGCAAAAAGTATATTTAAATTGTTTTAAAGCAGATGTTGATAATTTTTTGAATTATCTTTTAAAAAGAATAGATAATAAATATTCAGAAACTCACTCATTGATGCAGTAAAATTTCCATATTTTGCTTTGTGGCTAGAAATAGTATTACTTGATGTTAGCAGTAGCACTATTTTGGTGCCTATATCCTGACATGGCCTCCATTCAAAGTCTCCATTTCACACGCCTTTTCATTATTTCAAATGCTTGGTTATTAAACATTGCCCTCAAAAAAGAAAAACAAAGAAAAAGTTTCCAAAGATTTTATATACTATCAAGTCACTTCTGACATGTTGTGACTACATGAGTTAATGATCTCCAAAATATCCTGTCATTAATATCTCCACTCAGTTCTTGTAAAGACACTCTTCCTGATGTCACCTCTCTTCCTCACAATGTCTGCCATATTTTCTAGTATATCCTTAGGTCTTGCAAACGAACATTTCCAGGTTCTTTTGCTAAATTAAAACAATTCATGTTAAATCTGCCTTTGTTCCTGCTGGCCCCACACTAGTTTTAGCATCAGTACTGCCTTTTCCAGGCATTTCTGTATTCTTACTTTATGTGCAAGTTAGGATAGCTTGATTTTGCTCTCATGAGAGTTCAGAATTGCATTGATTGAACACCCACTTTTCTGTCTTTCCATTGGTTTACAGTATCTGTAAGTTTTCCTCCAAGACCACATTTCAGATCTTTCTTGACTGTCCATCTTTTTAAATAGTATGGATTATTTTGATCCTAATATCAAGAGACAATCTTTTCTTGATTCCCTCATCTCTCTCTCCCCCCCTTTTTAAGTTTTGGATTTTTTTTTAAAAAAAGACATGCAGGCAACATGTAGAACAAAAGATCTGCAGGGCTGACATAGGGTGCTTTTACCCAACCTCTAAAATCTACTGACAAGTTAAATACGGACCAGAGATCGTGGGGTTTGTTCCTCTTCTTGTGTCCCCATTCTTACACCCTCCATTGCTTCTATCTGTGGTGAGGGGAGGGAGAAAAAAAGGGAGAAAAGAATGCAGGCTCACCTCCGCTCATCTCCATTTGCCGTCCAGAGCAGCCCCGTAGGGATTCCTGTCTCTTAAAGGGGCAGCCGGGACAAAAAACAAAACAAACAGAAGGTGAGGGGAGCCCGGCATCCACAGCTTTACAATCTGCATAGGAAAAAGTTTTACCTGCAGAGACCAGGTACTTCTAAAGTGCGCTGGGGCGCGCTTAGGTGGGCGTGGTTGTACTTTATTTTGTTTAAATTCCTCAGCCGGTGGGACAATTTTAAGCTCTGCATCTGGGAGCCCTTTGCCTCGGATTTTAGGGGTCGTGTAAAAGCAGCCATAGGTAACATCAAGTTACCTGAGAGTTTAAAGAGTATGTAGGTTTTGCTGTTGTGTATGTTTTACTTCACCATTTAATGAAGTGGAAAATAGCCTTTCAAAATATTTTGCCACAAGGGGACTGCTTCCACATGGCAGCTGTTCTTACTTCGGTCATCATAGTCCAATACTCTAACCACATGCGTTCTAGAAGATTGTCTCAAAATATTTTTGGAACTTCAGGTCAAGGACAAGGTAGCTTCCACATTCCACATATCAAACCCAATCATGCAGACAATTGAATCTTACTACAAGACGATTGAGAGGACAGCATGTCTCAATGCACTTTATATACAATAGTGCATCTGCTAGCTTAGGAGGGGCAATTTAGGCTGTGTGGTACACAGAGCTCTTTCTTCTGCCAGGCTCTCATTTTCTGTTGCCTCTGATGGATATCTCATTTTGCGTATCACCCTGACAATGACTGACTTAAGTTGTCACAGAGGTCCAGCTGTACCATGTATAATCAAAAACCTGGAGATGCAGTAACGGTAACATGACTGAGATTAATCTCCCTGAGCACACTAGACTGAAAGATAAACTAGATTGGAAAAACAAAAGTGTAAAATGTATTTTATTATTATTAAAACTGTATAGTAGTATAAATATGGATGGAAGAAAGGTGTACCCATCCTACTCTTGCCATATAGCTGGATTTTCCAATATTCCTTAAAAGCAGAATGTGTCAGATATTAGTTAGTGAAATACATGTATTAGATAGGATGTTCTATATATATCTGATATGTATTTAATTGATTTAAAGATGGAGTCTGTAAAAGTGCAGTCACAGTGACTCAATGTATAGTTTTTTCTAATGGAGTACAGATGTTAAGAATTAACATAATGAATTTTGGCTGATGCAAGGGGTTGCAATAGCTATGAGGTAATGTCATTTATGATTGGACAGACACATGTATAAAAATGTTCTGTAAATCATTGTTCATTGGGCCTTCTGTGAGTAAGGCACCCACTTTGTTTCTCTGCTATATATTTTGTCAATGTAATGTATGCTGTTATGCTGTTATGCTGTTATGCTGTTGAACTTTGTATAAGTTCTGTGATGCTGTGATATATTTTGGATGGTTTGTAATATAGCTGTTTGGTTTTAAGAAAACTGTATCTGGCTAACTATTTATTCAATAAGTATTGCTTCTGCTGGCTGATCAAACAGCACAAAACTCTAACAGAATGCCTACTATTCAACCTCTGTGAAAAACAAGTATAAATCAAGGCAAATAAATTCATTTTAGTTCAATTATTTACAATGATTCAGCTTTACATAAAAGACAGGAATACATATTTGAATTTGAACCTGGGTCATTGTTTCTTGCATTCAGACTTACATTGCTTAAAAAAAAAAAATCAGTATCTTGGCACAGATCTGGAAAAAGTTATGAATCTGTGTCCAGAAATAACAAAACTATAAGGTACAGTATTAGAAGAACAAAAGCAGAACCTTCTTGGATAACATGAAAGACCGATCTAGTCCATCATGCTGTTCTCATAGCAGCAAACCACGTGGGTATTGGAAGCCTGCAAGCAAGACATTAGTACAGAAGGGGGGGGGAATACATGCTAAATGCCTTGTTTTCATCAATTTAGGTTGTCTCTCAACATGACAATACACTTTAGGATGTAATTTGAAAGTCTTGTGAACTAAAAGCAAGACAAAGAGTTATTCTTTCCCTTGAGGCCTGTACAATTTCCATAAAATGTTACTACTGTCCTTTTGCTTTAGGAAGCTAGGCATACAAGCACCCCCTAAGCACAGAAGTTCTGTTTAGTTGTGGAGAAAGATGCCAACAATCCATTTAGTGCTTCACATTCTTAAATAAAAAAAGAAAGCAAACATCTTAAGTTGGGGACTGGGGCGTTGTGCATTTTTGCACAATATCAGACCATTTTGGTGGAAAAGCCAGAAAATGTTCCAAAACAATGGCCATTTTATAAACAACTAAGTTTATATTCTTGTGACTGTGAGAACTCTTGAAAGCCCCAGGAAATATATTAACATCCATGATAGTAAGGATAAGAATGTTACAGTTCCTTTTCATTAGCTGTGAGGATATAGCAAGCCTGGATTTACAATACATCCCTGGTCATGCATGTAAAAACAATACCCTTCCTCCCGCCGTATTTTCCAACTCCTGTTGGAAAGATATAATGCACATCATAGGAGTTATTAATAATTGTCTTCCTATTTCCAAAATATTTTACAGGTATATGCAAATTTAAACAGAAAAAAAGTTTTCTGCTATGACAAATATACTGTCAGAAGATACAGATCCTAAAACCCAAACCAGAAACAATCTGCTCATCATTAATATTGTTTTGTTCTAAGTCCTTACTGGTTGATAAGGGACTGGACTGAATGTTTTTGAACTTATAAATCCCAGTTAGAACAAAGCCAGGATGTTAGAACTTCTCATGCAGAATTGTCTTATGATAGTGAGTCAGGCATAGCTGCCTAGATGCACTAAGCACATCCGATCTCGCCTGATTTTGAAAGCTAAGCAGGGTCGGCCCTGGTTAGTACTTGGATGGGGGACCATCAGGGAATACCAGGTGCTGTAGGCGCCTGGAATAGGAACTGGCAAGCCACTCCAGTATTCCTGACAAGAAAACTTCATGGACATGGGGTCACGAAGAGTCGGTCACGACTGTAGCGGCACAACAGTGAGTCAGGCAGGAGAGAAGTGGCTTTTGTTCTGCCTCTTCCAACTCATAGGCATGGTTATCGGTCTTGAGGCCTTGGCTATAATTTTGAGTCTCTTCCTCTTCTTTCTTACCTTATGAGGCAGGCACATTGATTTGTGTTGTGGTGCCAGATACTCCACAGTTATATGACTCTTATTAAAATATACTGATCTATTTTTGAGATCATCACATTGTGTACATTTACATTTAAATACAATGTCCCAAATCATGTCATGCCACATAGTAAATTGTACCACAGCGTGTTCCATTGAATCAATGGGGATTTGGTGAGTCAGCTCATTCATATGTTTCATACATTCAAACAGGTCTACTCTAGTGTCACTTGCTATGCCAAGAAGCAGTGTACGCCTGTATTAATACTATGTTTTAAAAAAATTTTTTTTTTCCAGAGGAAGGGCTGTGTATTGTGAATAGTATTAGAATTTAAGACAAATCCTTGCTACACATGCTTTATAGTGATATTCACACTGGAGTCACCACATAATTTGCACCTTTCATTGATTTATTTTGGTTTATTGGAGGCTGAACCTTACTTGAGAATTAAGATGCTTAAAGAAGCTACTGGAATCCAAGGTCTGTTATGAGTGGCATGATGTATAATTTATAATGGTGTTATTTATTAATGTACATGGTTTGGGCCCCCCAGCATGTTATCAAGAGTTGTGTTATCCCAGTAGACGGAAGAAACAATCTCTCTTTGACAAATGTTGACAGCTTCTTCTCTTGAACTCAAACCGAAGCTTTCTTGTTTGGCGCTTGCCATTCTCTCTCTTCCTCTTAAAAAATCACTCCAGAGCTATTTACCCTTTTGCTCTCAACAGCACTTAAAGACATTAAAAAACACTTCCTGTGGCGAAGAGACAACAGCGGTCAGTGCTGGATTAACACAGCATGGAAGGGACAAGCACATGGCAGTAATAACTCTAAGTCTTGTGTTCCTTGTTCTCCTCCCATCGAGAGACAGAAATACACAGCAGCCCTGAAGCAGTAGCATCAATTTACTTCAAAGGAAGTGCAGCCAAATTTAACCCTAGTTCTGCAGCACGTTAACAGCTTCTGACATGCAGTGCATTCAAATGTGTTTAGTACCCCTTTTTGCTGCTCTTATTGTGGAAAGGTATGGAATGCCCCCTCTACTCCATGCAACACTTAATCCACAGTGTAAAATTGAACCTATAGGTAAATTAAAAAAGCTTTCCTTGTTTTACAGCACGCCTTGGTTCCATACTGTTATGCTCTGGCTCCACATTTTTTACATTTCACTTCAAACAGGATGGAAAAGGAGTTTGTAATACCCAAGATTCTAAAATGAGTGACCCACTATACAGTCGGAAGGCTGTTAATTTAAACATTCATGTTAAATTCCCTTTTTCATGATGAGATGCAAACCACAAGTGATTGATATGCAATTAGATGTTTAGTTCTGTGTACAAAGAACTAAAATGTCTGCGTGCAAGTGTATGAATGTGAGAAATCAGTACAAAAGGATTTAGAACAATGAGAAGAAAGCATATTATATCTGTGTACAGGATGAGATGAAGCCTCACAATCTCATCTGGAATCTATTAGGATACTGGGGGAAAACCCACACAACAAATAGGAAACAGACAGATTTTCACTTTCCTACCTTTGAACCTGCTGAGCCTGTCATTACCATTTTGTGAGACATGACTGAATGACTGAAGAACAACAACACTTCCAATTGGGGGGGGGGGGATCAGCTTTTGTATTCCTACCTTTCTTTAAGCAGCAACACATTATCTGTAATCCCTTCATCTGTGCTGCATTTCCCTCAGTTACACAAGAACTATGTATGGGGAGAGTCATCAAACAGCATTTTAAACAACTTCATTCAGGATCCCCGAAGGAAGAAACTGATCACTTAAAACATTTTTAGTGAAGCAATTAAATATATCTATATGCATATTTAAATATATGAAAGGAGGATCACAACAAACACTGTAATGAGTTAAAACCAGGCAATGGGAGAGGACAAGTGGCTTACTTCTTAGCCACTTTTGGCTACCTTTGGGGGGGTGGGATGAAAAATTGTGATATTTGTCAAAATATTGGTATCCATTGGGGGGTAGGTGAGGAGGGAGTTTTGCGTCAGCATGGTTCATCTGTAGGAATCGAGAAAGCAGTACTGCTCTGCCAAATCCACAAAATATGTCACCATCGCTCGCTGTACAGCTGAGTCACTCAGGCTGAGAAACTGTGTTTTACCTCAAGGTTATCTGATGAGGTGAGGATTCTGCCCTGCAGACACCATGCAAACACAGCCAGCCAACCTGAACATGCTATTTTGAGCAAGACCTATGCATAGGGCTGCAGAGGGAAGCCGCTCAGAGTTGTGCATCCACCCGCTGTGCCAGCTGACCTTGAAGGAAATCAGAAAGCCATTTCTGCGTACAAAGACCATAAAAACAGAGAGTGTTTGTAACATTCCTTCACCAAGTCAGGAGGCATGACTTGTCGCTAGATTTTGAAGGAACACCATCTGGTTCAGAAGTATCTAAATAATACATGTCCGTGGTGTCATAGCAATGACTGTTATCACATCAGTATTTTGAAGCATTATAATCAGTGGTGCCTCTAGGCTCGGGGAAGTACCGTAAACCCAAATTTGGGATTAGGGATGTAAATAACATTACAATTCTTTGTTCCTATTTGGTCTATTCTCACTTCACCAAACACCTCAACAATGGAATACCAACCCCATAAGATTCCTAACTTCTATATAAGATTGAGACAAGGAGTGCTGTTTGTTATTCTCATAAACGTTTCTGTAATTTGCTTGCACTGTCACTGCACAAATCTAGTGTCACCTCACTCTCAGAAGCAGAGAACTTACATTTACAAACTAGAGATTGGCACGAATAAAAAAATGGCATTTCGTTTGTCGTTTGTCATTTGGAAGGTCCGTTTCGGTTCGTTTCCGTTTTTCGCGAATTTCTGCAAAAAATTCGTTTTCATTTTCGTTCATTTCATTACCATTTTGTTACTATTTATTTCATTTTTTTGTTAATTTTTTTTAGGATTTTAAGCAATTCACTCATATTGCAGCAACCGAAACGAAACGCACGACAAAATTTCCGGTGTTTCTGTTCATTTCATTTCATTTTAGAGACAAAATTCATTTGTCGTTTCGTTATGTAACAAAATGAAAAAACGAAAACAGAAATGAAAATTGTTCATTTCGTGCCCATATCTATTACAAACATACAGAGAGAGAAAGAGATGGTAGATTCACAACAGTTGGGCGATTATTTAAAAAGATTCAAACCAATCTTTCTGGTGCCTGTAGTCTTGAAAACTGAGCACAACAACATGACAGCCATTATTATATGTGGCAACATTAACGTGTTGTTTCCACAACTCCTCTTAATTTGCACAGAAATGTAATTGTTTCTCTCCTTCTCTTATCTTGGGGGAAGGCATTTGCTGCTCATTTTGCTGAACTGAAACAAACCACCAAACTTATCTTTTTCTTTCTTTCTTTCTTTCTTTCTTTCTTTCTTTCTTTCTTTCTTTCTTTCTTTCTTTCTTTCTTTCTTTCTTTCTTTCTTTCTGTAAAATGGGATGCCTGCCCCATTCTTACCTTGTTTCCTGACCACCTCAGGAAAGCCTTGCTGGGGGTCAACAGCAGCAGTATGCAAGCTATTACTTATCAACTTCTTAGCTCTTATCCTTTCATGAAGGAACACAGGAAGCTGTGTTATAGAGTCAGGGTTGAACTATAGATTCTAGATTAGACCTATGGCACAGTGGATAAATGCCTGTACTGCAGGTAAAACTGTGCTCACCACCAGGGGTTCAATACCAGGTAGCAGGCTCATGGTTGACTCAGCCTTCCATCCTTCTGGGGTCAGAAAAATGAGTACCCAGCTTGCTGGGGGGGGGGAATGTATAGTCTGCATACTGTAACTAAACTGTAAACCACCCAAAGACTACTTGAAATGGTATGAGGTGGTATATAAGCAAAACATTTGCTTGCTAGACAACTTGAAATGCTTGTATTATTTTAGTATTCCAGAGGTTAATTCCAGCAAATCTTTTTGTCTGAGACTTGCCAGGCCTAACAATAAAGCAAGGCAAGCTAATGTGCAAACTATGGGAGATGTGCAAAACTTCTACTGTGGCAATTAGACATTTTCTTCTAATGAGGCAATATCTGTATTGCAAACATTGGTGGCTCTGCAAGGACTTGTGCCATTGTAGGGTATCTTTGCCTGCCCATTAGAAGAGGCACAGAGGTTGCATGTCCACTGCAAGGGCAGAGAGCACACCTACTTAAGGCTCCACTAGCTTTTCCCCTGCCTCTTGCCTTGCAGCTCTTTTGCTGCCAGGAAAGCGGGTTGCGGCAGCATCGGGTCCTTTGTTCTTTCCCCTGCTGCTAGGTGGATTCGTCTCTTGCTCCCTGCTGAGCCATGTGGCTTGTGGCTTCAAGCAAGTGCTTTGTGCCTTTATTTTACTTTTACAGTTTATTTAGTTTAGTGAGGGAAAAGGGGTCTTAGCGGGGGTGGGGAGGAAGGGCACCAGGGGAGCCTCTTGTGAGACTGTCTGATGGTGAAGGGGTGTGTTTAGGGATCCAAATTATTATTGAGGTGATTATTATTTTTTTAGGTTGGATAAGGGATTAAGTATGTTAGGGGTTTGTTTCTGAGTGATTTTATTTGATGCACTGTTTGGGAGATGATAAAGTTTAGTTATTTTAGTTCATATAAGGGGGAACTCATCACTTGAGGGGTTGCTTTTGTGCCTGATTTTTATTTATTTATTTAGTTTTGTTGTAGAGTATTTTTAACTTGCCCTTCTCCTTGGGAAAGGACCCAAGGCAGCTTACAATTAATGCAGGACAATATGCAGTCCAGCACAATTAAGACATATTCAAATATTCATTAAGACATTCAACTTCATGAAGTTATTGAGGGTTGAGCGTTTTGGTAACCATTGGGAAATAATTGTTCCCCGGGGGGAGTGGGCTCTGATCCAGTAAATTTAGCACTGTGATTCAACAAACAAACAAACAAACAAACAAACAAACAAACAAACAAACAAAGAAACAAAGAAACAAAGAAACAGATAGATAGATAGATAGATAGATAGATAGATAGATAGATAGATAGATAGATAGATAGATGATAGATAGATAGATAGCCAAACAACCATTGTGTTCTGTGAGCTAGGGAAAGCAAAACTGCAAGGCAGCAGCTCAGGCTGTGACTTGCATTGATTCTTATGAATCCCACCTTATCCCATCCTTCCCCCACTTTAGCTGCTACTCAGGTAGAACATGGCCACATGTTGGGGCCTTTTTGAATGCCTGCATTCAAGGCATTTCTGGGTCTCCACTTTGGAGGTGGTACCCAAGACAACACCAGGCGAGTATCACCTGATTCATCATTTATCTTACCCAGAAGGTGAATCCGTAAATGATAGGATACCACAGGAGTAGTGTAAGTAATTATAGCCAGGCTGGGGGAATTATTAATGAACCCATTCATGGAATGACTTCTCCAGACACCAGTTAAGCAGCTGTGACAGATGGATCTGGGCAGAGCAGCAACCCCCGCCATAAAGTTCTGTTACAGTGACCAGCCCATGATTCCCCCCCCCAAAAAAATGTATAAAGCCCAGAAGGGTGTAAAAAGGGTGTACCACTGGTCTTGGATTTGTAATCTGTCACCCTGGCATCACTGCCCTTAAGGCGGAATTATTCTGCTCTGATGGGGTCCATTCATCTGACTTGGGCCTAGAAGTTTTTATGTGAGACCTACAAGAGGGCATGTGGGCCAAACTACTCGGCTTGATGGTCTAAAGAGACATACTCCGTAGTCACTTTAGTGTGGTGGCTAGTGTAAGTGGTATTTTAATTCAGGTATGCCCCTCCTTTATATGGCACATTTAAGGTACTTGGCAGCCTTCATATAAAATTAATTAACAACAGCAATTAGAGTATAGGTGTATGTCAGAGTTTTGTGCTATTTAATCAGCCAGCAGAAGCAAATACTTATTGAATAAATAGTTAGCCAGAGACAGAGTTTTCTTAAAACCAAAAAACAGCTCTATTACATATGAACAAAAACATATCACAGCATCACAAAACTTATACAAAGTTCAACAGCATAACAGCATTCAGTACATATGACAGAATATATGGCAGAGAGACAAAGTGGGTGCCTTACTCACAAAAGGCCCAATGAACAATGATTTACAGAACATTTTTATACACATGACATTACCTCATAGCTATTGCAACTAGAGATGGGCACGGAACGAACATTTTTTTTGTTTCCGTTACCGTTTGTCATTTCCATTACGAAACGAAATGACAAATGAAAATTGTGATGAAAATGAAACAAAACGAACAGAACCACGAAAATTGAGATTGTTACGTTTCGTTTCCGTTAATGGCGACGTGCAATGAAATGACCTGTTTTAAATGTTAAAAAACATAAAAACGCAGTGATAATTATTTATATTGTCTGATAATACCTACCAGGGGGGTTGGGGTCCTTAAAATGTTTGTTTTTGTCTTCTCCCATCGCAATGTATTTTTCTTTTCCCTTTAAAATGGATGTCGCCACCAGCCACAAAAGAAATGGAGGCAAGCCATGTGATGTGGGATCATGTTCAACCAATAGCATGCCCAGGTTGCAGACTGGGCGGGCAGGTCTGGCAGCCACAGAGGGCATAAAAAGCTCTGGCAGCCCCGTCCTCCTTGCAGTTTCTGGTGGGAGTTAGGGTGGGATTGCTGTCTCTGCGAATCTAACTTCAGTCCTGCAGCCTCCCTGTGTGCATGCGTGCTGCGTACCTCTCAGTGAGTACCCTCCCCTGCCCAGCAGTGCAGTCACTCTGCGGCTGCCTTGCACCCTGGGCAACGCCCACCGCTGCCTTTGCAGCCTCCCTGAATACCTAGTCTATACTGTGTCTCTGCCAGCATCCATTTTTTTTTAGTGTTTTCCCTCTGGTCTGGGGCATTGGGGGACGCCCACGCACGGGAATGCTTTAAAAATTGCGCAAAAAGCGGGTAGAAATGACAAACGAAAAAACAAAAAACGGTAACGAAATTTTTCAAAAAATTTCCGACAAATGGAAACGAACCAAAACAGACCTCTCAACGACAAACAAAAAACCGAAACGACATTTTTCTGTTTCGTGCCCATCTCTAATTGCAACCCCTTGCATCAGTCAAAAGTCATTATGCTCATTCTTAACATCTGCACTCCTTTAGAAAAAAAAACCTATACATTGAGTCACTGTGACTTTGCACTTTTACAGACTCCATCTTTAAATTAAATACATATCAGATATATATAGAACATCCTGTCTACTATATATATATTTTACTAACTCATATCTGACAGTAGAGGTTAGCCTATAATGTCAGGTGAGGTAAATAAGGGCTACTCTGGGATAAGGAGATTCAGTAGGGAACGGATGCTTAATTAGTTTGGTGGCATCCTTCTCTCTGCATTTGGAATCTCACTGAAGCCACGGAGGGGCAGTTAGTTAGTAACACCTACAGATGACACCCACTTGTACTACAGCACAGGTCCCCTTTTAGTTTACAGTTAAAGGTTAAATATTTATATATTGCTTTTAATCAATTGTGGCCTATATTTAACCCAAAACTTTGTCTCGATTCATTATTTCGGTCTGGGTCGGCAATGTCTTCGGGCTCTTGGTCTGTTTAGCCCAGTATTGTTGACACCATCTGTTTGCAGTTCTCTGGAGTCTCGGACAGGATTGTTCCCTAGCTCATCAGGAAAGACCAAGGCACTGAAACTAGAACCTTCTGCATGGAAAACTTGTCCTGTATTGTGCAGCTAAATCACTGTAGCATGTCCTGCACTCTAATGTGATTGCTTCAGTTACATAGAGGGACATATCCAATTACCAGTGCTAAAGTAAGGTTAATTCATCCTGTGTACCTATGCATGTGTGCCATCTTGATGTTTGCAATGGATTGGAATGTATTGAATCCTCCTTGTTCAGCATGGCTGAGGCTTTTAAAACTTAGCTGTAAATTCAGAAGCCCAGCCACAGTACCAGGATGCACATGTACTCTACATGCAACATTTTTTAGCTAGAAAACAGAAGCCTCTGAACACACACCCCTCCCACAGAGCTGGAACAACTTCCTCTGTATTATGTTAGGTGTGAAACATTTCATTTTGAACAGCTATGTAATGATCAGATCCCAAATCAGCAAATGTAAAGCCTCACAATGTGCTGACACAGTGGTAATAATAAAATGTGCTGTCCACGTGGTAATAATAAAATCAATATACATTATGTGCTCTGAATATATGACAGACTGAGTCAATAGGAATGATTATACCACCACTGCCTACTCCATATATATATATGAAGCAAGCAGCGGTGGTGTAATCATTCCACAAAAATCCTTTTCTGTGGATTTAATTGCTTATATTCTGGAATGCTCATTTTCAGAAGGGCACGGTTGTTGACATTATTAGAAAAACAAAAATCCTTTTTTTGTGGATTTAATTGCTTTAATTTGCTTTCAAATTAGGTATCTTTTATGATGAGAAAACAAGTGTTCAGTATTACTAATTTAATTTATGTCCCTATGCAAAGTCAGTACTGCAGCAGGTTTGCAACATAAATTCTACATGATTTATGAGAATGCTTGCCTGTAAACTGGACACTTGAACAAACACATCTCACAACACCAAGCACAAATCTAGGCATGATGGACAACTATAGAACAATTCCACTTTGTGTCTGCATGTAGTACTCAGTATATTCTGATTGGCAGCTAAGCCTATAATTTTATGGTGAGTAATTTTGACATCTTGATGAATTGCAAAAAAGCATAGCCCTATTTGCAAGTCATCAAGATGTCAAGAAGATCTCTTCCTCAGGCAGTTTCAGAGAAAAGATACCAACATGAAGAGGGACTACAAGGGACTCAGGCTTTAGGGGCAGAAAACATTAAGACGAAAGAAGAGCAGAATGATTAGAAGCTCCCCTGCACCCATTCCCCAAGAGCTCTGATCTGACCATAGCAAAACATGCCTTAGTTACATCTTGGTTGAATTACCAATAAGCCTGCTCTTGTTGTAATTTATTACGGGATTTCAGCAATTGATGTAACCTAGTGGCCAAGTGGTGCAGGATAAATAACTTGCACCTAAAGCATAAAGAAAACAAAGAGCTTGTGGTGGATTTTAGGAGGCAGAAAACTGATATTCAACCATTGGTGATTGATGGGACTGGTGTGGAGAGGGTTACAGGTTTTAGATTTTTCGGCATTGATTTACAGGAGGATCTGTCCTGGAGTGTCAACACAAGGGGGCTTGCAAAGAAGGCTCAGCAGAGACTATTTTTCTTGAGAACTTTAAGGAAAAACCATCTTCCACAAAAGCTGCTGCTGGCCTTCTATTATTGTGCAATAGAGAGTGTGCTTACTTACTGGTTATTAGAGATGGGCACGAAACGAGCAATTTTTTCGTTTTCATTTTCATTTTTTCGTTTCATTACGTAACGAAACGAAAAACAAATTTTGTCTCCAAAATGAAACGAAACAAACCGAAACAACAGAAATTTTGTCGTGTGTTTCATTTTCGTTGCGGCAAATACATTGAACTGTAATGAATGCTAACGAAACAGCAATTTTTTGTTTTTGTTTTTGCTTTT
Organism: Phrynocephalus guinanensis; assembly: GCA_037367245.1. Lineage (NCBI taxonomy): Eukaryota > Metazoa > Chordata > Lepidosauria > Squamata > Agamidae > Phrynocephalus > Phrynocephalus guinanensis. Next base: position 85,990,438 of record CM074741.1, on the reverse strand, counting down.
TCGTTTCGTTACATAATGAAACGAAAATGATTTTTTTGCAAAAAAATCATGAACAACGAAAACGAACTGAAATGGACCCCCTAAACGACAAACAACAAACGAAACACCATTTTTTTGAGTCGTGCCCATCTCTACTGGTTATGTGTGTGGTATGGAAGTTGTACCCACTGGGATAGGACAGTGTTGCACAGAATCATAAGAATTGCAGAGAGTATTGTGGGCTGTTCACTCCCCACCTTAGAACAAATTTATACTACCAGGTGCCACTGTAAAGCATTAGATATATTAAGAGATCCATCACATCCTGGTCATCACCTCTTCGAGTTGCTGCCATCAGGACGGATATATAGAGTACAAGAACAAACCGTCTCAAAAATAGCTTCTTTTTTAGAGCAATATTGGCCTTAAACAGAAATTCTGGACTTTGAAGTCAGCTTATTTTATATGTCATATTTTAGTCATTTTATATGTCATATTATTATGTGTTGTACCTTTTTTTAATCTATGTGAAATGTTTTAAATGAGTTGAATATAGCAACCACGAAATTTTGTTGTTCCTGCAAGGGGGCAATGACAATAAAGATTCCTAATTATACTTGGTTATCAGTGTTACCACACAACTGTTTAATAGTGGGCACTCTTCTGCAATGATTAACACCTGTACTCTTTTTATTCCAGTTCCTCCATATCACCCACCCACCTGGGCATGTATATACATACCTAACATTTGAGACAACACTGCATAAACATAATGATAATTCAGCCTACAAATAATTATGTAAAATCTGGAAGTTGAGTCATGACAACTGGACTTCTTTTCTTCAGATATTGAAATGTTTTGCCACTGATCTAAACTGCTTCGCCAGTCTGAGTAAAGCTAGTTGGGAGTCCTCAGACTAACAAAACTGGATGAGCCGCAAAACATTTCAGTATCTCAAGAAAAGAAGTCCAGTTGCCATGACTCAACTTCCAGATAAACTTCCCTGGATGACAAGTTATGTAAAATGTTTATTAGTTTTTAAGGAGCCTTTAAATCTTTGTTGCTGGTTAGGGGTGGCCCCCAGAGCCATTTGAGCAGGCAACAGGGCTGCTCCAGAGTTGCTCAGTGGAAGGGAAGATGACTTTGAAGGGCCCCTTTACTGCTCTAAAGTTATATCCATCTACATTGCAAGCCTGAGTATATACAGAGTTCCACTCAGGAATTGCAACTCTTTTGCATTTGGTCTAGGACAGGCATGTCCAAAATTTGGCCCTCCAGATGTTTTGGACAGCAACTCCCACAGTCCTTTGTCATTGGCAATCTAAGCTTAGAATTCTGGGAGCTGTGGTCCAAAACATCAGGAGGGCCGAAGTTTGGACATACCTGGTCTAGGAGGTTTAAAATCAGATACGTTATTTGCAAGTGCTTGATGCAGCACATTTCTCATATATCCTAATTACAAGATGAAAGTTAGTGTATTTGGGGAGTGTTTGACCTTTTTCAGTTCTTGGAACAATACCAAATGCCCTCTGGAGTCAGTCCCAATTTCCTGAATTATGCTCTAAAACGCTGAAAACGTCAAGCCAGTAATCAGAAAGCAACTTTCCTTTTGTACTTCCCTCAGCGGAGGAGGTTGTGCTGTGCTTGTTTTGGCCATGCTTGAGTGGTAATACTGAAGAGTAGGTTGCAAGGAGTGGAACAAAATATAACAAGCTCACACCGCTTTAGCTGCCTTTACAGATTGGAAAGTGCTGCTGATTCCTCAGATAATGGGCTGCAGCAGCATGGGCAATGGTGTCAAAACCAGCTTCCATAATAAGCTGAAAATCTCCTGCAATTCAGCAGTTTGCCAAGAAGTATTCAGTTTGAAGAGATGGCTCCTGACTTGAAAAGGTTTGCTGCACATCAGCAGTTCCTTTGGAGAAATCCTGCTTGCTCCAGCGCTTGGAGCCTGCTTGCCTTCTTGAAGAAATCATACGAGAGCCATTATCTGCAAACCACTCTTAACTTGGCAATGCTTCCACAGAATGGGAGCTGAAAATTCTAGTGGAAACCTAACATGCCATCAATGAAGGGTGGCTTCAAACAATAGCATTTTCAGACAGTATAAAATTCTGTCCAACACTGCCTCAAAATTGAGATAATACAAAAATAATTGCTAAAATAAAAGCTGCCTGTGAAAAAAAGCCTGCCTGGAAGCTATTGGGTTTTCTTTCCTGAAAGTCTTTATCCACTACTATATGATGGTTAATTATATTTATAGTGCTGGAGGGGGTGACACTCTACACATGCTCAGATAAAATGTTCTGCTTCATTCAAATGCCATAGCCATTGGCAGGGTGTGTGTAAAAGAAAGATTAGTATATTGATAAGACTTGCTGGAGAAATGCAAGGTAGGTCTGTCTAGTGAGGACACACCTGTCACATACTGTATGCATCTCAGCAAGGAAAACGCAGTGCCAAACCAGGAGAACAAATTTTGCCCTCACCTGAACACATTCCTAAATTCAAGATTGGACTTCACCTCAAGGGAATGAATGGCAGCCATCTGTTCTTATGAGGCGGCATTAGAAACAACCTGGTTTAAGTCTATTCAATTTCCCTGGCAATTGAGATACAGGAAAATGAAGCTGTTCTTTAAAAAGGGGCCTCATCTATTCAGTGGCACAACCCTATCTCATGTTATGATCATTAATGATGTGATAGGAATCTGAAGCTGACTTCCTGCAGCTTGCCCTCCAACAAAAATAGATGTGGACTGGATGAGCTTTTTTTTCTGAAAATCCATATGATTCTATGATTCTATGACAGTGGAACATGCAAACTATGTAAATTATGCATACAATTTGAAGTTTATTTAATGTATGAAATTAATTAATATATGTAAGTACATCCCTACTTCTTTCACTTTTAGAAAGCATTATCTATTTGGATAGACAGTAATAGCACAAAATAGTATCCCAATCTAATTGTACAGGTGAAAGGCATGGCAGAGACATGCAGGTTTGCTTTGCCCTGCCAAACATCCAAATGAAGGTTTCACCATTCATGTTTTTTCAAACATCCTTTAAAATGCCCCATGCAGTTTCAAAGAAAAAGTAGCCACTGGGTGCTATTAACAAAGGAATTATTATTATATATTTATTCAAAATATTTTTACTCTGCCTTTCTCTTAAAAAAAGACCCAAGGTGACCTACTTCACTGAAAATCAGTATTTAAAGGTTAAAACAACGAGTATAGCATAGTGGTTTAAAGCATTAAAATACAATATTTAAAGCTAGGAACAAAGAGGCAATTTACATAATTAAAAAAACAATAGCTTAAACAATAAGTATACAAATATTAAAAGGAACAAACAAATACTACGCTGAGAATTCATCTGAAAGTCACACTCCATTGTTCCCCTTCCATTTCTGATCCAGAATGAGGCACCATTCCAAATTCCTGCTGATTAAAACATAACAGATAGAGATGGGCACAAAATGACCATTTTTTTCGTTACCGTTAGTTATTCATTCTTATACATAACGGTACGAATAATGACCGTTGTGATGGAGCAGGGTCGAACGAAACAGAACCAAGAAAATTTTCTTCATTTCTGTTCATTTCTGTTATTTCCATCGTGCCGCTCGCGTGATGAATAATGGAGCAGCGGAGAGCGGTGAGAGGTGGCTGGGATCCCACCTCTATGTGCGGAGGCAGGATCACAGCCCCCTGTCCAACCATCTCCGATTCATTCAGTGGAGGGCGTCGAGAGGGGGCTGGGTCTGTGGAGCCTCTTTGCCCCCTCCCCGCCGAAGCCGACGACACGAGACTTTGCCGATCTCGCAAGAAGAGGTGGGATCTGAGCCCTTATGGGCTGGGCTCTGGGATCTCGGCCACGTGGTGAAGCGGCAATGGTGCGGCTGGCTCGGAAGCCAGAGCAGGGGGCATTGTTGGAGCATGGGGGAGGTGCAACGGCACCCCCCACAGGTTTCCCAGGTCTAGGCCAGGAGGGTGCAGGGCGGCGGTCTGCTGGGGCGGCGGCTCCCGGGGCGGAGTGGTTCCCAGGGAGAAGGGCCCCAGTTAGGGTGCTGCGCAGGGCTCCAGGGGTAGCAATCCAATGGGGCTGGTGGATGGCACGGAGGATCGGTCTTTGGGGAGGGGGCCCAAGGGAGGGCGCTGCTTGGTGGTGCTCTGGGGGTGCCGGCCTGTGGGGGGGGTGAACAGAGCAGCACCCAGCTCTGGGAGGACTCCCCATGGCCACGGGATTGCTCTCCTGCTAGCAGGCTTGCCACTGGCTTCGGCGGCGCCCAGCCCCAGGAGGGCTCCCCATAGCTGCAGGACAGCTCTCTCAGGAGGCTTGCCCCAGCCCCGGGAGGGCTCCCCGCGGCCACAGGAATGCTCTCCCAGCCTGCATGCCACCAGCTCCTGTGGTGCCCGACCCTGGGAAGGCTCCCTGCGGCCGCAGCTTGCCACACCCAAAAAACGAAGAAATGGAAATGAAGTGGACCCCAGGACCCAAATAACGACCACAAAATGCCATTTTGATGTTTCGTGCCCATCTCTAATAACAGAATCATAGAATCATAGAATCATAGAGTTGGAAAAGACCTCAAGGGCCATCCAGTCCCACCCCCTGCCATGCAGGAACCCCCATCACAGTATTTCCGACAGATGGCCATCCAGCCTTTGCTTAAAAACCTCCAAAGAAGGAGACTCCACCACCCTCCGTGGCAGCATACTCCACTGCCAAACAGCTCTAACCATCATGTTTAATGTTTAAATTGATCTCTTTTTCTGTAGTTTGAGACCATTGCCCCGCATCCTAGTCACTAAAGCCATGGAAAATAAACCATTTCCTTCTTCAATGTGACATCCTTTCAAATATTTAAACATAGCTATCATATCCCCTCTCAGTCACAGAGTCAAGGGCCAAGAGAAGTTTTGCTTGTTTTTGGATGGGGCACCAAATGTGTTTTTCTGAAGGTGGATTTGGGTCACACTGACTGCAAGGTGTTTTCCATGTGTTGCTGCTTTTGAAAGAGTTTTATACCATATGATTTTGCTGGATTGTTCAGTAAATAAAGACGAAAAAGGAAACAAAAATGGTGTACTTCAATCTAGTGAAGAAGGGTATCCATGGCAACAGCAAACAATTTAGACAGTGGGCACAAACAGCAAAAACACACTGCCCTCCACTTGAATAAAGAACAGTAGCCCATCCATTCTATGAACCAGCCTCAGCAACAAACTCTGCAACCATTCCCTTTTTAGACTACAACTTCTAGAATCCTCAGCCCCTAGGGGATTCTGGGAGTTATAGCCCAACAAGGGGATTTTGGGGGGGGGGTTGTTTTTTTTTTTTGAAACTTGGTTGCCAGAAAAAATATATCCCAGTTTCTTAGTCTTAGAAAGGCAAGGGTGAAGCAGCCTTTCCTACTTTTCAAAAATATCTGTGCATTATTTTAAGGAGGGGAGCATTGTGTCATTTTATATCTCCTTATCTGTCATTTTCCTTCACACTCATACGCTTCAATGGGACCCCACAGTTTACTTGGTCCTCTCCTTCCAGCTGGGTCAGAAGGTCAATGAGCCAAAGCTTACAATGGGGAAAAGAGGGTGGAGGGAATAAGGTTTATATTAAGGTAGTGAGAAGGTGGGATGGGAGTGAGTGACAGGTGGGTACAAAGACAGAAGTAAAAAGAGATAACACAGAGATGCTATAAGAGGTAAATAAATCAACAGCAGAGACGTCCAGTGCCTGGAGAACAAAAGGGTAACAGATCTTAGCGTCTGAGAAGAGAAAGAGTGGTAGGTTAGAAGTCGAAAGAAGAAAGGAATAGAGAGCAGAAGGTAGGCAAATTGCAAAATAAAAGCAAAGAGGAGATTGCCATAAAATTTCCTCATGCAGTAAATAAGCAGCCAAAATGATTTAGGTCAATACAGAGTAGAAACAGTTGTCATTATATAAAACAGAATAAAAGATATGTATTGTTAGGAAAGTGCTCCTGCAATCCAAGCCAAAAAAACAGAAGGTGCAACTCAACCTCATAGGCTGGCACTGAAGTGCTGGCTCACTCACGCCAAGAGGAGGAAGCACAGGGCTTGTTAATTATCCCACATTTTTCTCTTCCTCACTGAAGCTGTATAATAAGGACTTTTCAGCAGAGGTGAGCAGAATGGACAGCCATTGGCCAGTCCATGGCCAGACCCCAAAGCTTTATTGTTGTTTCTGACTTATGGGGAGTCTATCAATAATGGGTCCCTAATGCAGTTTAATGGACAGAGTGACAGACTAGGACTATGGAGAACTGGATTCAAATCCCCACTTGGCTATGGAAATTGTCTGGGGGAGTGAAACTGATAAAACCACTTCTTAAATATCTTGCTTACCTTGAAAGCCCTATCGGTCACTATAAGTAAGTTCCAACTTGATGGTACAAAATATGCATACATCAATTAATGAACTCCAGAAGATCCTATAATGTATAGCTCTGCTCATATCTTATCTGCTAAGATCCTTAGCTTTCATGGATTGAGTTTATACATCTCATGTTATATTTTTCTTTCCCTAATGCCTTCAACTTTCCTAGCTTGGTTAGTTTTTTCCTCCAGTGAGTTTGCCTCTCTCTCTCTCTCTCTCTCTCTCTCTCTCTCTCTCTCTCTCTCTCTCTCTCTCTCTCTCTCTCTCTCTGTGTGTGTGTGTGTGTGTGTGTGTGTGTGTGTGTATACAGTCTACACTTTTCTAGTGTAGAGTTCACCTTTCCCTTGATCTTCCCAAAGCACAATAGCTTCATATTTGTTTCAACTGTCAGCTGAAATGTGATTTGATCTATATGGCCCACTTCTTTCTATTGGTCTGTGATATCTGTAAAGCTATCTCCTAACACCACATTCTGAATTACTTCTCCCTCTTCCCCTTTTGCAACTGTTGACTCTTCATGATTTAGCCTTTCAAAGCATTGCTGTAATATGGTGTTATCTACGTTTTAACCTCTTGATGCTTTTTCTACAAATGTTCATGTCATTCATCTCTACCTAGCCTGGCTTTTAATGTGATATGTTCAGTATATAAACTTAACAAATATACCCTGGCCTGATACATTTGACAACCAGAAACCAACCTTTTTCTCCATATGTAGAGCAGTAGTTGAACATACGTCAATCAAATGATGTCACCCACACATTATTTTAGAACATCCCATAGGTTTTCTTGACTTGTATAGTCAAAGGGTTAATTGGGATCTGTAAAGCACAGATTTTCTTTTAAACTCTTTGTTACCATTCAATGCTAAACAAATATCAAATATTTGCAATAGGATGCCTAATACCTGTTTCTTTTCTGAACTCAGCTTCAACACCTGGCATTTGCTCTCCCACAGTGAAACAAAGAGGCTTGACACAGAAATTGGGTTTAACTAGGGCCACACTTTATTAACATATTAACATTAGCACCGACATCTACTGTGAGGGGCCTGATGTAGTGTGGCTTCAGGTTGGAACCCTGGGTTTTCCCAGGATCCCTCCAACCAGCAAGCATTTGGGTGGGTCACTATCACCTGATAGCATGATCCAGAGACAGTGCCCCCCAAGGCAGGTAAATTTCCATACCACCCCTGGGTCCTCAAGCCCCTTCGAGTGGTGTCTCTTGTCCTGGAGGGGGTGCTTCCTAGAGCATCCTTCCCCTGATGCTGTAATCTCCAGATCCACAGCACCCGAGGTCAGATGCTCTGGGAATGGTTCTTCCCCTTGATGACTCACCAATTGCTTCTAGACCACTGCACTACCACCCAAGTGCGACCAATTCCATGACCTCCTAACTAATCACCCACCATCCCAGTGCTAGTGTGGGATAGGTGAAAAATCCGGGTTCATCGGGCCCAATCTGGGAACAGGTCAAAAATTCCTATCCAGCCCCCATGAATGACCAGTCAGACTCACCCTAACACTGCCAAGATTGGGCGGGTGGGTGAGGAACACTGAGAGCTGAAAGTGGCCCGAGCAGGGGAGGAGCCCCATTATATAAGGTCTCCTCCTGCTCCCACCAGGAAAAAGACCACTGAGAGTCTTGCACTTATTTGTGGGGGGATAGTAAAGGGACACCACTCTTTGGCTCAGGTGAGTCTGCTTCTTGTTCCACTCATGTAGTATCAATGTGGAAAACTTTGTCATTACAAAAAGGTATAGTTATGTAGCAATGTTTCCTCTATGCCAAAGATTTTCTGTGTCCATAAACTTCCATCTCATACAGACCTTTATTGGAATATCTTCTAGAATGTGGTTATGATTCACACCTTTGTTTCTTTTATCATGTCCTGAGTTTGACCTGGCAAATGATTGTCTGGGAAAAACATGTGTTTATTCCAGCTTCATCAGACCAAAACAATATCAAACCAAATACCAATACCAATGACTAACTCCGGACACCTGGATCTGGGAGTATAATGTAATATGGCTGCACTCATTAGTAACATTTCTGTTAGATACCTCTGTTTTCATTTTATCAAATAGTATGTTTTTATCATCATGCCAGAGAATGAACTGATTTCTTATTTTTACAATTAAGCAGAAATGCCTTGTGGTTCTAGCTGTACAGGACACAAGAGCAGTAAATATATATAAGGTCCCCCAAGTCTTTGTTTGCTGAGTAATTGGTGTGCAGAACCCTTGACATTCTCCAGTAGCTTCTGTCTTGCACTATATTAATGATGTATTGATTTATGATCATTCAGTCTATGGGTTTTCCTACTTTTATTAACCTTTATTAATCTTTCCTCATTGGTGTGTGTAGTGCTTCTTGAATGCAAGGGGACATTCTACTGCCTAGGCAAGACAATGTATGGAAGATGTCTAGATTGTTGAATCATGAGCATTGCTATGCTTGCATGGGAAATGAATTTTACCTAAGTACTGTGCTTCTTTAAGATCCACAACAGTGGTATGAAAATGTTATTTTTAACACAATACTATATTCAAAATATAAAACACACTTATACATAAAATATACTTGTCTTCATAGTAATAAGCAATGGCCTCTTGTAACCAAATGTTCTGTATTTATTGAGATACTGCAACTTATTCATCCCCAGCAAACATCCAGTCTGTTAATGAGCTGCAAGCTTCTTCATATCTCACAACTCTAGCCTTGTCCCAAATAAGTCTGTGGTGTTTAACTTTCCCACTGCAATCAATATTATTTGATTCTGACTATACTAACACTGGGGCTTCTTCCTCTACCACTCACAACATAAAAAGGATTCTCTTCTGTTCTGCACAGCTTTCCATATCTGTCCAGATATTTTTAAAGTTTTGATAGCTTCAAACTCTGTAACTTGAAAAAGTTCTATACATGTCCTAGTTATTCCTTGTGAGTTTTCTCCTAATTTAACATAAGAACATAAGAAGAGCCATGCTGGATCAGGCCAAAGGCCCATCTAGTCTAGCTTCCTGTATCTCACAGCGCCCCCATCAAATGCCTATGCGAGCGCACAATACTAGATATCTGTCTCCTGCAACCACTCCCCTGCATCTGGCCCTTGAAGTACCCTGGTTGTAAGCCTGGAGATTACACATCTCCATCATTGTTTGTAACCCATGATGGACTTCTCCTCCAGGAATCTGTCCAATTCTCTTTTGAAGGCATCCAGGCTAGATGCCATCACCACCTCTTGTGGCAGGGAGTTCCACAAACAACACGCTGGGTATGGTATTTTGTGAGGGGGGGGGAAAGAGTGTCCCTCTATCCACTTGCCTCATGCCCTGCATTATTTTGTACGTCTCAAACATATCCCCCATTAGGCACTTTTTTCCAGACTAAAGAAGCCCAAATATTTAAGCCTTTCCTCATAAGGGAGATGCCCCAGCCCAGTAATCATTTTAGTCGCTCTCCTCTGCACCTTTTCTAGTTCCACTATGTCCTTTTTGAGACATGGTGACCAGAATTGTACATAATACTCCAGGGGCGGCCTTACTATCGTTTGTACAATGGCATTATAATGTTGACTGTTTTATTTTCAATCCCCTTTTTAATAATCCCTAGCATGGAATTGGCCTTCTTCACCGCTGCCATACATTGGGGGGACACCTTCATTGAGCTGTCCACCAATACACCAAGATCTCTTTCCTGATCCATCATGGATAGCTCAGAGCCCATGAGTTGATAGATAAAGTTTTGAGTTTTTGGCCCCAATATGCATTACTTTATATTTTGCTACATTGAAATGCATTTTCCATTTTGCAGCCCATTCCCCCAATTTGGAGAGATCCTTCTGGAGCTCTTCGCAATCTTCTCTGGTTTTTACCACATGTGAAAGTTTTATGTCATCTGCAAACCTGGCTACCTCACTGCTTATCCCTGTCTCCAGGTCATTAATGAATAGATTGAAAAGCACTGGACCCAGGACAGATCCCTGGGGCACACAGCTTTTTACTTCTCTCCATTGAGAAAATTTCCCCTTGACACCTACTCTTTGTTTCCTGGATCTCAACCACTTCTCAGTCCATAAGAGGACCTGCCCTCTTATCCCTTGACTGTGCAATTTTCTTAGCAGCCTTTGGTGAGGGACTGTGTCAAAAGCCTTCTGAAAATCAAGATAGATAATATCCACCAATTCACCCAAATCTACATGCCTGTTGTCCTTTTCAAACAATTCTAAAAGGTTTGTCAGGCAAGACTTACCGTTACAGAAGCCATGCTGATTTTCTCTCAGCAAGGTTTGTTCTTCTTTGTGTTTTAAGATTTTCTCTTGGATGAGGCTTTCCACCATCTTTCCTGGGACAGACGTAAGGCTAACTGGCCTGTAGTTTCCCAGTTCCCCCCTCCTTCCTTTTTTAAAAAATTTGTGTGACATCCGCTATCCTCCAGTCCTCCGGCACTGTGGCTGTTTTAAGAGACAATCCGCATATTACTGTTAAGAGATCCAGTTCCTTAATAACCCTTGGGTGGATGCCATCTGGGCCCAGTGACTTATTGGTCTTAAATTTATCAATTAAACCTAAAACATCATCTGTTTTAACCTGTATTTGATTTAATTCAAGTCAAGAGGGGCCATTCGGGCAGCGGAATCCGCCCAAGGTCTTCTGTCGTGAAGACAGATGCAAAGAACTCATTTAATTTCTTTGCAATTTCCAAGTCCTCCTTTTTCTCCCCTTTTCCTCCCTCACCATCCAGAGGGCCAACCGGTTCTCTGGCTGGTTTACTTCTAACATATGTAAAGAAGCTTTTCTTATTTCCCTTTGTATTGCTACCCATATAGAGCAGCTTTTACTTCTCTTTCTAAAATTGCAGGTTCTTCATTAAAATATTCTTCTATGAAAGATTCTGATATCCTTCTGTCTCAGCTCTATAATTCTTCAGTATGTTTTTTCCATCTTCTCTTAACTTTGTCTTGATCAGACAACATTTTTATCTGTTGATCTTTCAGCATCCTTAATATTGGTACAAATCTCCCCATGGTTTATTAGTTCTTATGGAAAAGATATCTCATTTGTTCTTTTGTTATCACTCTTTACTTCTTTGTAACACTTATTATAATAGTTGTTCTGAGTTTTTGGGCTGTTTGGCCATGTTCTGTAATAGTTCTCTTTGACCAACCAGCCCGGAGAAATGAGGCGAAATGCAAATGAATGGGTGAAAACATGGGCCACACTTTATTAACACAAACGATTAAATTGCCATTTAAGGAGGGGCTGCAGTAGGGCAGAAGTATCAACTGAGTCTGGAGCTGGCCTAGCCCCAGACCCAGACCAAAAGGAGAGTTCAGTAAATAATAACTGATTGTCACCACAAGCGGCGACCATCTGAGGCTCCCGGCTCTGGGCCATCGCCACCGGTGGGACCCCCCGCCTTCTTCCATCTCCCTGTTACAAGTCCTCCAGGCCTTTGATATTTGAGAGATGTGCTGGCCTACACTCCATATGGTGTTCCTGAACTCCCTAATTTAACTATCTTCCACCAATACCCACCACGTGTGACCAAACAACACACCTTGAAGAAACAAAATATTAAGAATGGGATGGGTGAAAACACACCTGCCCCCATAAAGCCAATCAAGGTGCAGGCCACCTGTAATGATGCAAGAGGCAGCAATGACTCTTCTGGGGTAGTGGCAACCAGGCTCAGCCAAATAGGAGAAAAGTTTCATATCTAGAGATGTGGATGAAATGAGAAACAAATCACATTTTCTGACAAATTTGCCAATTCATCAAAATTAATCAATTTGTATTAGTCACAAATGAAGTCCCTTGATGAATATGAATTGATGAATTTAAGATACTTCTGATTAATTAATTTGTTGGGCTATAAAATTGCTCTCAAGGCACCTAGAGATACCAACAATGGAGGAAGGCACCTCCTGACCTTCTTCTACGACACCTCCCAGTTGGAGGTATTGGATTTTTGGATATTGGATTTTTCATGTTTCAATTATGCGTCCTCAAATAGGGATTCCCTCAGTAAAGTTCTCCCCAGGCACCTAGAAACTGAGAACTTGCACAGAAGCTTTCTATGACTCTTCACTACAATCTCTCCAGGTTTGGTAAAGACTGGGCTTCACCAACCCAGTTGTTAAAGGGCCTCACTTTATGAGGGGCCCCACTTTATGGCTATATAACTCAGATGTCTGAAAGACATTATTCATCAAATTTAGAGCTATTGTAGAAAAGAGTTGGGATAATCTTCTCTTCAGATTTAGTGTTTAAGAGTCAGCGGGGGCACTTTTCCAGGAGGCTATTTGGGGTGCATAGCTCATCTGTCTGAACCCCAATTTTCAACAAACATGCAAGGCTTGTAGAGAAGAGTCAGGGGAAGCTTTCCTGAAATGTTGGTGTCTCTCTTTGCCAGGAGGAGAATTTTATTTATAGCATTTTAAAGGGAGATTGAATCAATTCATCAGTTTCTCAATTCATTGCCGGAAACTGATTGGTAAAATGTTCACTTTGTCAGCACAACCCATCATGAATCATGACAAATTACCATATTTTAAAATTGTCCCCATCTCTAGTAATATTTGTAGCCAGTGATGGTGTAAACTGGAGTAAATTGCAGAGGTGAAATAGGTTCGGAAGGTCGAAATAGCAGCAGCATTGATCTGCCCTTATTCCCAGTGTATTATCCCAACATACATCATTTCATTGGCCCTTAGTATGAGTAACCCTGGACTTCTGGAAGGAGTGAGTCCCATGTTGGAATAAGAAGAAAGTACTGCTGAAGTCATATGCCATCTTAGATCAGTGGCACCAGAGGCATACCATCATGATGAAAAGATATGGAAAGCTCACTGCTCCTCCACTTCACCCAGGGACAAAGAAACAGTGACCAAACCTCTCCAGATAAATATACATATGGCTCTCTTTCTCTCTCATAATGAAGCTCCTTTGCTCCAGCCAGTTACGTTTCTCCTTCTAAGGGCTTTGAGTGTTGGAAGAGGAGATATTTGTGCTTTGGTGCCTTTGGCAAAAACCTGGTTACCCAGCTCCAGTCACTGCTCTAGGCATGTCAAAGAAGAAGTCAAATTTGTGTGTCTGCCTGGTATAGTAATATAGCAGGGTCTAGAATCTGAGCTCTTGTCTAATAATATTTGACTGCTCTTTCTACAATGTCTAGCGTCTAGCTGCATTTAATATCAACCTCATTATGCAGTGTCACTGTGGTAATTATATTTTGTGCTCAGTTTTAACACAAAAGCATGCAGCTCTTGCTGATTTCCTCTGTCCTTCACTAGGCTTCAGATGGTGAAAGAGCTTTGAAGAAAGCAACACTCCCATAACCCACACTGTTTTAGTCTCCTAATTGCTATAATACAATTATGCCACACAGAAACATCATTAAATCAATAGTCAGGATCAAATATTACTCTCACTGATGTTATTATTAACTGATTATTATTCATTTTTATATGAGTGGAAATGCACTTGGCATTGTACAAAGTACAATGTTGCTTTGAGACACCTGCATTCGGTTTCCCAGCTCCTCTTTTTTATATGCTTATGTTATTATTGAACAGGCAATTACAGCATTCTTTAACTTGCTCTGTAAATTCTACCTCTTGATTGGTTTTCTGGCAAAACCATCTACACACATGCATACACATTAATTTAGGAGTCAATGGAGAGATAATTTAAAAAAAAACTTCAGTAAACAAAGCTTATACTCAAATTCTTCTGAGGTCTGTTTGCAACACTGTAGATCTGAGAAGCTTAGCAGCACCTGTTTACTCGAGTTTTCTTAATAAAATGCAAATGAAGCAGAAAAATCACGCAGCTTGCACAAGAGAAGATGAATATTGTTTGTTTGTTCTGTTTTGTTTTGAATGCAGGAAACCTATAGAGCTTCCCTTGAGCATTGGACTTGATAGACAAGAATGACTGATTCCCTGACTGATTGTCTGATTGCTGCATTCATTCATTTTCATATCCTGTCTTTCCTCCAAGGAGCTCCATGCTGCATTTTTGTCCTCATAACTCTCCTATGTGGTTGGCCAGTCTGAGAGGCAATCATGTCCCAGTGGTGTAACAAAGAGTTATGGACAAGGGCTCTGGAGAACAAGGTTCAAATCCTCCCTTGGCCATGGAAATTGACTGGAGGGGTGGACTGCAAAATCCACTCCTTAAATGTCTCACTTGCCTTGAAAGCCCTCTTAGGGTCATCACAAGTTGGTTCCAACAAGACAGCATAGAAAACACACATATGGCATATAAAAAGTGTACTTTCCCTTGGAGAAGAAAAGTGCACACCATCACAGCAAGAACAGCTGGTAGTTAGGAATGGCACAAATGAATCATGAATGGCTTCAAGTTCTTGACAGAAGCAGAAGCCAGCCATAATTTTGGCAATTCATTCTATTCAACCCCTCCATGGACACAGGCCATGATGAGGTGGAGGGGCTTGCATGCTTCAGTGAAACTGATAACTGTGCTGTAGGTAGCATTACTACCAGAAGGCTCTCCCAAACCACATAGGTCTCAATGGAGAGAATAGACTAACGGTGTCCAGCCCCAAAGTGTCTGATACAGAGTAGGCAGCTCAAACAGCATCTGATCCTTAATGGGCAGCTGACATAATGACCAGTAATGGCAGTGAAGAAGGCAATGGGAAACCACTTCACTTAAGCTAAC
Organism: Phrynocephalus guinanensis; assembly: GCA_037367245.1. Lineage (NCBI taxonomy): Eukaryota > Metazoa > Chordata > Lepidosauria > Squamata > Agamidae > Phrynocephalus > Phrynocephalus guinanensis. Next base: position 85,975,361 of record CM074741.1, on the reverse strand, counting down.
TTCCTCAGGCAACTCTGTAGCATGAGTGGAAAACCTAAAGCCATGTCCCTTAGTCCCCGGAAGCCATTCAGTGGGCAGGGGGGTGCTAAGAATCTCTGGGCCAGACAAGAGAAGGACAGTCATCTGAAATGTTCACAGCTTATTTCAAAGTGGAAAATCCCACAACACCATCAGGGAAATGGAAAGACTTAATATTAATATTCTTGGTATTAGTGAGGTGTGTTGGCCTAATACAGGAAAGTGTGTAGTAGATGGATGTCATGTATACAACAATGGTAATAATGAACTTCATCACATTAACAGAGTGGGATTCATAGTCCATCCAAACATGAGTAAGACTGTTAGAAAGTTAGTGCCAGTGTCAGACAGAGTCATTTTCTCCAACTTAATCTTATCCAGGTGTATGCACCAACATGTGATGCATCAGATGATGATATAGAAAATTTTTTATACTCAATTATACTCAATTATACTCAATTTTTATACTGCTTTATCATTTATCATTTACCAAATCAATGGATTTTATACTGCTTTATCATTTACCAAATCAATGGAAGATACCATAGTAATGGGTGATTTCAGTGCAAAGGTAGGACAAGGGCAACAGGCTGAAGTAATAGGTAATTATGGATTAGGAATTGACAATGAGTGAGGTGACCAATTACTTCAGTTATAGTTGAGTTTAGTTTGTACATGATTTATATACCACTAGCTTGCACAAAGTTGCACAAAGGCAACTCAAGGCAGTAAACAACAATAAAGCCAACAAAACAAATTAAAATACAAAAACAAGAGGTAATATGAATGTAAACAGAATATAAATTAAAAAAATACTAAAAGATACCAAAAATACCAAGAATATAGGCACCCAGAAGATCCAAACAAAATATAACAACTAATTAACTGATCAACCAAAGGCCTCCTTGTAGAACCAGGTTTTCACGGTTATGTTAAGAAGAGGAACTTATAATCACAAACACATATTTCCAGATACCACTGCACCACCTTTATACTTGGACTTCAAATGCTGACAGGTTTATCAGGAATCAGACTGATTATGTCTTGATTAATAAATATTTTAGGAATTCAATTAAATGTGTGAAAACATATCCAGGTGCAGATATATTCAGATCATAATCTTTTGTTAGCAACAGTGAACTTTAAGTTTAAGAAATGCCCATCAAACATGACAAATAGTTGAACTGTGATTTATAAGTTTCAGGACCCAGCAGTAAGAAGAACTGAATTTCAGTCTATCCTGAGTACAACATTCAAAACCACCAATGAGATAGCGGATGTAAATGAAGTTAAAAACATGTGAAGCCAAATTAAAGCTGCTGTGAATGAAGTGTGACAAGATAAATTAAAGATCGTCAAGAGAAAGAAGATCAAACCTTGGATGACAGATGAAATTCTGGACCTCATAGATGCTAGAAGAGAGATGAAAAATAGAGATCCTGTAATATATAAACAACTGCAGAAAGAAATAAGGAAGAAACTAAGAATGGCAAAAGAAGAAAAACTTTCAAAGGAATAAAGCAAAATTGAAGAACTGGATTCTAAGCATGATTCATTTAACATGTACAAGAAAATAAGGCACGCAGCAGGTGTGCATAACAGTAGAGGAAGTGAATCTCGTATTGGCAAAGATGGTAATAACTTGACAACCACTGAGGAGAAACTACAGGAGTGGAAGGAATATAAGAACATCTCTTTAAAGATAACAGAAGTATTGACCATGGTGTCAAGTTAGATTATGGTGTAGGTATCATGAGGGAGGAGGTAGAATATGCCATTAAACTATTGAAGTGTGGCAAAGCCCCTGCCCTGATGAAATATATATAGAAGTTTCGAAATTGCTTAGGGAAGAACAATCATTTTCCTTTCTGGTCAATTTACACAGCAGCATCTATAGAGGTGGAGCAATTCCACAGAACTGGCTCAAATCCACTTTTATACCACTTCCAAAGAAACCTAATGCAAAAAACTGTAATGAATACTAGACAATCAGTTTGATGATTCACATCCTGAAGTTATTTTTAAAAGTCCTGCATTTAAGAATATATTGAAATTGTGAAGAGAGCATTGGAGATACCCAGTTTGGATTCACGAATGGATTTGGAACTTGAGAGGCATTATTTAGTCTTCAAATACTACTTCAGTGATATCTCAGTGTCAATGTCAATGTTTTTTTGTTTGCTTCATTGATTATGAAAAAGCATTTGACTCAGGTAAACATGATAAACATATAAATATTCTTAAAGAACTTGGCTTGGACAATTGTGGTAGCAGATTGATACCACAATTGTGTTGGAATCAGTGTGCAGGTGTCCGGATAAATGGTCAGATATCAGAAGATGTGTCAGTTACGAAAGGTGTTCATCAAGGTTGTATTCTCTCACCTCCACTTTTTAATATATATTCAGAAATAATTTTCTGGGATGCTCTTGAAGGACAGAACCAAGGTGTGAAGGTGAATGAAGTTCTTTTAAATAAAATAAAATAAGCTGACAATAATATGCTGTTTGCAACTAGTCTGACAGATTTGCAAGGATTATTATATTCTGTTGCTGCAGAAAGCAATCCCTCCATGGGATTGTGACTTAATGTGAAGAAGACAAAATGGATGGTTATGAGTAAAAAAAACCAAAATTGTGAACAGAATTTTCTCAAGATTGGCAGTGACATAATTGAGAGAGTTTCATCTTATTAAATACCTGGTGTGCTGTCAAAGATAGCTGGGATCTTACATGCAAAATCCATTGTAGAACTGAACAAGCTAGAAATTCCTTCCAGAATATGAGGAAAATCTTGACAAAATGGGATTTATCTATCAGACTTAGTACTTGAATACTTTTTACCTATGTATTCAGTATACTTCTCTGTGGTGTTGAACCTTGGACCCTTACAGACGCATTATGCAGGAAGGTGGAAACATTCAAAATGTGGACATACAGATGAATTCTGAAGATACCTTGGTCAGCCAGAGTCACTATGATGGCTACATTAGAGCACATGAATAAAAAGCTAGAAACCCTCAATATTATAAAGAAGAAGAAAATTATAATATTGCAGACATATAATGCACAATAAGAAATACCATCTTCTGCAGTTTATCCTTTAAGAAAAATGGATGGGAAGCATGGCTCAGGGCATAGAAGAATATTCTGGCTTAAGAACTTAAGCCAATGGTCCGCGGTGAGTACGGCTGCTCTGTTTAGAATAGCTTTTGATAGAAACTGGTTTAGGCTACTGATTGCCAATGTTCTATGAGGACATGACATTTGAAGAAGGAGGAGGAGGTTCAATTCACATAAGTTCAAATAGCAAGGAGAAAATGCTGTGATTATTCATCTGCTGTGTGAAGAAAAGTTAACTAAGGATTCCTATCTCCAGCAGAGAGCACTGACTAGAAGGCATTTTCAGGCTACCCAGTGATGGAAAGAATGCAAACCAGGAATGGCGGTAAAGACCCAAAGTAGAAATACCAGCCAGCAGAGGTGGGTTTAAGGGAGCTCCCAAGGATCATCTTCCACCAGTTGATGCAAATGTGTGAAGAGAAAGAGACTAAGAAGAAAGAAGTTAGTGGACCAGTCCTGAGACCAGCCCTGTCCCTCCCCCTCCCCTGAATTTTTACCCAAAATGTATTCAGGAGGAAAAAAGAATCCAGGGTCCCAGGATGTTTTGTTGTTGTTGAAAATGCCAAGCCCCCATCGTAATGACAATTTTCTTTGCTGCTCTATTGTCTCAATGTTCAGAGGAATACCAACAGTTTCCTATAACACTAGCTGCCATGTCGGGCCCACTGTCTCATGAGCTATCTCAGTAACTTCACTTGACACCCACCAAAGCACTTTACTGCAAAGCCCTATGCAAACCACTTTCACCCCACTTTAAAATGTGCTTCAATTGTCAATCCCAGCATGATTTATTTCAAGCAGAATTAATCAGAGGGAACACTTTCTTCTAATACCAGTGTGGAGCCACTGTCAACTGAGGTCCTTCTACACAGACTGTTTTTAATCACTGACTGTTTTTAAAATGAGTGTAATTGAACTTGAATTAACTTTTCCCCTTCTTCATTTCACCTTCTTTCTTTGGTGCTGCATCTGTCACTGTAAACCAGACTGACAGGGATTTATCTGTTCTGCTCTTTGTTCAGGGCTTAGTAGAATTGTAAAACAACAACAACAGAATTTGGCAAGAGATGCATGGCCTACTTAACACTTTTGCCTGTTTTCTGTGTTGATGTTGGTTCATGCACACCCAATTCTGAAAAAAATTAAATGTAGTGAAATCAATTTTATTGGCAAGAGTCCCACCTGAGTGCCTTGTTTGATGAGCATCTGCCACACACAAAATTAAAAGATGAGTAACATGATTACAATGAGATTAGTGTGCGTAGGCAACTAAATGAGACTGCCGAGTTCTCTGAGTGAAAACGTGCACTTCCTAGGGAGACCGTTTTACATCAAATTAGTCTTAAATGAGTTTTCAGTCAAATGTAAGACAGTGAGTGACTGGCATAGTCAACCCTTGTGAGTCAATGGAAGTATTTCGTAGCAGACTGTTAAACAATCATTCCCTGTCAGAACTTTTTGCCCTTACTCTACAACCTGACTGACTCATTTCTCAGGATAGATTAGTTGAAAACAGTCTTTTATAAAGTTGAACAAAAGATTCTCAAAGACAGGAGGAAACTGGATCCTTTCACTTCACCAGCAATTTGTATGTACACCAAGGACAGGGGCATATCATGGTGTCACTTGGCATCTGATAGTGGCCTGACTACAGGAGGTTGTGACAGAATGTGTCTGGTACAGTTCCTCCCTAGCTATGGGGTCTACACCTCCCTTATGTGCATGAAATGAGCATATAAAAGTTATGTGTACGTCAAATATGATTAGAGATGGGCACGAAATGGGAAAATGTCATTTCATTTCAGTTTTTACTTTGTTGTTTTCTGTTTCTTTTCATTTTGTTTGAAATGATTTTTTTTTAAAAATCATTTTTTCATTTTTTCATTTTTTATTTTTTTACTCTTTGCGGCAAGCAGTGGTGGTGGGACAGCTCTGCCACCACTTCTTCCCACAAAGACTTTAAAACCCACTGCTTCTCCCCCAGTGCACCAAATGGGGGGGGGAGCACGGGTCATTTAAATGTCCTTAGCCACTAATGCAAGCACTTTCCTCTGTAACTAAAGACATTTTAAAGGATGTGTACTTCTCCCCCAATGCGCCTGATTGGGGGGGGGAGGTGCGGGTTGTATAAAGTATTTTCTCATAGGAATTCATTGCTTTTCAATGCATTCCTACAGGAAACCTTGCCATTAACAAAAAAAATACTGACCAAATGGAAAATTTCCAGTTCTTCATTTCGTTTTTCTTAAAATATCAGTTCATTTTTTGTTTCATTCTGAAACAAAATGAAAAACGAAAAATGAAATGAAAAAAATGTTTCTTACCTGTCTCTAAATATGATACAAAATAAACTGTCTCATTGCTAGGCTTCTTAAGAACAATGATGCAAAACTACTGTTTGGTGATATCATATATTTCTCAGCTTTACCCAACAATTCCCTTTCTGCAAGATCAGGAGCTTACTAATCTGGGGCCATTTCACCCCCAGATGATTTCCATCTTCCTCTTTTCATCAGTTTGGGAAAGCAGCAAAACGTTCTTGAATATCCTCCCTGTATTTGTATTAAAGCTTATCCCTCCAGCAGTAACTGGAAGTGAACTCTCGGTGTACACAATAAAAAGACATTGCCTGAAATCTCTGTAGTTGTCCACATTTGCTCATATGTATAAACTTACATTTCTACACAGGTGTCCAGCAAACCCAGAAGCATTGCAGAGATGTGGTGGATGCATAACAGGATGGTGGGAATCAGCTGAAGAAACAAAGAATGGTTTATTTTACCCCAAAAAGGCTGATTAATGCATGGAGTCTCTAGAAGTAGGCCAGTGACTCTTCCAATCAATTACAATGACGTTTAGAAAGAAGTAGAGAGTTGGTGGTTCTCCCATATAGGAGCAGAAAGTATTCCATATTGGATTACCTATATCCTGTAGTGTCAGACTTGGGTTGAATGTCTTAGGACAGATTGCAGACTTTCAGCTGGATTTTTGAGGTAGTGAATGGGCAGGATTCCTGGGGTTGCAGGAGGGAGCTTTCCTAGTCATAAGGTTATGAAGACAGATCTTCCAAAGTAAGAACTACAGTAGGTAACAAAATAGGATGCAATATACTCTGTTATTTTTAACTGTATGCCACCATGTTTTACAAATAGACATTTCCTTGTCTCAACACATAATCATGATGATCTAGTCAGAAGCACAAAAAGCAGTACTCACTTCCTTAGGAATGCCACTTTTAACAGTGGGTGTATCGAGTACATGTGAAAGAAACAGGATTAGAAGAGAATCTGGTGGAAGCGGTGGACCAAAAAGAACAAGAGACAACTAGAGATGGCCATGAGCCAAGCTACGAATGAGGAAAAGCAACAGTCACAAACTAGGCTGATTTACGGTTTGGGGATCTAATTTTGTTGGAACAGAATGAAATGTCAAACATTCTCCTGCCAGGATTTTGCTTTGCTTTGACAAAATGGAATGCCCACCTCTTTACCCCCGCTGCTGCCCCTGCTGCTTTCCTACCTTGTCTTGAATCCACCAGCACCTCCTGCTCTGCCTCTGCCACCATCCTGAGAGGCAGCAGATCCAGCTTCTTACACAGAAGCTGGATCACCTAACTGTGCACATGTGCCCGCTTGTCTGTCAGCTGAGTGATGGGCCCATGTGCACAGGCATAATCCTAGGATCCTTGCCTGGAAGTGTCAATAATGTATTTTTGAATGGAAATGTGACAGGAATAATGCAAGCAAGGTAAAAATGTTGCAATAATAAATGCAATGCCCTAGAAAAGTACATTGGATGTAGAAAGCAGAAAGTTGGCATTCAGAGTGTATTACGTTGCCCAAATATGGTGATGTGGAAGTTACTCCAAAGGCAATTTTACAGCTTAGCTAGCCTAGCTGGTTGGTATCCCAGCTGCCTTGACACCTATGAGAGCTGTCTTCCAGGGAGAGTTAAGACTCTGTGTAATGAGATTTTGTCTAACTCAAAACTTCGATAGTAGATAAACAAGGAACATCAGATGAACTGACAGAGGACAGGATATAGCCATGGGAATAATACAGACAAAGCCTTTAGAGGAAAAAAATTCTCTGTGTTAATATGCATAGAGCTAAATAATGCCTTTCATTTTGTATTTCCTTATTATAAGAACTCTCATATTCTTTAATATATTTTAAAGAAAGCTTTTAGAGCTTTTGGAACCATATTGCTTTTTAATTAAATATTATAGTGGTGTGTTCTCTGTCTTTATGAGCTCCATTGTTTTAAATTACTTTTGCATTTTCATTCTAAAATTCTTGTCTGAGCTTTGCACAGCTATACGTTTACAACTGGGATGTATTTTCTGAGTCAAGTATAGTAATACCTTGGTTTACAATTACAGTGATACCTTGACTTGCAAAATTAATCATTTCGCAATGAATTTTCTTCAGTTGAAAATTTTGCAAGTCAAACCAGAGTTCCCCATAGAAATGCATTGGAAACAGATTAATCCATTCCAAGTGGGAAATCACCCCCCCCCAGAATGAAAAAAAAAACATTAACAGGCATGCAAATGACAGAAGCTCAGCTCTCTGCCTTTCAACTGCTTGAGCAATCCTCCCAAAAGATCCAAAACATCCCCCCCCAATAGTCCAGGTTCTCAGCTTTCCTGCTCAAAATTGCTCCTTCACTAATTGCAGCAATGGAGTCAGGTGGACACAAGAAATCCGTCAAAGAAGTCCCAAAAAGTGAGGTGGCCACAAGAAATCCACCAAAGAAGTCCCAAAAAGTCCCCCAAACAGTGCAAAACATTTCCAAAATGGTCAATTTGAAAAGGTCATTGAAAATACAGAAGCCCCAGTTCTCAGCTTTCCTACTGAAAATGGCTCCTTCTCCTTAATTATAGCAACAGAGTCAGGCTTTCACAAGATGGCAATATTGCTATTGAAAACAAGCAGGAGCCACTTTGAAAAGGAATCTTTCATTTCCTTTTCCTTTTCGTAACTCAAAAAAAAAAAACAGGCTTTTTTGTAAGTTGATTTTTTTCCTATACCCACAGGTTTCTATTCGTAAGTTGAATTTTTCGGTTATTGAACTGTTCATAAGTCACGTTACCACTGTACCTTGGTTTGTGAGTATTTTGCAAGATGGGTCAACATTTATGATCAATTTTGCCATGATCAACAAGCAATGTCTTGCAATATGAGCACTGGAGCAGGTCACATGATCACAAGTAAGCCTGTTGTGGCTATTTCTCTCCCTAGTGGATTGTGGGGGATTGTCTGGAACTTTCCATCTCAGCCAAGCCTCAAAAGCAGAGGGAGGAGTGAAGAAGGAAGGTCTTCGTAGCACCACCCACAAAGGTTTTCAAATGAGAGTGCAGTTTAGGGTTTTATTTTTCTTTAATTTGTTTTCAATATCCTTTCTTATATTTCAAACAATTTCTAGTCACAGAACAGCTAGTCAAGTGTGTACAGGGCTACAAATTGCATGTTATTATTGTCACATTAAAAACACAGAGCAAAATCCAGTTCTTAGTCCCCATGGTATCCCATGGTGTGGACGTGGACTTCTAGCCAATTTGAGTTTGGGCTTTTTGTGTTTACAGTATGTGGTCTATGGGACCTCCAGAATGAATCACTTGAGTTTCTGTTTTTTCTTATGGTGAAATTTCCTTTGATATATGAGTATTTTGGTTTACAAGCATGTTTCTGGAATAGATTATGATCATAAACCAAGGCAATGCTCTATTTTATTCAAAGCTTAAGTTTAGTTTTTATGAATTTTAATCATTTTAAGTCTATTGCTTTTGCTTACCTCTATTTTTTTAATTCAGCATTCGTGACTAGAGTATTTTCTTCATAACTATAAGATTATCTTGGATAATTTTTGGTTTTGTTACTTTTAAGCATGGAACGTATAAATGATGTAAACTAATGGAACTTGTATAGAATTAGCAAGTTCTGTAGCAGCCTGGAATTGTTGCAATAATCAAGACACTTATAATGTGATACCTATATGAGTTTTACAGAGCTGCTTCAATACAAGGTAGGGAGGCAACATGGGCAGAAGGAGGGACCAGGCAGCTGCACCCAGCACAATCCCCCCAAAATGAGCTGCAAAGCCATTCATTTGGGGGGGGGGTGTCAGGTGGAGGAGAGTGGTGATAGTTCATGGTTGATGTGTAACCCGTGACCATCATGAACCACTGTTTTTCCAGTTCATGTGAATCTCTAGTAACAACAGTAGATCAGACAGGTGAGGTTGCAAGAAGCTATTGTGTGACACTCACACTTCAGTGTGACCTGCAGACCTGGCCTTTGAATGTAACTGTGATAATGAGCACAGAATCCACAAAAAATGGAATGTTAGTGAATAGTGATACATTATTACCTATTTCAATTGCTAGTATTTAGTAGAAATTGAGCAACACATGCCCCCGAAGAAGGAGGGTGATAAAGACTGATATAACACCAGGATAGTTGATCATATTTCTAAATGAATATACCTGGAGCTTATGGCCATTTCCCTTCCTTGCATGATGGTATGAAAATTGTCAACATTGCTTAAGACTTTGAGTGGTCAAAGTTGAGTGCTCTTTTGTTTTACATAGAGCATCAGGGAAGTCTAACAGCAATATCAATAAAGTGTTTGTATTATCTCAGGTGCCTTGGGTGTGGAAAGAACAATAGTTCCGGGCCTTTGGCAGCAAACAAGAATATGTCACAACAGGCTGCCCCATTCTTCTTGGGACACCTGGAAAAAGACCCAAGTATGGCAAATCCTTGAAGAAATAAATGTGTCACTTATAGTCGCTGAAATTCAATAGTAAGTCAGACCTAGAGCAGGCCTACTGAACCAATGAAAGAGAGAAACTGATTCATCAAATCCCCACTGATTTAATGGGCCATCTTTAATTGTGAATTACTACTGGATTACATCTGAATTACAGATGGTGACTGCAGCAATGAAACTAAAATATCCCTGCTTCTTGGGAAGAAAGTGATGGCAAACCTAGGCAGCATCTTAAAGAGAAAGACTGAAAGTAAAATGAAAAGGGGACAATCAGTTGGATTGTCATTGATGCAACCAAAAGTCAGGATAGTGGAACATTATGTGGGCTGTGATCCATGGAGTTTTTCCAGTAGAACAATAACAACACTACTTGATTTGAGTGATGAACCAGAAAAAGAAAAATGTGTATGATGAGGAAAAACTATTACTTCTCTGCAGATTAAAAATGCAACTAAAAAAATATCCTTTAAAGAATAATTTAAAACAAATCAGCAAAATGGGAAATTCAGAGAAGACCAGTCTTAGTTATTTATGTTTTCTTTTTTGTAAAGAAGAGAAATGCAAAGTTTTGCCCAAGTGCAAGAATCTGGGTTGCTAGGGCTGAAATATTGATTCCCAAAAATGGCTTTTCGAAAGGAAAAAGAAAAAAAAAATATCCATTTTAAAACAAATAAAATAAATTAGTTTGAAGAGAAAAAGTGCAAGAATCTGGGTTGCTAGGGATTGCATGGCATGTTATAAACTGAGCATGCATGAAGCAGGTTCTTCCTTTTGTCATCTGTGAATACACACAACATGCTTTTTTGTGCCTGCACAAAAGATCTTCGGCCCTTCTAAAGCTCTTGGATAGATGAGGACCAACTCCTCCCAGTGCACATGCTCCCACCCCCCCCACAGTCTCAGCTCCTTTTCACTGCTGCAAAGATTGGTTGCATTCCTTTGAACTCCTGCAAAGGCACAATAAACCTCACTTGAGTATTATATAGTATTCCCTTTTTAGTTTTATTTTACTTTCTTAACACTTTATTCTTCCTCCTCCTCCTCCTCCCTCTTGTCGGTTGGACATTTTTCGTTATTTCTTCTCCCCCCCCCCGCTGCCACCATTTTATGGCATCTGATGGACTTTTCAAAAGGTATGAGGCCTGCCCCAACAAAGTCCCAATTTCAGGCTGCCACAATCTCTGTTTATACTGTTTGGAGGAAGAACACCAATCCTCACAATATCCTAAATATAAAAAAAGATCACTAAACTGGCACTTAAACATCTGGGGAGGCTGCATGCTTATCTCTGGGAAAAATCCCTTCAACGGAAGGAGCTTCAAGATCAGGTCGACCATTCCATTGCTTCAACCTTGTCTCCATCTATGGAACAGCAGAAAGGCAAGGGCTTTAAAGCCTCATAGCCCTCTACTTTGTTATTGGATTAAAAAAAGAAAAGAAAGAAATGTGCTCACTCAACATCTAAGCTGGATTCGAGGTCTAAAGCTACTTCCAGCCCTGTTCTTCAGGCTTGCAGCCCTACTCCAACACCAATGGATCTGAGGCATCGAGATCAGAATGATCTCCCATGTCGGCAGCTCCAGGCACTGTCTCCAAGATCCAGCCACTCTAGCTGAGGAGAAAATTCCATTGCAAAATTAACTGTGGTCCAAGTGCCTCTTCCAAGTACTGGCCTATGGCCAGGCTTGCACCAGGAGCTTACCTCTAGCACTTTTGAGACCCAACAGCAGATTTCAAAGTCTCACTACCAATTGTCTGACACCGACACCAGGGGTGAGATGCAAACTCTACATTGTTCACCATCATCTACATTTCAAACACATACGTCCAAATGAGTCCGACTCCTAGATGAATCTCAACATCAGGAATCCTCTCCAAACAGGAGACATGGTTTTGACGTCACTATCAAGGCTCTAGACATCATACCAGTTCTATCTGTCAGTCCTCACCTTCACCCTCTCCTCCTCGACAATGCAATGGAGCCATACAACTGCTACCTCATGCAAGAGTTTCTTCTACTGTTTACATTCCTGTTCGATGCTCAACAGCGAAAAGCCGTTTCCTATCATAATGAGGTTATGTTCCTCATTGACTCAGAGATTATTACCTCTCACCACGCTGCTGATGCAGCATCCAAACAGCTGGCCACTGCTGTCCACCTTTGAAGGCACACATGGTTGAAAACTGCCATCATCCTTGATGACACCCGAAAGTAGACATCTCCCCTTTTGATGTTGAAGGCCTTTTCGCACCCATGAGAGATGAGGCCCTCAATAATCTTATGAAAACGAGGAAGACTGCTTATTGCAACAGCTATCAAGGCACTTCAAACCAATCTTCCTTTTGCCACAATTCCCAGCAATGGAGTAAACCATTTTACCCTCAACAGCAATACACCAACCCATCACATCAATGACAAAACACCCAGGCCAGAAACTACTGTCAGCCACCACAATGATTTGAGCAGAAGGCCAAATCTTAACCCTGACTATCCACTCTCCATGCCCCTCCATGACATACATCTTCAACCCCTTCTCCCATTGTGGCAACAGATAACATCTGACACATGGGTCCTCATCATCATAGCATCTGGTTATGCCATAGAATTTTATCACCTCCCTCCTTTGGGACAAATAATCATAACACCTTCATCACCAACCTTGCAGGAATAAGTCCTTACTCTACTACACAAGAACACTATAGAAACTGTCATGGCACAAGACACCGTCAGCTTCTACTCCCATTACTTTACTGTCCTGAAAAAGGATGGAGGATTCTGATCCATTTTGGATCTCAGAGGCCTAAGCCTCAATGTAAGTCCAAAATATTTTTGGATGTCCACTTTCTAACACATTCTTCTGTTGCTTCAACAAGGAGGATGGTTTGCAGTCATAGACTTACAAGACACTTACTTCCATACTTTCATAAGGGAGACCACAAGTATCGAAGATTCCAAGTTTGGACCAATACTTACCAATTCAAGGCACTCCCCTTCGGACTCTCCATAGCCCCCTGGGTCTTCATGAAGTGCCTTGCCCCAGTGGCAGCATTTCTCCAATGATTTTGCACAAGCTGTCTTATCTTCTGCTTTGCTGTGACAGTCCACTTCCAGTAAGTCAGCTTCCTGTCACCCATATTGTGTGTATCCACAGATTCCACAAAGAAGAAAGATTAGCTAATTACCTGTAACTGTGGTTCTTCAAGTGTGCATCTGTGAATTCACACTCCTGCCTAACCTTCTTCTCTATCCATCATGTCTTTATGCTCTCTTTTTCAGCAGCAGATAATGGGAACTGAGGCTGTAGGTGGGAAACGAGGAGCATGCACACTGGGAGGAACAGGACAGATTGTGAAGCTGAGGCTCCAGCACTTTGGCCACCTCATGAGGAGAGAGGAGTCCTTGGAAAAGTCCCTGATGTTGGGAACAATTGAAGGCAAAAGGAAAAGAGGACAGCAGAGAATGAGATGGTCGGATGATATCATCGATACAACAATATGGATTTGACCAAACTCTGGGAGGCAGTGGAAAATAGGAAGGCCTGGTGAGCTCTAGTCCATGGGGTCATGAAGAGTCAGACACGAATGAACAACTGAACAACAACAACTATCTACCCAAGAGCTTTAGAAGGACTGAAGACCTTCTGCGGAGGTGCAAAAACCCATGTTGTGTGAATTCACAGATGCACACTCAAATAACCACAGTTACAGGTAAGTAAGTCATCTTTCACCAGCAAGATTTTCCTAAAAAGATACATTATGAAGCTTTGTGGACCAGGAGGGAAAATGTTCAGAGGGCAAAGAAACAGTCAAAACAGAGGTTTTCTTTGAGGAGTCAGAAAAAGCAAAAGCAACAGCAAAGTGTTCTGCTTATATACTGCCCCATAGTGCTTAAGCACTCTCTGGGTGGTTTACAATTTAATTATGCAGGGTACACATTGCCCCCCCAAAGCAGCATGCAAGCATGCAAGCAAGCAAGCAAGCAAGCAAGCAAGCAAGCAAGAAAGAAAGAAAGAAAGAAAGAAAGAAAGAAAGAAAGAAAGAAAGAAAGAAAGAAAGAAAGAAAGAGTTTTGAAAATTTTGCTATCTATATACAAAGGAAGCAAAGTGTTCTGCTTATATACCGCCCCATACCACTACAAGTAGTCTCTGGGCGTTTTACAATTTTGATTACAGTGTGCAGGCTATACAGGGAATTAACATACAATTTTGTAATGTATATTCAAAATCTTTCAGCATTACATAAGCACAGAGCAGTTGAGTTTGTCCCATCCCTGAATGTTTTCAGTAAGCATTCTTTCAGGATTTCTGAGACCAAGCTCCTGACACAAGTCTTCAGAGATGAAAACAGTCCTATGCATGGGGCAACCTGAATATTTTTCCCTGTTAGGAGCCAATTAACTGTCCATCTAAAAGAAGAACAAGCAGCCAATATGGTCTTTCGTTCACTCCCATTCACAAATGTCAAAAACAGTCATGACAATTGCTTTGAGTATGGTTGAGAGTTAATTAAGGAGTGAGCTTCTGGGATTTTTTCTTGCTTGGTGCTGCTTTTATTTATTTATTTATTTATTTATTTATTTATTTATTTATTTATTTATTTACCACCAAGTTTAATTTAGAGAACAGCTCCAAGCAGTGTACAAGTAAAGTTCAAGCAATAAAATATTAAGTAAACATAATAAACACGTAGAACAAAAAAAGTGTGAATGTTAATGAGCAGAAGAATATATCTTATAATATAAATCATCTTGACTCCTTCCATTGGTTTGGTCTGCATTCATGCTGTCCTTTGCAACGTAAACCTTGCCATCATTTTTCCTGCTGCCAAAATGGGCATTTTAATGTATAGCAACATTCCTGGCATTCACCTCGCCCATTTTCTAATGGTCAGTTCTTTTGTCTTTGATGAAGTCTTATGATAGGTATGCAACCTTTCAACACATAGGGTTGCTAGTAGAGATGGACACTTTCTATTGGGATCCAGAGGATCTGAATACAATGTGTGACAACACATGTGTCTCAAAGGTCCATTCTCACAGCCCAGAATCAGATGGGTCCACTCACCTGGCTCCTCACAGTGCACACACCTGTTACATGCAACATTGCACCAATCATGGAAGCAGCCTGATTGGCTCGTCCTGGCCTCTGATCAGCAGTAGAATGGAGAGATTCTTTATCCTGCCTCCCCACAGGAGTGGTTATGCATGAATCATGCATAAGGATGGCATATATTAAGGCTATATCTTGTTTAATGAATGTTCATCATTTGCTTCATTTAGCCTTGCATTCTTCTCTCGGGGTATGTAAGAGAATATTTGTAGCAGTGGTTTTGTATAAAAACCTTTATCCATTAAGGAAGGAGGAAGGGAGCAATCAAATCAATATAACAGGCCACTAGTTATAGACATCGGTCTTAAAAGTACTGCAGGCCAGGTCAAGGCATGTATTGCCTGAAGACCACAAACAAGCATCTCTTTCATCTTCCTCTCAATCTACTTTAACTTGTGGCAGAGAGGAAACGAATGCTCATTGCTAGATTAAGACTGAACTATTCCACAGAGGAATCAGCCAAACCATTACTCTCTTTCATGAAATACATCATCAAACAGAAATGGCTAAGAAGAGCAGCTTTTCTCTGTTGCATTCCCCAGTTTGTTTAGCTAGTACGGAAGTTGCTCAGACAAAAATACTAGGGACACTCTGAACTTTCTTGTCCCAAGAGATGTCATTGCCAAAGCCTCATTTGGTTTCTTTAAATGCCTTGCCTATTTTTGAGAGCACAAACATTCAGACTCTTCTACTGTAACTGGAACTCATCTTAGGTTGAACACTGTGCCAATTTTAGCGAAGATATATACCCGAGTAATGGTAAAAGTGCCACACATTTTCCAAGATCTCTCTGGGAATACAAGAATCTCGACATTTTCAATCACAAATGTCCCACATCATATTTACCTCAGGCCTTAAATGCGTTATAGTGTCATAGCTTACTACTGGGTATACTTGTATTTATTGACTTAATAAAAGAAATATATGAAAGCTTTCTTATGTTTACTTTCAACAGCTATACCCCAGACACAATAAAATATCATTAATTATATATAATATAGTTCATATTATTCTGTTACTGTGTCTTTGCAAGGAATTTTAACAAAAACCTCAAACATTACATAGCATAAATGAGGAAGATACGAAAATAATGTAATAGACAAGTCTAGGCATAAAAGCACATGAGAAAAATCTACAGTGGAGTCTCTAATTAAAGCATTTTATAGATGAATGGTAAATACAATGACTTTATTAAAGAGAGAGAGAGACAACTATAAACTTGGTACTATAAATCTAAGACAGCAGCTGAAAACAGTAAAGTATGAGTTTGATATAAAAGTTATTAGGAATCAGATTTCCCAAATAATAGAGCTTCTACCTAATTTAATGAGAACCCCTTGGCTGAATTATAGGACTAAAAGAATTCAAACTATCTGGAGTCACAGCAGTGTTCTTACCTTTCTGTTATTTTCATATTGTTTCTGTCAAGCAGAAATGTTCTGTTACAATGTGTGAGTCAAGAGCACCTTTGGAACTCCCAAAGGTTCATGAGAGGTGAGTTCCAGTGGAGTTTCAGCCTCCCCTGAAATTTGCACTCCCATGAAACTTTGTGAATCACAGGGCATCCTCTTGACTCATGCACTGCTGCAGAGTGCTTTTCTTCCCACTCCACAGAAATAATATGGGAAACACTCTGCAGAAACAACAGGAAGGCAGGAAGGCTGCCTGAAGGTTTGAGGTCCCACCAGCAAATAATTTGGACTGGGTTTTCTTCCTGAATTGTGGGAGTAGAATTGGTTTTATTCAAAAATCCCTTCCTCAAAACTTAAAAACATATTTTTCATCTCACCCGCGATCAAACCCTTTCTACTTTAAATAAAGAAAATAATTCATAGAGGTCTAATATTGTATGTGATTTAGACACTCAGGAGGAAGTCTAAAGGTGGAATTTCTCTGACAATTTTGAGGATCCAATGGGAGGTGTTCCTTTTTTAAATCAGAAATGACAGAGGAGTTACACTTCCTCTCACCGTGCCTCACAGTTCTGATTTGGATCAGACTCGGTCTTTCTTCCCCTCCTCCTAAACACACACTCTACTGGCAATGATATATTACATACCATTCGGTGCAACTCATAACAAATGTCCAAATGACCTATACTGGGATTTGAACAGGAGGAGTGTGTCCCTGTTGGTTCTGCTGGACCTCTCAGCAGCTTCCAAAGCCTTCAACCCTGATAATCCTCCTGGACCACCCAAGTTTCTGGAGGGGAAAACCCTAAGGTTGGTGCTGAGGGACTCTTGTTTGACATCCTCCCCATAGACCTGTGGTGTCCATCAGGATTCTGCCTTGTCTCCTAAGCTATTTAACACATATATGAAACCACTAGGAGAAACTGTCCAAAGCTTACCAGTATATCTTTTCTTTCCATCTAACCATCTAAATCCAAGGAAGCTCTTTCAGTACAAATCAGTAATGGACTGGATTAGGATGCATAAATTGAAACTTGATGCAGTAAAAAAGCAAATCAAGGAAGAGTGTTGAGCCTGTGCTGGAGGGGGTTACATTCCCTTTGAAAATGGAGGTGCTCCTCGATTTATCTCTGAGCCTAGGTGCCCAGGTTTCAGCAGTGGCTAGGAGTGCCTTGTTGGAGTTAATAAGAACATAAGAACATAAGAACACAAGAAGAGCCATGCTGGATCAGGCCAAAGGCCCATCTAGTCCAACTTCCTGTATCTCACAGTGGCCCCACCAGATGCGTTTGGGAGCGCATGAGACTAGATATCTGTCTCTTGATACCACTCCCCTGCATCTGGCCCTTGAAGTACCCCAGTATTAAGCCTAGAGCTTACACATCTCCATCATGGTTTGTAACCTGTGATGGACTTTTCCTCCACGAATCTGTCCAATCCCCTTTTGAAGACATCCAGGCCAGATGCCATCACCACATCCTGTGGCAGGGAGTTCCACAGACTAATAACGCGCTGGGTGAAAAAATATTTTCTTTTGTCTGTTCTTACTCTCCCAGCCCTCAATTTGAGTGGATATCCCCTAGTTCTGGTATTTTGTGAGAGGGAGAAGAGCTTCCCTCTATCCAGTTTACTAATGCCCTGCATTATTTTGTATGTCTCAATCATATCCCCCCCAGATGCCTTTTTTCCTGACTAAAGAGCCCCAAATGTTTTAGCCTTTCCTCATAAGGGAGGTGCCCCAGCCCAATAATCATTTTAGTTGCTCTCTTCTGCACCTTTTCCAGTTCCACTATGTCTTTCTTGTGTGTCTATATCTATCCTAGTGTGCCAGCTTTGCTCATTTCTTGAGATGACTGATGTGGCCAGTAAAGCCTCAAGTTGCAAGCCCTTCCTCTTCTGCAGGGCTTGCTCACCCAGCTTGCTAGCTGGGTGGCCAGATGGCAGTGTCCAGGGAATATAGTGGGGATGGAAATGCCAGTGCCATCTGCAGAAGCTGGGGGAACCACTGCTGCTGCTATCGCCAGCATATCTTCCTGAGCCACTGCCATCCAACTGCCAATTGGACTAGCAAACCTGGGTGAGAAGGAAGGGCATCCTGATCCATATGCAGTGAAAACAGAGGTACTTAGTCCCAAGCTACATTTGGGGATTTCTGGCAAATTCATTACTAGGGAGGGGAAAGCACATATGGAACTAAAGAGGATGCTGCCAATTGCTGTCACTCTCCTATCCGTTTTTTCTTTCTGCACATTTTATTATACTATGTATTTAAACTGAATGGGATTAGAATGGAAGCCCTTAAGCCCCCAAGAGAACTGTAAGCATCAAACAGGAGCCATTATTATAACTGTACCTTATTTTGTCATATTACATTTTTGTCTTCTCTAGTTCAAGGGGATCATTAATTCTGGGAGTGAAGCGCAGGTTCCTTGGAAGCTGTCTGCTTGCATTTAGCAAACAACCTATTATTACTTACTACGGCATCTCTTACCCACAAGCATCATTTCCCCTTAGCTTTACCCAGATTCAAGGGCAAATAATGTCACACGGGTGGATTTAAAAACATTTCTGAAATAAAATAACATATCTGATTATTATAATCAGAGATGCTTTCTGTATTTTTCCCCTAAGCCTAATGCCTAGATAGCCTATAACCTGCAGCTTTTTAAATTACTTTTGTTTCAAATTTTGGCACTCATGAAAAATGGTCACCAAAAGCTCACATTCAGACCTTCTAGAAATCACATTCTTCACACTGTCCACACTCAAGTTTGATCTCTCTGTCTCTCTCTCTCTCTCCCTCCCTCCCTCTCACACACACACACACACACACACACACACACACACACACACACACCACTTTTATGAGAGCGTGCAGAGAAGGCTCACAAAGGAAAGAGCCCTTCCATGCATCAAGGAAAAATGAAATGCAAAATCTGATAGCTGTAAAATACAGCCAAAACTCTGCTCTTGATCCAGCTACAACCCCAGGTAAGCAACTCAAAGTTCACTTAGCCTTCTAGCCTTCTGAGGTCACCCAGCTTTCTGGGGGTGAAGGACAATGTCTAGCCTCTCATAATTAAATTGTAAATTGCGCAGGAGGTGCTTTAAGTGCTATGGGCATTAGACATGGGCACGACTTGGCAAAATTCTCGTTTCCGTTTCCATTACTCGTTTCCGTTACGCAACGGAAACGGTAACGACAATTACTCCCCCAGAACACGAACTCGAACTGACAAAAGAAAAATTGGGTCTGATTTGTCATTGTCGTTCCTGGCATCGCAGCGATCGTGCGATGCCAAGCGGCACAGAAAAAATTTTTTAGAAATAAATAAAAAAAAACGATTCCCGGCCAAAAAAGCAGGCGAAAATATGCCTGCCTGAGGGCACCTACCAGAGGGGTGGTTTCTGGGGGGGTCCCCCCTCCAGCCTCCCCCCCTCCTGTCCTGGGCTGCTGGTACCAGGCTGGGAGGGGGCATCTTCGGCGTCTCCATTTGCCATGCGGTGCGGGGGGATCCAAAATGGCGACCGCAATATTTTTTTTTGAAATCGTGGTCCAAAAACCCACCAAAGCACCACAGAAACACGCGAAAATTAGCTATTTTAAATGCTTGAATTTTTACAGTAGCAGCAGTGGGTTTTTCTTGGAATAAAACGTCTCCATTGATTTTATTTTATTTTATTTTATTTTTATTTTTTTACACCTGCGCACGCGCAATGCTGGGCTGGCCATGGGATGGGACCATGCAAATTTTTGGAGCCATTCGTCCAATCGCATGGCCAGGTTTTGCTGAGACTTCCGGATGTGCCAGAGAGGACATAAAAAGCCCACCAATCCTAATCCTAATCCTAACCCTAACTCTAACCCATACGCCAGTACGCTGTGTTCTTAGTGGGCCAGAGGCACCCAGAGGTACAGCCCACTAACCCACCCTAACCTTAACCATTACCCTAAGCCTAGCCCTTACCCCCTAACCCCATGCTCTGGGAAGTCAAGTCGCGCTAAATCGCAGCGGTAACGACAAACGACAAACAACATGACGAAATGACAAATTTTTGAAAAAATTCACAAAAAACGGAAATGACCCGAAATGGACCCGTCCCGAAAAACGACAACTCAAAAAAAAATTTCTGGTCGTGCCCATCTCTAATGGGCATTATATAAGCAGCACACTTGACTTTTAAGTAATATCAGCTAATGGCATAATTTTTTAAAAAAATAACTATGTCCTCTCCAACCAGAGTGGCATCAATCTAGCACATTGTATGTCCTGTTTCCTATGTGGAAAGCTGCCTAGATGCCCTAAGCACATCCAATCTCACCTGATTTCGGAAGCTAAGCAGGGTCGGGCCTGGTTAGTACTTGGATGGGAGACCACCAGGGAATACCAGGTGCTGTAGGCACCTGGAGTAGGAACTGGCAAACCACTCCAGTATTCCTGCCAAGAAAACTCCATGGACATGGGGTCACAAAGAGTCGTTCACGACTGTAACGGCGCAACACACAACACACGTCCTGTTTCCTTTGTGGAAACAGGTTGGATTGATTGTATCACTTTGGATGACAGTGAGGAGCCTGGTTACATCAACGTAATCACAACCTTACTTCATACAAGCAATATTAATAATAAGTATTCAAAATCCAATAAGTGACAGCTAAACACTTTGCCTGAACAGGGAGATGGACTCTCAAAAGATCACCACTGCTCAGGCCCTTTGACCACTAGCTGATGTTTGAAACCTGGTGAACAGAACTGGGGTAGATTCATTCCACTAATTTGATCCAGCCATATCTCTCTGGCACATGACAGTCCAAAGATACAGTACCTCTGATCATGGTGATTCCACCGAGTTAACAAAAGTTCTTGATGGACATATAACCCATGTACTTCTCTAATCCTTATTATAAGAAAGTAGCAAGCACCAAACGTAGTGCCAGTGACTCTCACTTCTGAATTACACTTGCATGAAGAAGCATCCACCCCAAATTCTACCCTATCATGAGACAATTCCACAGAATATTCTGCAGGTTTACTGTTGTTTACACACACACACACACACACACACACACAGAGAGAGAGAGAGAGAGAGAGAGAGAGAGAGAGAGAGAGAGAGAGAGAGAGAGAGAGAGAGAGAGAGAGAGAGAGATCCATATTTAAGGCCTAATTTGTTTTATGTGAACAACTACATAGCAGGCTAGAAGCATGTGTAAGAATTTTTAATTTTATTTGTAATGGAAAATTGTAGTGACCTTTCTGTCCTCTCTTTCAGTCAAGGGAGAAAAAAGGGATTCTTTGAAGAAATTTCCTTTTTAAACAATTAAAAAGCTTCTGTTTCAATCACAGAGAATATAGCCATTTTAGATGCAATCACGTAGATGAAACAGTGTAAAATATTCCAACAGAATGGTTTAAAGGACATGGAAGCAGGTCATAAGAGCCAAGGACAGCATTTGGAGTTCAGATAAATAAATGTATTACAGTTTCAACAGCCCACTAATTAAATTAAAGTTCACTAGCCTCTCGCTGGAGTGGGTTTCTCTGCATTAATTGGAGGGGGCGAAATCCTGATGGCTATGTATAAACAAATGTGGTTTATCTATAATCATTGCATGACTTCTAAAGCATGAGGGAGAAAAGGCATTGTTTTTGACAATAAGATGTAGATTGGTTCCATTTTCTACAACACAGGTGTGTGCTTTAGAGGTCCTACTTTGAAGAGAACAGTCCTCTATCTGAAGACTAATATAAACTGTTCTTTTGGGGAAGGTACTCTCTATTGGAAGGACTGTCTAGCCCAGGGCCAAATCCAAATCATAAGGACCTTGAATTTAAGCATCTATTGAACTGGTTCCCAGCCTTTGGGTACCCAAATGTTCTTGGTTTGAAGCTCCCAGAAGCCTTCACCACTACATGTGCTGGTCAGGATTTCTGGGTGATGTAGTCCAAAAAAATATGGGTACCCAAGGTTTTAAATTACTGCTATATTGTTATTGCCTGGAAAGTGGCCTAAGCAGAATACTGGCCCACAATATTCTTTACATGGGTGAGGTGCATCGTGATTCTACTATAACGTACAACACATTTCTAATTTTGTTTCTATATATAAAAACTATATTTCATTTTAACTTACCCTTTCCTCATATTTTCCCTATTTTTATTTTCAACCTTTTTGGGGGAAACCATGTTTTTTTTTTTTTGTGATGTATAGGTAATATACAAGTGGCTATATTAAGATGTTGATATATTTAGTTATGTGTTACTAGGTGCCAAGAGAAGCTATTTTAGCCTGGGAGTTTGTAAAATTCATAAAGACCTTTGACAACTCATGTAAAAAACAATATTCATGGAGGCTAATGTGGAGCAGTGGTAACAATAAGTCAGATCTGCTTCCCCTCACATTTAAATTTCTTCTTTAAATTTTAAAGAAATTGTCAACATTTCATAAATTCTTGTCATAAGTGAACTGAATAAAATCCCAAAACATGTATGTATGCAGAAAACTGAGGTATTCCAGAAATGGACAGAACTATGATGTACCTGCCTCTGAAGTACCTATGAGTGACATACAGCCTCCCAATCCTCAAAAAAAAAAAAGCTGAATATTCTAAATCCATTGCAGAGTTTTGAACTTTGGCTAAACTTCTCTAACTATGCAGCACACATACAAGTACATGAAGAGCAGAATTAATTTCAAATCTCCCCAGAGTAGTCTGCTCCTTTTTGTTTCTCATCAACTGAGTCTCAGTAACTCATTCTGAAACATAGGTAAGAGAAATAATAAAATTTACTAATAGTTATGGAGACCAAAGCCACACGCTGTACAAAAATGAATGCTTACAGTAGCAGACCGCAGCAGAGTCACAGCTTGCTTCCATTCTAACTGATGGCATTAACAGCTAACTGCCTATCTGCAAGTAGATTGGAAAATAGAGGGGGAAAAGAAACTTTAAGCAGAGAGGTGTGGCTGTCTTCAAAATCAGAAGGAACAGCTGGTTACTGCTAGGCAGTCCATAAATGTTCCTCCCAGCCAATCCTACTGAAGGCAGTGAATGAGGCTGAAGTGACTCCAACAAATTCAGCACCCAAAAAGTGGCTGAATACCTAAGGAATTTTGACGATTTAATCATACAAAGACCTCTCACTATTTTAAACAAATCTGTTAAACTCTGTTTGCAAAAGTGAGTGAGCAAGGAAAACCCTTCCCATGTTCTTTCCACTTAATTTCTAAAGAAATCTGTGAATTTCAGAAAGTTGCTCTGAAACTCAAAAGAAAAGAAAGTCTTACCCATTGTTCTTGCAAACAAATAGGAATAACCCATTGCATATATTCCACAGGTGATTCAAAGTGTGGGGAAGAGTCAAAATTAGAGAAGGGCAAGAACCAAAAAATGGTGATTCATTTTGGTTTGATTTATTTTAAGGTTCATTTCATTTCGTTTCATTTTTAACATGTTTTAAAAAATATTCATTTTGTTGGTTCATTTTGATTTGTTATTCATTTTGTGTGCGTAGTGTGTGTGTGGTACTTATGTAACATTTGGCTGGGGGAAAGAGCAGGCTTAATCATCCCCCCAGCCAGCACAGGGTGGGGTGGGGGAAAGAGTTCCCCACCCCACCTCTCAGCTGCTCCTCGCTGGCTTCCCTGCACCCCGTTTCCCTAGAAAACGAGGCAGAGGGAAGCCAGTGAGGAGCAGCTGAGAGGTGGGGTGGGGAAGATAAGTGTGAGATGTGTGAGATGACAGACGTGGGCTCGTCCGCGAAATTACCAAAAGAGCACAGTGAGAACAAGACGGTGGTGCAAGGAAGCCAGGAGAAAGAGAGAGATGCCAAGAATATGAAGAATATAGACGTTGAAAGAGAAGAGAGTGGAAAAGGGAAAGAGTTTAGGTTTAATCCTTCAAAGGTAGTAGACGGCTTCGTAGCCATAGTGAAAAGAGAGGTGACATGGGAAGGGTTACAAGAGGAGATGGGAGGATTAGAGATAGGAACGGAGCATAAAGAAACACAAACAGATGGGAGGGGCGATGAGTATAAAAGAGTTAGAGAAAGAGAGGTACAGACTGATGAATGGAGGTCTGATAAGAAAGATAAAATATTACAAGTTGGAGGAAGATATGGAGATAAGTCTGTAGGGATGTATTGGCATGTAGGTTTACAAGTTAATCGTGATCTAGAGAAAATAGTGAAAGTAGTAGGCACACAGACAGAGAGTAGAGTTAGTAGGATTTTATTTAGAGAAGCCATCACGCAAACAGAGTGGCACGAGGAGAAGAAGGGGGAGGGGTCGCGAGGGAGGAAATGACAGTTAGAGACGTTAGGGAGGGAGTACCCAGAAGGAGGGAGATCTGGACAAAGGTGGACACAGGGCTCCCTTTACCGACTCCTGAGGGAGGTCCACGATTCCCTATGGTGATATCTCCTCCGGAAAATAAGGAGAAAAAGGGAAGTGGTCCCTTGGGTCCGGCCGGATGGATCCCAGGATGGGGATGGAGCCAACCCCAGGGCATTCAACACCCTTATTGTGGGGACCATTGCGGGAAACCTTCAACCCTGACAAAGAAAGCTCCACACAAGTAAACAAGGTTGATGTTAGACGGAAAAATATTTTATTAGAAAGTTGTTTTGAGCCTAGTTTCGATGTTCCTGTTTTAACCCCTGTTGATAAAGAAACTGTTGTAAGAAACGAACGAAAACATAAAGATGGAAAACAAAATAAAGAAATGTTTGTTTTGCAAGAAACTTCGCCGTCGCCTCACAGTTCTTCCAAAAATTACAAGGAGCCAGAAGTCGAACCCTTACAATAAGTTTCCCATTGGGAGGGGAGATACTTTTAAAGAGCCCCCTCTTCCCTACCCCATGGGGAAGGGGAAAGAAGGGGCTCTTTAAACATTTTCCCCTGCTCCTGATGACAGTGCTGAGTGCTGCTCAGCGCTATCACGGGGGTGGAAGATAAGTTTAAAGAGCCCCCTCTTTCCTTCCTCTCCATGGGGAGTGGGGGAAGTAGGGGCTCTTTATACTTCCCCCTGGCTCCCTATGACAGCGCTGAGTGGCTGTTATCGGGAGGGGGGAAGATAAGTTTAAAAAGTGTACTCTTCCCCGCACCCACTTTTGGTGCCCATCAGCTGTTGGGCCCTGGCTTCAGGCCAGTGCAGATCAGCTGCTAGGCTCTTGAAATCTTTACCATAGGAATGCATTGCTAATGCATTCCTATGGGAAAATGAAAAACAAAGTGAAACAAAGCGGAACTTTCCTCTCCATTTTGTTTCATTATTCTGTAATGGGTCAGTTCATTATTCATTTCTTTCCCTAACAAAATGAATAATAAAGTCATTTCTTGCTCATCTCTAATCAAAATTATTAGTTCCATTGAGATAACTTTGGTATTTATACTTAGACTTTCCTAGTGTGGGACAGTCTCGAGGGAAAATAACTCAGCCTGCTATTATACAACCCCTAAAATCTGAGGCAAAGGGCTCCCAGATGCAGAGCTTAAAATTGTTTTCCCACCAGCTGCAGACTTTAAACAAAATAAAGTATGACCACACCCACCTAAGTGCACCCCAGTGCACTTTAGAGGTACCTGGTCCCCAGAAGTAAAAAAAAAATTTCCGATGCGGATTGTAAAGCTGTGGATGATGGGCTCCCCTCACCTTCTGTTTGTTTTTTGGTCCCCGCCACCCCTTTAAGAGACAGGAATCTGTACGGGGCTGCTCTGGACGGCAGACAGAGGTGAACAGAGGTGAGCATGCATTCTTTTCTCCCTTTTTTTCTCCCTCCCCTCACCGCAGACAGGAGCAATGAAGTGCGGAAGAGTGGGAACACAGGAAGAGGAACAAACTCCATGATCTCTGGTCTGAATTTAAGTTGTCCGCAGATTTTAGAGGTTGTTTAAAAGCACCCTCAATGTGCCTTCCATAAGGGCCAATCCCACTTAACTAAGAAAATGGTGTTGTATGCTGTTAAGCTTCACACTGAGATAAAGGAAAATTAAAATCCTTTAATTTGACTGGATAGCTGTCTTGGGATATCTCACTATCTTCCAGAAATTACAAAGGACAAAGCATAAAGTCCATAAGCAAATCATCTGCCATATTATTCTTTGAAATAAACAAGTGAAAAGGCCGTAGTAGTAAATTTTCACTAGTGTGTTCTGGATTTAGATATATTTGTGTTAGCATTCCTTTTTCTTTCCAACATAGTGAGCCGTGCACACACAGAGATCCCAGGAGAGAGGATGCAAATGCTGTTTAGAATACTGTACTAGAGATGGGCACGGAACAAACAATTTTTCATTTTCATTGTTCATTTTTTGTTTTGTTATGCAACGAAACAACAAACGAAATTTGTCCCTAAAATGAAACGAAACGAACAGAAATGCGGGGATTTTTGTCATGTGTTTCATTTCCGTTACTGCAATGAAGTGAGCGGCTTTAAATGCTAAAGAAAATCATTAAAAATTGGAATATATGGTAATGAAACGGTAACAAGACGGTAACAAAACGGTAACAAAATGAAAACGAATTTTTGAAAAATTTCACAAACAATGGAAACGGACCTCTAAATGACAAACGACAAACGAAACTCCATTTTTTTATTTGTGCCCATCTCTATACTGTACTGTTGGACTACAGCCAGCAATATAGTCTCTTTGACTTAACATTTTCACATGATCCATCAGATCCTGATTTAATCTGTGGTTTGGGACTTCAGAAAGCTGGTCTCTGCTCTACTCTAATCTTGGGAAAACAAAAGGAAAGCTTCTTTTGAGACTTTTTGGTCCCTAATTCGGCGAGAGTGAGAGTTTCTATATAAAGGCTATAACCTGTAATCTTAACTATTGTGGTACGGTCCCAGAGGCAATAAGAAGAGCAGTTAAATTGATTTGATCATCATTTAAACCAATTTATAAATCCCAGGGCTCATGGCACATAGGTGAATTTTTTTCTACAACTGGCCAATGGGGGCTTTTTTAAATACTGTAACAGTAAAGGTAAAGGTTCCCCCTGACCTTCATGTGTGGTTATTTCCAACTCTAGGGCTGGTGATATTTGTAAGCCAAGGAGCTGGCATTTGTCTGCAGACATACTGCAGTGGCAATGCAAATGGCATGACTAAAGCAAAGTGTTCTGCTTATTAGACATGGCCACGACTTGGCGAAATTGTCGTTTCCATTTTTGGTTATCGTTTCCATTACGTAACAGAAATGGTAACGATAATTAAGCCGTCAGAACTCGAACTCGAACCGAAAAAAGAAAAATTTGGTCGGGTTTTTCGTTTCCGTTTGTGGCATTGCGGCGATCGCGCGATTCGAAGCACAGAAAAAGTTTTAAACTTTTTTTAAAAAAAACCCGACTCCCGGCCAAAGAAGCAGGCGAAAATATGCGTGCCTGAGGCTTTGCCACCTACCAGAGGGGTGATTTCTGGGGGGTCCCCGGCCTTTCCCCCCCTCTTCTCCTGTCCTGGGCTGCTTGCACCAGGCTGGGAGGGGTCATCCTCGTCGTCTGTCTCGCTGCATGCCATGCGGTGGGGGGGGGGATCCAAAATTGTGACCGCAATTTTTCTTTTGAAATCGTGGTAAAAAAAACACACGAAATCACCACAGAAACATGTCAAATTTATTTATTTTAAATGCCTGAATTTTTATAGTAGCAGCAGTGGGTTTTTTATAGCAATAAAACGTTGTGTTGATTTTATTTTATTTTATTTTATTTTTATTTTTTTTAGACCTGCAATTTGGGACCATGCAATTTTTTTGAACCATTCCACCAATGGCATCGCCAGGTTTTTGACTGACACTTCTGGATGCCGAGACACCTTCCAGAAATCGCAGTCGGGTGTATGGATGTGGTTGAGGGAGGAGGGCTGGCTGCTGGTGCTGGTGTGATCCAATCAAGATTGAGGAGGGAGGCTGGAGGCTTTAGGATTTAAGTTAGGCAGGCAGGCAGGGAATTGAATTTAGAAAATAATTTCTTTGATACCCTGCAGCTTTCTCTGCTGAAGGGAATAGCAGTTTATTCTTTATTTCTTCTCTGGCAGTTTGTGAGGATTTTTTTCTGATATTGGATAAAGGGGGAGGTTCGACTGGGAGTGGGAGGTGTGGATTTATTTTAAAAATATATTATATACTACCATTTATTTTCTATTTTCCCAACTTCAATTTGCTTGCACACACACATTTGGGGTGCAAGCCAAGAACAGAACTTCTATCCTTCCTAAGTGATATCCTAACTGCCCACTCACCTGTCCACCCGCGGCCGCCGCCCACCCATGCCCCCCCGCCACTGCCACCTGCCCGCACCTCCCCCCACCCCCCACCCCGCCCGCCATCTAGGGCGCAAAAACACCTAGCGCCAGCCCTGATTGCGGGACGCCCCTATGCTCTGGGAAGTCAAATCATGCTAAATCACGGTGGAAACGACAAACGACAAACAGAAACGACAATTTTTTGAAAAATTTCACGACAAACGGAAACGAGCCGAAACGGACCCGTTCCGACAAATGAAAACTCAAAACGTCTTTTTTCTGGTCGTGCCCATGTCTACTGCTTATATACCACCCAATAGTTCTGAATCACGCTGCCGTCCCCACAATTCTCTGAGGGCTCCTGCCACTGTGCAAATGGCTGAAGCCCTTTATACCTGTCCCAGTCAGTATGAGGGGGTTCCCCCAGTGCTGACTTGGCCAGGTTTAAAGGGCTCCAGCCACTGGCAAAGCGGCAGGAGCCCCCAGAATATGGTGCAGAGGCCAGCACAAGTGCCGGAACTGCCCTCTGCATCATTTTCTTAGGGCTCCTGCCACTCCGTCAGTGGCTGGAGCCCTTTAAACCTGGTCCAGTCTCTACCAGAGGGTTCCTATGGTGCTGAATGGGACAGGTTTAAAGGGCTCCAGCCATTGACAGAGCAACAGGAGCCCTCAGAAAATGGTGGGTAGGGCAGCACGATTCAGAACTGCCCTGAATCCCCACCATTTTGTGAGGGCTCCAGCCGATCTGTCAATGGCTGGAACCCTTTTACCTTGCTGGAACTGCCCTCTGCACCACTTTCTGAGGGCTCCTCCTGAGCCTAAGGGGGTTCCCCTGATGCTGACTGGACCAGGTTTAAAGGGCTCCAGCCATTGACAGAACGGCTAGAGCCCTCAGAAAATGGGGCAGAGGGCAGTAACAGCAATAGTGCTGCCCTCCCCATCATTTTCTGAGGGCTCCTGCCATTCTGTCAATGTCTGGACCCCTTTAAACCTGGCACAGTTGGCATCAGGGGATTCCCCTGGTGCTGATTGGGCCAGTTTTAAAGGGCTCCAGCCGATAACAGATCAGCAGGAGCCCTTTAACAATGGCTACCGGAGTCCCAGGCAACAAATCTGGTGCCTCTAGGACCCAGGGGAGCCATTACATTTTGTACTAAAATGTTTAAAAATTTTCATAAGAAACAAAACAAAACAAAATGGGGATGAACAGGAAACAACAAAACAAAACATTATTTTTCTGTTTTGTACCCATCCCTAGTCCACAGCATGTTGCTTTATGTATAGAAGCGTCAGGTAGACCAATGTATAATTAGGACTGTGTAGGTAAGATCCCCACACTCTGCTGTTTCTCTGTATATGCTGTACTTTGTGTATATTTTGTTATTGTTTATTTTCTCTTGCCATGTGTACATATGTAACATTTAAGTTTTATAAGTTCTATTGTCTTATTTGTCTCCTAGCTCCATAATCACAAACTGCATTTATGTTTCCACACCACTGCTATTCTCTGCTAGTTTACTCTTCCCTGAACATAACTAACCCCTATTAGTTATAAATAGGGCTATGTCTTAGCATATACAAGTGCTTTGGTTTACAAGCATGCTTATAGAACAGATTATGCTTGTAGACTAAAGTATTACTGCACCTGATACCTAAAGTTTATGTTGATTCAATTCAATGCTGTTTTTGGATGTAGACACTGCTGTTCTTTTAATTTGTGCCTATCTCGATTTTGGGTAGTAGTGATGCTGTTATTTTTCCTTATATATAGATATACAGTAATACCTTGGATTATGAGTACCTTGTTCTATACGTGTTCTGCAAGATGAGCAAAACTTTCCTATAGACTTTAACTTGATAAATGAACAAAGTCTTACAGTATGTACACTGTTGTATGTCACATGATCACAACTGGTTGGCACTAGTGAAAATAAGAAGAAAAAAGTGCCGACCCAGTCCGTGGGTCAGCTGGTTGGCAGTAAGGGATAAAAGCACCAACCAGCTGTAAAAAACAAAACTAAGAATGAAATGATTTTTTTAAAAAAAGTTTCATTCCAACTGAAATGAATTAAAAACAAAAAACAAAAAATGAAACAAAACGCCGTTTTGGCATTTTGTGCCCATCTCTAATTTTGAAGAGCTGTTTTGAATTTAATAAAATGGTGAAACAAAAGTGTGGATGAGTCCACCATGTACAATTGAGGACAATACACACCCTTTAACTCCTAATATTCCCATGCCCTCTTTGCTGTGTGTGAAATAGAAAACTAACTTCCAATTTCCAAACTCCAAATTTCCAAATTTGCAAACATGTAATTGTATATGCCTGCATGTTTTCTAAAAGACTCCCCCCTCTTCTTTTGAAATAAAAGGGGGGCTGGGAGTTAGCAAAGGTTGAGACAACTCATTTGAAATTAGATTTAGAGGAAAAGAGTCACAGAAACAGACTCCTAATATGTTCCCTGTCAGAAAATTAGCAGTGACCATGGCGGAAAGAAGGAACACTAGGCTACTATAACCAGTTTGTGTCATTGACTGAGTCTGCGGTCCATACACCAACTGTAGACTTCAAGCTCTCTGACCTCTTCATTATGTTTTTTATATTTAATGAGACTTTAACATGAAAACATTTTGACAAAATACAGCTTTAAAAATACAATCTAATCTCCCTTCCAATAGAGGACAGTCCTCCATAAAGTAGCTCATGTGGCCACTCTAATAAGATACAGTGACTTATCATGCTGAAGGAAACCGCCCCCCCCCCAGTGACATCCAGTGATCACAGTCGTCTCTGAATTTCACTTTGAAGAAATACAGGAGGCGGCAGGTCTATTACTCTGAGCTGACTTCATCAGGAACAACGAGAAGGAGAGTAGTGTGAAATTCAGTAAGGATCTGTTATGTTTGGAGGGAAGGTGGCCCCTGGAACCTATTAAAACAATTGTGTTTGGAAGGAAAAGACTCCCTGGTTGTAAAAACAATTTTATTAAAGCATCTGTGCCTCCATACTGTAGGGTGGTTAATTCCTTGCCTTTGACTTTTCTTATTCTGCTCCCTTGGTGCATTGCAATAATGCTTTGTCTTTATTTATGTGCCAATCAGTGTTTTGGAAGCCAGGCAACAGCTACAAATCAAACAGCATCTTCTCATTCCTTGTCACCTACATAGGGAGCTTTTCAAGGAAGAATTTAAACAGATCTAGCTTTGCCAAAAATTGTCAACAATATATCCCTTCCCCTTCCTATCAGTTAAACTATTAGTGATTCTGGATAAGGGAATGAGAGCCCCGGGTCTTTCATATAGCTCTTTCTCTCTTTTAAAAGCAACAGGCTGGGTAACAATTTCCTACAACATATTAGTCTTGGGGTGGAAAGAAATCAGTAGAATTTACTTGGGATATATTTCGCAAAAGAACTAAATTAAATGGGACAGGCTGTAACAGAAGAAGAGGTGAAAGGAAGAGAAAATAATTAGAGAACAGTTGCAGCAAACATATCCAAAATTGGTTTTATAACAAGGGAAAGGTGAAACATGAAAGGCTGCCTTGTGGATTCCTGTCACTGTGAGGTTGCCACATGACCAGATATGGTACCTGTTTCAGGCAGGTTGAAAGATTGGCTTTTCCTCCTACATGGTCACCACAGGACCAGAATGAAATATACTACTTGGCAGCTGTTGTGTGAGCCTTTCGGGCTGTTTGGCTGTTTTTTTTTTTTCTTCCTGACGTTTCACCAGACACTGTGACTGGCATCTTCTGAGGGCAAGGAGCTCATGGAACTAGGAGTTCTCTCTGTGCTCCGGGGTATAGATCCCAGGCGTGAAAGCCTTTGAGAATACATACTATACTACCTGGGTTGGAAAAATGCATCTCTTTGGTTATGGGTGTCCTGGTAAAGCTCTGTGTCAAGGGCCCCTTCCTCATCCTCTTTGTGACCTGAAAACTAGGGAGGAAACCTCACCTAATAAGACCGAACATCTGCCCTTCCTAAGCACTCTGGAGGAGAAATATTCCCATCACTTCTCAGTGATAGTGTTTCTTATGACCAATGGCTGTTTCACAGGTTCATTCTTTGTTTCTGAGGGGTTTTGCTTTTTGTTTTGCTTTGGTACCGCAAATGGTAATATCAACAACAGTGCTGATACCTCAGTTACCTTTTTCCATCTTTTAATATGCCCCATCTCTAAAGTCGTTTGAAGACATTGGCAGGGATAGGGTGGGTGGGATTCTTACAGAGAGGGAAGAAGGGAGAGAGCGAGAGAGCATATTGTTTAGAAACTTGTGTAAATCTCATCTGTTTTGCAGACAAGGGCAGTGGGGGTGGAATCACACAATTTTTTTTCTCTCTGAAAGAAAGTGCTCTCAAAAATGCTGGTTCAATGTAGTTGCCTTCCCCAGGGTTTCGCAAATGTTAAACTGATGTGTGCTTTGTCTCTTTCTATCACATCATTATGCAGCCTCCTTGGCTGCCTGAACTTCCTGATCTGAAAAAGCCCCATGGTGGGGAGAAGCTTCCTTGTCATGTGTTACTCTAGGTTTTAATTGACAAACAGGAAGCTGGAGCAGCTGTTAACACATTGTAGGGAGGACGGCACATTAAAAGACACAACAGAGATTCACTCATTGGCCACCTTATGGGTAAGGTTAAGAAAACAGAAATTAACCCCTACCTATAGCAATTTCCCTTCAATTGATTTTCTTCTGAACAAGTCTTCAAAAAAAATTTTCCCTACCAAATTGAATGAGAATGCAAAAAAAAAAAAAACCCTCTCTAGCATAATTCCAACTCGTACACAAAGTGTAGGTGGATAGGAAAATATTAGTTCAATGATGGCGGTGCTGGTAGGTTTGGTAATGTTTTTCTCAAAACATTTTAAGCATGTAAATGTTGCCATTTTGGATTTTTTTCTGGCATTGACTTCTATTGTAAAGGTCATTGACTGAAATCCTGTTGCTTAACCTAGTAAGATGAACTGGAGTAGGCCCATTGAATCAGTGGGGATTTGGTGGCTCAACTCCTCAAAGTCCCATGTATTCAACTGGGCTTACTCTCTGCATTTCTTACTGCACTAAATTTAATCACAATCTGATGCGGCCTATTAAAGTAATGAAACCAGATGGGAGTTGACCCATCAAACCCGCATTGATTCATTGGGCCAACTATAGTGCATCTAAGCAACACCATCTGAGTTGTTTGTAAAAAATAGCCTCCTGAGCTCTGAATGGAGTCCTGGAGGAGTAAAATACACCTGTGTTTTCCATGTTAGTGCCATCCCTCATAATGGATATATTATTTTGTTTCTTTAACTACTCATATTCTCTTTTAGCTTTAATGTTGCCACAACGCTGGAAGATGCCCCTCACTTCCCTGTTCTTGAACTTGAATATGTCTTAAATGTACTGGGCTGTATCTTGTCCCTCACTGTTGTGAGTTGCCTTGGGTCCTTTTCGAAGGAGAAAGGTGGTGTAAAAATACTCAAAAATGGAATAAATTTTAAAAAGGCAATAACCGGATCACAGTAAGCAAAGGCTGGCAGGACTGAAACTGATTGAAGGATAAAGCAATGAAGGGGTTTCTCAATGTTAAGTAAAAAATATTGCTATGAGTAATAGTACCCATTTCCTTGCACAGACTTGTCTTAGGACGTCCATGATTGAGAAAATATTCCTTGACAAAGCAGGAAAAGCAGCAGACTTTGCTATGACACAGCTGCCTTATCTCGTCTGTGCAGAGGAAGGTCAGGGGAGTTCAGTTCCCTCCCTTGAGAAATGGGCCATCTGCTCTATCTAGAGCACCTATAAACTGGTAGGGAGAGAATGGTGGGATGGGAGACCATGTGTGGGGGAGAAGAAGAGTGAAGAGAGAGAGAGAGAGAGAGAGAGAGAGAGAGAGAGAGAGAGAGAGAGAGAGAGAGAGAGAGAGAGAGAGAGAGAGAGAAGAGAAGCAACTGCCAGTTCTCCTTGCCCCCCAAGCCCCGAAATAAGAGGCGAGACAACTTACAACTTTGGTACAAACGGGCCACAACTTTATTAATAACTCTTCAACTTCTTAACTGATAAAGTCAGGTATACTGAAGGGGGACCTGACGCCGTAGTGCAAGCTGGTAACAGAGTGGAATAAATTCCACAGCCAAGAAGCTCTGTATTCAGTTAGAAAAACGAGTTAAATCTGGAGCTCAGCACAGCCCTCGGGAGGCCTCCAGTCATATATAGCTTAATTTGTCCGTTGACATAGCCAATGTGGATAGACTGATAACGAGGGCTGTGCAGCGCCGTAATGGCGTCAAATTAGCTGTCAACTTGAATACGGTTACCAGCTGCGCTACCCACCAAGTTAGTGGCCAAGAAGAAGAGAACCCACCCCCGCGGTGAAGAGAATGGGATGGGCGAAAACGCATGGCTACTCACGGCCAATCAGAGTAACCACCAAAAATTCCCATCCGGCCCCAAAAGGCGACCAGCGAAACTCATTCTCCAATCATAGGGGGGAGGGTGGGGCCGAAAATCTCACCGCC
Source organism: Phrynocephalus guinanensis (assembly GCA_037367245.1). Classification (NCBI taxonomy): domain Eukaryota; kingdom Metazoa; phylum Chordata; class Lepidosauria; order Squamata; family Agamidae; genus Phrynocephalus; species Phrynocephalus guinanensis. The sequence continues at coordinate 85,940,168 of CM074741.1, read as the reverse complement.
GACAAAATGGCGGTTAGGGACGGGAGCCCTCTTATAGGCTCCCGTCCCCGGGCAAAAGAACCCGGATGGGCACGAAAATAGCACGCCCAAACCGGGGCTGGGCAGGCAAACGCGCACCTCCCCCAACATAGTGGGGATTGGAGCTTCCCTTGCCCCCCAAGCCCCGAAATAAGAGGGGAAATAGCTTAATTTGTCCGCTGACATAGCCAATGTGAATAGACTGATAACGAGGGCTGTGCAGCGCTGTAATGGCGTCAAATTAGCTCTCAACTTGAATACGGTTACCAGCTGCACTACCCACCATCATAAGAGACTAAGGCTCTTACCCCAACATGCCGAGCAGCTCGGCCCTCAGGCCCCCTTGCAGATCAGACATAAAAATATCCAGGCCCGGGGTAGCCAGGTGAACTCCATCCCTCCGATAGAGACGAGGGGCACTTTCGGAAATAGCAGGGTGGAATATAACAGATCCGGCACCATGCCGGAGAAAACAGGCAACCTCGCAATTGACCCTACGAAGGTCGTTGTTAGTCAAAAGGGGGTCATGGGCTGACTGCCACGCTAAGCGTGGAATCAACGCGGACCACAAGATGTGAGTGCCAGGGAAATAAAACAAAAATTCACTAAAGTCCCAAAGGATCTTGAGGAGCAAAACAGCGCCAGGCGCTCGAGACAGGTCGTTGCCACCCAATTGCAGCAACAGGACATCTGGTGGGTCATGCAGGGGGATACGGCATGCCCAGCTTCGGAACTCCGCCCATTGCATGCCCCTGCGGCCCAACCAGTCGATGGTTGCACACGCGCCCAGGCCCAAATCTCAGCCCCACTGAGAAGATGCAGCATACTCGGCTGCCCAGAAGACAAAGCTATGGCCGAAGATGACCACCCTGGCTCTTGTCTTCATAACAGGTCCTGGAACGATAAAAAGATTAAAATGTTCGGGCAACAGTTAACATTTCGGCAACGGCCGCACATAAACACGAAACTTCTGTGAACTCCACCGTCCAATACGCTGGATGTCCTCCACACCATAGCCCAGGGCTGCTGCCGTGGAGGCTGCCCCGATTCTGAACGAATGGGAGCCAAAATGCCATCCCACAATGACGGCCCTGTCCAGGGCCGCGACAGTAACGGTCCAAAACTGGTAACGAGAAAGAGGGGTCCCATCCTGGTGAGAAAACAAATACCCCGGAGCATTACCCCGAAGGGCAAGATAAGCGCTCAGAGCACGAAAGGGGCATATAGCTGGGAGATGGCAAGGGCCCAGAAATAGCTGCTGCCCCCTAGCCCACTGGTCGGTTTTGGACCGCCAGACACACAACAAAATGCCATCGGGCAATAAGCTAATGTCCGACTGCAGGAGGGCCGAGTATGAAACATCAAGCTTGGAAGCAGCCAGCAACTCGCTGATGCGAAGCACGGCAAAGAAAGCGACCAGGGCGGCTGCCCGAAAAAGTGCCGCCTCAATGGGGCCCTTGCAAATGGCCGGCCACTGCTCGGTAAGCCGAGCCAGAATCTCTGGAGTAAGCGGGGCACACGGGTCCTTGGTTCTCCCCCTCTCCTTAGACCAGCCCTCCAGCATCTTCTGGAGGAGAAAATCATCAGACGGATGGTCAAAACGCTGGGCCTTGGCATAAAATGCCAGCGCAGACAATCTGCCCTGGATAGTCCGAGGTGCCAAGCCCTTAAAATGCAGGTGGACTGCAAATTGGATCAGCTGGTCTGGGGTGGCCGGCCACAAAGAAGTAATCCCTTCTTGAGCACAGAACTTGGCATATTCAGTGCAGGCAGACGCATAGGCCCGCCGCGTCCTAGGGGCAAGTGCAAGTGTTAAAGCTCGGTGGGCTTCAATCCGCCAAGGGACCATACCTCGTCGGGGAGGGTCACAGGATCGGGAGATGCCAGAGGGGCCAGCAGCCAAAAGCGTTCTATCTGTTGACGTGAGAGGGCATCGGCTATCTCATTCCTGACCCCCAGAACATGGCAAGCCTGGAAGACTATATTAAAGTCTAAACATTTAAGGGTCAGAGCGCGCACCAACTTCATGACACGAGGCGAACGGGAAGATAAGGTGTTAATCACGCGGACGACCGCCTGGTTATCACACCAGAAACGGACGGACGTGTCCGCCCACGACTCCGCCCATAACCAGACTGCACCCACAATGGGAAACAATTCCAAAAAGGTAAGGTCCCTCGTGATGCCGGCTGCCGCCCAATGGGCCGGCCAAAGGCCTGCGCACCACTGGTTCCGATAGAAAATGCCATAGCCGCAAGACCCAGACGCGTCCGTCTGAACCTGCAGCTCTGCCCCCAGGAGTAGCTCTGACCGCCAAAAAGAAACCCCATTGAAATGAGACAAGAACCGCAGTCAAACGCCGAGATCTTCCCGCATTTCTGCAGAAATCCTTCTACGATGATGCGGCTTAAGGAGCCCGGCCGTGGCGTCACAGAGCCGCCAGAGAAATGCCCTGTCAGGCGCAATTACCCTGCAGGCAAAATTAAGATGGCCAATGACCACCTGAAGCTCTCTAAGAGAAGCCTTGCGCTTACCCATAAGGTCAAGTAGGAGGGCCCGAAGATCACTGAGTTTGGCCTCCGGCAGTCTGCTAGACTGCAGGACGGTATCCAACTCGATGCCCAAAAATATAAGGCAGGTGGATGGGCCTTCGGTCTTCTCCCGAGCTAAAGGAACACCCAACTCGGCGTCAGGCGGTCAAACTCCGCCATAAGAAAGGCACAATGGCCCGAGTTGGCAGAACCGCAGAACAGGAAGTCATCCAAATAGTGAACTACCCGATGGCTGCCTGTTCTATCCACCAAGGCCCACTCCAAAAAGGAACTAAAGGACTCAAAGGCTGCACATGAAATGGAGCAGCCGAAAGGGAGTGCCCGGTCAACATAAAACTGACCCTGAAAGGAAAAACCCAACAATTCAAAATCACCTGGGAACACAGGTAACAACCTGAACACGGATTTAATATCACTCTTACCGATCTCCGCGCCAGGACCACAGGTCTTAATCATTGCAATGGCAGTATCAGGGGACGTGTACCTGACCGTACACCACTCATGGGGGATCCTATTGTTGACTGATGATCCCTCAGGAAAAGAAAGGTGGTGGATGTGCCTGTAATCACCCGGGGTCTTCTTCGGCACAATGCCGAGGGGGGAACACCCGGAAGTGGGGAGTGGGCGGGTGAGGGAAGGGGCCCAACACCCGCCCCTCAGCCACCTCCTTAGCGATCTTATCCCGAACCAAGTCCTCAAAGCCCTTGATCGATTTCAAATTCTTGGCCATCATAGATTCCCTGGGCCCCAGCGCAGGAATACGGAAACCCCAAAGATAACCCCGTAAAAGTTACTGGGCGGCAGCCCTATCCGGGTAGCATCGAAGCAAGCGACGCAATGGAATAAGTTTGATAGGGCTAGGTCCCTTTAGAAACTGAGCCTGTGCCGGATGAGTTTTTCCTGGTGCCACTATCGCGGCCTGGGGATGCGGAGCGCTTGCCCTTTGGGCAAGAAGGCGCAGCATGGGCGCCACCGCAGCCGGAGCAGACGTGCTTGAACCGGCACTGACGGCGGTTGCAGGAGCCCTTGGCATTGAACTCCCAGCAAGCCAAGCAGGGTTGAACCGCCTGGCCTGCCGAAGGGCGGGAGGATGCCGCTTGGCCCGTCCTAAAGGCCAAATGACCACTATCAAAGTGATTGGCCGAAATGGATCGGGCCGGAGACATGACCTTCATACATAGTGGCCCATATGGTTCGTCCCAACGCATCTTAGGGGATTGGGCAGCACACAAGCGGAAACGCTCGTCGTACCGCAACCAGGCTGACCCAGCAAATTCCAAATGGGCGCGATGTATTGTATCCATGTATTCAATCAGCGACAGGGCACGTTCAGGGTGGGCCTTGATAATGACGGCAGCATAGATAAAAAACACCGAAAGCCAATTGGTCCAGCACCTCTTCGGCTTCCGCTTGCGGAGCGTTTCCCGCTCCTTGTCATCCAACCTTTTAAAGGTCTCGCGGTCAATTTCCCTATTCAAGAGGTCGAAGACATCCACATAGGCCCCACTAAGGATTTTATCAATAGTAGCTCAAGACAGATGTACGCCTAGTGGCATACAGTCATCGCCCTCTGGCAGCTCCAACAGAGAAGCCGACGAGGAGCTGGTAGCGGGGGGGGGGGGTCAGCCTGCACCGCCGTATCCTGCATAACAGGACGCGGCAGGGGCAGGGGGCCAGGCTCCCTAGGAAGAGGCAAGCCAAACGTCCCTGTTGGCGGAGTAGAAAGATCCACCGGCGCCGACCCAGGATGAGCTGGGTTGGCTGACAGGTTGGCCACGCTGGCTGACCCAGGCAATGGACCCCACGGCCATGGACGAGGGGAAGTGACCGAAACTGGGGTCGCAAACTCACCCGCCACTTGCGGAGCAGCAGACGACACCGCACCTGCCGCCGGTCTCCGGCTCGGAAATGACAGATCAAGGACACCATCCTGGGCAGAAGAGCTCCCCGGAGATGGCCTGGCCGTGTCGACTGTCGTCACACCACCGGCAGACACCGAAGTGGAGGCCAGCGCACCGGGAAGCCCATCCTGACGCGTCGGCGTCGGGGCAGGGTCACCCCTGCGGGACAAAGCAGCCAACTCACCCTCAAGGGAAGCAATACGGGAGAGCATTAGTTCTTCCATCTTGCGATTCACAGCCCTCCTGTGCGCCCTGGAGCCCTTACCCGGCCCGCCACCCCCGCCCCCGCCCCCAATCCCTCGCATACGAGCTCTAACCTTCACAAGCTGACTAAGCTTGTGCCAAGCTGTAGAATAGTCCAGGAGATCCTCGTCAGAGGATGATCCCAAAAACCGAGGGGGCGGAGAAGGGGGAGGTGCCCTGCGCTTTGCGGGGGCCTTCCCCTTGGATGAGGAAGGGAGCTTCTTGGACGCCATCACACAACCACTAAGGGGTAGAGCAAAGTGGGGTGCAGCCCTGGTCAGCGGCTGATGAACCCGATGGACAGTACAGGCGACCACAGCAACACACACCCCCAGAAGGGGAAATGGGTGATAAAGAGAAGTGGCACCTGCGAAGGAATACCCCCCGAGGCCCCCCAGTAAGGTGCCTGCAGCCCAGTTGCACGTGCCCCCAAGCGGCCTCCAAACCCGCAGCCCGCCCGCGCAGGGTCGAGGCGTTCCAGACCTCAGGCACACTCCGGGGACTGCCCCTATCACCTAACTGTCCCACCCACCCGGGGAGCAGAACACCCGCCTGCCTAAACTCCCCTAAACAGCCCCCAGAACAAACCCGGTGGCCCAGACGAAACAGGGCCGCAGATGAAGAGTCCAGCCGCCGCCGCCGCCGCCGCTGCTGCCGCCTTCTAGGCCGCTCCCGCCACCGCCGCCACCGCCGCTCCGATCCGCCGCTGGAGCCCTTATCAGGGCTCCGATCAGGAAGCCCAGCTGGCAGGTGGGCTGTAAAAGAAAAAGCCGGCGCTGCTGCGCCGCAGCAAGCGCCAGGAGCGCTCCCGACGCCGGAGCCCTTATCAGGGCTCCAATAGGAGCGCTCAGCTGGCAGGCGGCTGTCAAAAGCCGCCGGGGCGCAGCAAGGCCCCGATCCTCAGCTGCGGGGACGGAGCCGGGAGCCCTCCCCAGGTAAGAGCCTCGAAGGGGAGGGGAGGGAACCGGCTGGGACAAAAATCCGCCCGTCCGCGCAGCCAAAAATCTCACCGCCGACAAAATGGCGGTGAGGGACGGGAGCCCTCTTATAGGCTCCCGTCCCCGGGCAAAAGAACCCAGATGGGCGCGAAAATAGCGCACCCAAACTGGGGCTGTGCAGGCAAACGCGCCCCTCCCCCAACATAGTGGGGATCGGAACTTCCCAAGTCCTGCAAGAGCAGAACAAGCTGTGACACACTGGGCCTGATTTTTTTATTCCCTGCGTTCCCAACTTGTGCAGTTTCTACAGTGAGTTCTGCTGAAGGAATTAAATTAACAGGAGACCAAATAATATAAGAAGCTATTTCCAAGTCAAGCAACAGAACCACTATCACAGTCCACAATAAAAGGAATCTCCTGTGTCTGAAGGGGAAGAAAATGCAGTAACACATATGGCCTATAAGGGAAATATCATTTACAAGCTTGTAGTCAGGAGTAGTGTTTTGCCCCCGCCTGTTTCTTTTCATTTCTTACAAAATGATTTTTTTAAATAAAAAAATGTTAATATTAAAAAGTGCAGAGCAGGGGGCCCAAGCTACTGCTGATGGCCTGGGCCCCTTGCTCAGCACTTGCAGCAATAATAATAATAATAATAATAATAATAATAATAATAATAATAATAATAATAATAATAATAATAATAATAATAATAATAATAATAATAATAAAGCCCCAATCAGCTGTAGCACAGGCCCCCTGCTGGGTACTTTTTATTTTTTATTTATTTTTATTAGCTGGCCCCTGGGGTGGGTCAGCACTTTTTTAAATTTTAATAAAATTTTTTTTTACTCTCACACTGACCAGGTGGCCGACGGGCCCGTTTAGCATGTTTTTCTTTAATTTGTAATTTTTATTTTTTGACTCTTGTGCCGACCAGCTGGCCTGCAGGCTGGGTTGGCGCATTTTATTTTATTTTTAAATTCCCCCCCCCCCCCGATTGGGTGGAAGAAAGGGTGGGATTTTTAATCATCCCCCCCCCTCGCACTCCAGCTCATCAGCGGTGCCTTTGGCAGGGAAAAAAGCCTGCAGTTTCCCATAGGAATACTTTAATGCATTCCTATGGGAAAAAAAAAAAATAAAGTGAACAAAATGGAAATTTCCATTTTGTTTTGTTTCATTTTTTTTCTTTGATGGGCCTGTTCGTTATTCATTTTGTTCCATAACGAAATGAATAAAAATTAACAAAATGAATAAAAAAATCATTTTGTGCCCGTCCCTAGTCAGGAGGTGTTCAGCTAGTGGGATCTGAGACTCCCATTCATTTATTGGACCAGACATAAGTTTTGTAATGAGGCCAAAAAACTAGGTCTTCACAGAACAGAAATCTGTAGTCCTTTCCCAGATAATTATGAAGGCCACATCACACCAAATACAGAGAACGCAATCTGAAAACTGGACAGTACTTGGATCTTCCTGCCACATGATACCTCTTTTATCATTATGTATCTAGAAAAGCATTTAAGTTTACATTCAATGTTTAGGTCAACTACGTTTGCTGCAGAAGATGACAATGGCAGCAATGGTGGCAGGAAAAGCTAGGAAAGTGATGGGGGCAGTGGGAAGCAGAAATGGGGCAGGACCAGTGGCTGCCCAAAATAAAATGTCTGACAAACCAACTGACTGATTTGTGATTCATCAGGGAAAAGGTCGGAGGTTTGTGGCCTCTTTTCATGGTTTTCATTGTTACAGAGCATTTAAAAATGTGTATCATTCCCCTCTAGTGGCATCCTGTGACTGTGCAGCTTGCCCAACTATAATCCTTTGGGGGTGGGGTGGGGTGTGTGTGTTGGTCTCTTCCACTTTTTTCAAATGTCATGTGATTAACGGTCTAAATAAATTGGGTGATAACATTTGGCACAAAAGCACTGTATTTTGCATATTTTACATGAAAATCATAGACTTTTATTTTAGTTTTGTTTGCAAATTCTGATGAAAAAGTGCTGTTCTTTTTTACTCTAATGACTGAGAAATTACCTTGTAATTATTGAGCTGTTTTACAACAATCTGTCAAGATCTTTTTCATGAAAATTTGTAAGTATTCATTAATTTTTACTAAACATGATTGGAAGCTGTAGGCTAGGAAATGGTGGGACAATGTTAGTGGATTGTGTGTCTGAGGAAGTGGGATCTCCCATGTTCATCAAAGTAAGTGGGATGCTTAAAATCTGCATATTAACCATCATTCCAAAGAAGGAACATCCTAAATCCAGCCCATATATATTGAATGTAGGTAATATAGATTTCTCATTTACTCCAGAAAAGAGGTAGGAAGAGGGATACACACACACACACACACACACACACAGAGAGAGAGAGAGAGAGAGAGAGAGAGAGAGACAGACAGACAGACAGACAGACAGACAGACAGACAGACAGACAGACAGACAGACACAGAGGGGGGGGGGCTTTGTGCCTATTTTGCATTCTTTAAAATCCAAGTACTATTCAAAATTTGTGCAAATAGGCCCAAAGATTTCCACCTGATTTTTGTCTTGAACTTTCCAGCTCTCCCACCTCCCATGTCTATAATGGATAAAATGACCTTTTTACTTCCAAAAAGAGCATATATACAAACCTGAATATTCCTGGTAGTCATTTTGGGGCTCAAATTTCCTAATATACATGTGCAAATAAATGGAAACATACATAGGCTGAAATACTGGTGCTTATCTTGTAGCATTCACTCACGTATACCTGGCAACTAATGGAATTCTCAAGCACATACCCAGCCAGTGTTTGTGCATAGTTACCTCCAAGAATCCTTGTAATGAAGTGTTAATTGCCAGCTAGAAGTTAATATTGGACCTTTTGCCTTCCATGTGTAATTAAGCAACATGATTTTAGCTATAGGGTAATATTTGGAGAATTTATTTCCAAAAACCTGCATGTATTTAACAATGAAGCGTTTCAGGAAATTACCCAAAGTAGGGGACCATCAAAGTATAAACCTTTTTCAAAAACATATTTTACTCAACTGAAAGCTTACTGGGAATTCTGAAGGCAAATAAAACAATTCATTACAAACCCACATCTAACACTGTTCTAAATCTTCTCAGTTATTTTGTCCAGCAAATTTATACTAGAATTAAATGAACAAAAGAGAAAGTTCATGCAGTTAAAATATAGCTGTTGATAAAATTAGATGTATATTGGGAGAAAGCAGTTTTTGTTCATGTTTTTCATTCAAGACACGATTCATCTACAAGGTGGGGCAGAATGAACTACACACAGGGGCCCTATTCACATTTTACTACTGAAACCATGCATAGGTTTAAAAGGGTTGTAGAGATGTATCCAAACCTTCTTTCAGCCCAGAAGTCATTAGGACCTTCATGTAAAGAACTCTGTTACAGAAAACAAATACAGTATCTCTAGTTTAAAAACAAAAAAGATAGAAAAGAGCAAGCAAACTTACATGGGGTTCTTGTGAGTACACTTAGTGTTACTATGGCCTCACAGCCTCTCTCACTTGCATCATAGCTGAAGGGAAGCTGCCCTCCTGCTGTGTTCTTAGACATTGTTTCTGCCAAGAAGACAGCCGGATCACATACATCTTGAACAAGGTTGCAAACGAAACTAAAGGTTTCCAGGGAGATGGAACATGAACAGCAGTTGGTACCTCTGCTGCTCTTTCCTCCATAGCAAGTAAACACAAAAGGGATTCTTTAATAAACATGTTTATAAAGCAAAAGCAAAGCAAGGTGTTCTGTTTATATACTTCAAGTAGTCTCTAGGTAGTTTACAATTTGATTACAGTAAGCAGGCTACACCCCCCACACACACACACACAGCAAGGTGGGTACTCAATTTACTGACCTCGGAAGGATGGAAGGCTGAGTCAACCATGAGCCTGCTACCTGGGATTGAAGCCGGGTTGTGAGCACAGTTTTGCCTGCAGTACAGGCGTTTACACAGCTAACCACATCCTCTAACATTGCACACATTTTAAGAGACATGTTCTTGTGAAGTACAGTACGTAAAATACAAATAATCTATTCTTCATTTTCCACACACCTCTCTACTCATATCCCCCCCAAGACTCCAGTCATTCACTCTCCCAAAATCAATCCTGCAATTTTCTAGACATGGGCACGACAAGAAAAAATGACGTTTCGAGCTTTCGTTTGTCGGAATGGGTCCTTTTCGGGTCGTTTCCGTTTGTTGCAAAATGTTTCAAAAATTTGTTGTTTCCGTTTGTCGTTTGTTGTTTCCACCACGATTTAGTGCGATTTGACTTTCCAGAGCATAGGGGCGTCCCACAATCAGGGCCGGCGCTAGGTGTTTTTGCGCCCTAGGTGGCGGGTGGGGTGGGGGGCAGGTGGCAGGGGGGAGGTGCGGGCGGGCGGTGGTGGCGGGGGGCCATGGGCGAGTGGGCAGTTAGGATATCACTTAGGACAGAGGTTCTGTTCTTGGCTTGCACCCCAAATGTGTGTGTGTGCAAGCAAATTGAAGTTGGGAAAATAGAAAATAAATGGTAGTATATAATATAGTTTTAAAATAAATCCACATCTCCCACTCCCAGTCGAACCTCCCCCTTTATCCAATATCAGAAAAAAATCCTCACAAACTGCCAGAGAAGAAGTAAAGAATAAACTGCTATTCCCTTCAGCAGACAAAGCTGCAGGGAATCAAAGAAATTATTTTTTAAATTCAATTCCCTCCCTCCCTGCCTAACTTAAATCCTAAAGCCTCCAGCCTCCCTCCTCAATCTCGATCGGATCACACCAGCACCAGCAGCCAGCCCTCCTCCCTCAACCACATCCATACACCGACCCGACTGCGATTTCTGGAAGGTGCCTCAGCTTTTTATGCCCTCCGAGACATCCAGAAGTGTCAATCAAAAACCTGGTGATGCCATTGGTGGAATTGTTCAAACAATTTTCATGGTCCCATCCCATGCCCAGCCCAAATGGGCAGGTCTAAAAAAAAAAAAAAAAAATCAATACGACGTTTTATTGCTATAAAAAAACCCACTGCTGCTACTATAAAAATTCAGGCATTTAAAATAAATAAATTTCACATGTTTCTGTGGTGATTTGATGTGTTTTTTGACCACGATTTCAAAAGAAATATTGTGGTCGTGATTTTGGATCACACCCCCCCACACACACATACTGCATGGCATGCAGTGAGACAGACGACGAGGATGATCTCCCCCCAACCTGGTGCAAGCAGCCCAGGACAGGAGAAGAGGGGGGAAAGGCCGGGGACCCCCCCCCAGAAACCACCCCTCTGGTAGGTGGCAAAGCCTCAGGCAGGCTTATTTTCACCTGCTTTTTTGGCCGGGAGTCAGGTTTTTTTAAAAAAAAACTTTAAAAAACTTTTTCTGTGCTTCGCATTGCGAATTCACCGCGATGCCACAAACGGAAATGAAAAACCCGACCGGTTTGAGTTCGAGTTCTGATGGCTTAATTATCATTACCGTTTCCGTTACGTAACGGAAACAATAACCGAAAACGGAAATGACAATTTCGCTGAGTCGTGCCCATGTCTAAAATTTTCTGTCAACAGAATTGTGACAGGGTCAGTGAAACAGACCAGCTTAGGCCAATCTCCATGACTTCCACCATCCCAAATAATGAGATGCCAGTGGCCCACTGTGAGTATTTGGGGATACAAGGTTCTGAGAATGAGTTGGACTTGATGGTAGACTAATCTATGCCAGGTACTAACAGGGTGGTTGCCACTAAGGAGTGCTACGTACATGAGGAAGGTGTCTGTGGAAAAGTTACTGAAAGCTTAAAGGAGATGATGATTGAGAGGGAGGACAATGTGGGGAAGAATGAGGGAGAAGCAGAAGCAGAAGAGAAAGCAATGACCTTTCCAGGGAAGCTGTGCTGGGAGAGAAAAGGAAGGGATGGAGTTGCTGTCAGGAGTTTGATCTCAGCTGACTGTCAGCAAAAGTCCTCCTAGAAATAAAGGAGGAGGTGGAGATGCCAAGCCAAGCAGGTTTGCTGCCAGTGAACGAGAGAGTGGTTCCTCAAGGTGAGAGGATGGCAAGGTCCAGCCACTGAGAGGGTGACTGTGGACAAGGTGGGAGAATGAGAGTACAGTCAACAGCTTGACTGTAGAGACTTCTAAGCAGCTCGATGGCCATCTGCTTTATCTCATCTGGGCCATTTCCTAAGGGTGTCATTTTCAATGCAGCCATAATCTGGAATGGGTGCATCACTATGTGCCACTGATTGATCTCTACCCAATCAATAAAAAATCATTGACACAAACTTGCAGAATAAATACTTTGTATCATCTCATGCCCATGACAAAAAGAGTCCCCAAGGATTCTGCCCCCCCCCCCAATATTATCCTATGGCTTGTACTCGGTAAAGCTTCATCTTAGAGCAGCATCCCAGCTTGATGTCCACTCCTTTATCTTGTTGATCTGTCTTATACCTACAGAGATGGAGCACCACCTGACTCTAGAAAACCATATCACACAATTGTATGGCCATCCTTTATCCAACTGACATAGAATATGCCACCAGCTCACTAATCCTGAAGGCCCCCAAAATGATAACAATGTAGCCACCCAAAATAGGGGTGTCTGAGATTAATTTCTATAAAGTGGTATCTTCCCTTGTATTGATTGGGGGGGGGGGGACTAAGCTCTCCTGTAGAGGTCAGCTCCAAATTATCATCATCTATCTCTTCATACAACTGTTTGGTCACTTTGCAGATTAATGCTCTCCATGCCTTTCTATCTCTTACAGCTTCTTTTAGCTCCATCAAGATTATTCCCTTGTTCCTTCTGATAGTGTCAAGCCAGCGAGTCCTTGGTGGGCCCTTCTTCTTTGGCCACTGACCAATCCCAGCATTAGTATCTTTTCAAGTGAATTGGCTTGCAACACAGGACTGATGTATGATAATGTTTGTTTGGTGATCTTGGCTTCCGGATATATGTTTGGTTTGATTATGTCTAGGACTTCCTAGTTGGTCATCCTTGCTGTCCATTGGGATGCAGAGTAGTCATCTCCAGCACCACAATTCAAATGCTTCTTTTTCTTATCTCTCTTCCTCAAAGTCCAAGTTTCACAACCATACAAATTATGATCAAATTAACTAGCCTGCATTTGACTGGGAGGCTGATGTCTTTATTCTTCCAGATGTTATTCATACTGATCATTTGCTGATCTTCCAAGAACTATATGTCTTCTGATTTCTGGGCTCTAGTCACCATTTTGATTAATTTTAGAGCCAAGGATATTCAACTCCTTTACTGCTTCAATTACCACATTGTTGAAATTAACACTGATGCATGCTTTCTGCTGTTGTCATTATTTTTGCTTTCTTGGTGTTGAGGTACAATCCAAGTTTTTCACTTCCATCTTTGACCATTAGGATTAGCTATTCTAGATCTTCCTTTCCTTTCATGAGTAGTGTTATATCATCTGCATATCGAAGGTTGTTCATGTTCCTACCACCAGTTTTACCCCAATGACAGATTCTTCCAGATGTGCCTTTCTCATAACTCCTTCTGCATACTTGTTAAATAATGAGGGTGATAGAGTACAACCCTGACAAGTGCCTTTTCCAATTATCAACTATTCTGTATCTCCAAAAGCTGTCCTTACTGCTGCTTTTTGATCTGAGTATGGGGACTGTATCAGTTGGATGAGGTGTGAAATTTCCATTTATTTCAGGCAGTTCCAGAGTTTGTCATGACCAACACAGTCAAAATATTTTGTATAGTCAATGAAATGCATGCAGAAGTCTTTTTGTTTTGTATTTCCTTGCCTTTTTCCATCACCCATCAATGGTTAGTTATGTGGTCTTTGGCCTTCCTCACATATGCAAGCCACTCTCTTGTATGGCTTTTCTGTGCTGCTTCCTCCAGTTTCCTACATTGTTCATCCCCAAATTCTTCTTTGTCTTTCCTTGCTACTCTCTGGAACATTGCACTTAATCTTTATGCTTCTTCCTTATCACCAATAGTTGTTGCCTTTTTTTCTTTTTACTGCAGTTTCTATTGTTGCTTTTGACATCCACTTAAATTCCATTGGTTTCTTGTGGGTGATATGTTGATGTGCCACTTCACTGAGTGTTGCTTTTATTTCCCCTCATAATTCATTTGGTTGTCATTCTGTAATTTTAAGCAATTCATTTGTTCCCAACTTCAATTGCAAAGGCAGGAGGAATCTGCTCAACATCACATTTTGGGGTCATAGGTGGTCATTTGACATTTCAAAATATTAGCTTCACTTTGGCCACACACAGTTTCGGGTCTGATCCACAATTTGCACCAGTGAACATTGTCAAAACAAGGATGGAAGTTTTCCACTTCTGATGACATAAAATATATTCAATTTGATTACAATATTCTCCATTTGGTGAGGTCCAAATTTATTCATTGTTTGGGCTGCTTGAACCGCGTATTCATTAATGCATAACTCCTGTTCTTGATGTAGCTGAATCATACGCTCTCCTGAATCATTTCATTCACCGAGGCCAAATGTTCTTAAAAATGTTGGATTCTTCTATGCTCCCACTATTGCATTGAAGTCCCCAATGATAGTTGTATTAATATTTATTCATTTATTTTTATATTTCTAGACCACTCCGATTTCCGCCAAGGGACTCTGGGCAGTTTACAACGAAAGTCAAATAAACAATTAAGAATTAAAATCAAGAAACAAACCAAAGATAACAAATAAACCAAGTAGATCAAACAAACACACAAAAGCCCAGCAAGAGGCTGGAAGCTAATGGTAGCAGAAAAATACAACAAACACTGCAGCAAGCAATACATTGCAGATCACCATATGCTTCCTTAAAAAGCCAGGGTTTTAAAGCTTTTTATTAAGGCTGTTAGGGGCTCGACTTGGTGAATCTCACACAACAGTTTGTTCCCCATAGCCAGCCCAGCCACTAAGAATACCCAATTATGGGTAGATACCTTATGGGCCTCCCAAGGAGTGGCCACCTGGAGCGAGAGTGCCAGCGATGCCCTGGTGGGACAGGCTGACACTGGTCTTTGGTTGATCCGCTCTGCCAGATACTCAGGTCCAAAGCCATGTAAACCAAAACCAGCACCATGAATCTTATCCTGGAGGTAATGGGTAGCCAATGCAGTCGAACTAGTATTGTAATCATGCAGTCAAAATGTCCCACACCAACCACCAATCTCATTGCTGCATTATGCACCCACTACAGTCTCTGGACAAGGGTAGAGGGAAGCCCCATGTAGTAGGCATTGCAGCTATCTATCCTTGTGATGACCAGTGCTTGCATAACTGTCCACAGTGAGTCACCATCAAGGTACTGGCGAATCTGGGCAATAAGCCTAAGTTGGTAGAAGACTGACTTGGAAATGGCTGCCACCTAGGATTCTAGGGACAGAGCTGGATCCAAGCCAACACCCAGACTCCTCACTCTTTCAACCAGCTAAAGAACAGTTCCATCCAGACTGGGAAGAGAGCCACTATAACCCTCCATCCCCCCCCCAAAAAAAAGGGTTCTCGGGGTTCAGTCTG